>JAUCMU010000039.1:6500982-6514341 GCA_032275025.1 Enteromius treurensis
AGGTTTAATTTTAATAATATAATTACTTACAATTAGGAAAGCAAAATTAATAGGCTTATTATATTTTCAAAAAGGTAGTTCAATAATAATTCACCTTGGTGTAGTTCAAAATTACTTTCCTTCCTCTTGTATGTCATTTAAAATAAAATAACCATTTTGTGTGTGTGTGTGTGTATAAAAAAATGTATATATATCGGTTTTCTTACTGATGCAAATGTGAATTGCATTTAATGTATTTTTTATTAATTTAAATGAAAAAAATAAAATAAAAATTAGCATCTTATTGACCCAATACTAAATGCAGATGTTCACAAATGAACACAAGTGACTACATTGTGCACAGATAGCAAAATGAATAGGCTTATCAATTTTTAAACAGGAGGTTTGATAACGATTTTACTTGTTATAGTTCATAATTACTTTCCTTCCTCTTGTAAGTATCTCATTCAGCTATCTCCTGTGATCACTTCTCATCAGAGTGATCAGAAATGTCCTTCTTGCTGCTCCAAAGTCGTGTGCCTGAACAGAGAAAGTGCATAGCTTGCAGCAAACATGGCTGCATTGTAATGAAGAGAGAGTTTTTATGGTGTTTTATAGTGGTGAGATTTATTACCCGTGCCTCTGGATCTTTGGTGTGTCTGTGCCCTGCACATACTAAAGAGTACAGCAGCCTGACGCAGAGAGCCAGGGAGACGTCCAGCAGCAGCTGTTGGGGCTTGTTTTTCATCCAGTCCATTTGATAAAAGCATTCGATGTTCACCTCTCATGTTTCATTGTTTTGAGTTGTGTGGAAGAAGCATGAGTTAAGACTTACTAGAGAGTCCTGGATTTTATATATATATATATTTTTTATTTTTTTGTCTTATGAGCAAAGCTATAGTTTCCCCCAAATATATCAGTTTAGTAGTTGTTTGTAATTCACACACAAATCTTTCATATGAAGGTTCTCATTAAGGACTTGCGTCATCTACTTTTATCTGCATTTGTCTCAAAGAAAGAATGACTTCCTGTTTCTGAAAGTGCTGTTTATTTTTCAAAATGGAAAAATAAACAAAATGACTTTTTTTATTTATTTTTTCCCCCTCCTCTCTATCTGGCCAAGATTGAAATAACCATGACCTCAGGAAAAAAAAAAAAAAATCAACATTTTGCACTGTAATCATATCTGGCCCAACAGCCAGCTGAGTTTCTGATTTTGGAGCTTGAAGGCAGGCGGTGGTTTGGGTAACTCCACCCTTGGATGGTTCTTCAGGGACATGGTTGAGACAAAGTAGTACTTCCCCTCTGTGATTAAGGGCTCTTGGGTGTGTCACTAATAAGTATGTCACTAAGGCTGTATTATTACACCCTCTTCCATCTCTGTGTGTCTGGGAATTGCTCTGGTTTTATGCTAGGGTTTTAGCGCATCATCAATAATTTTCACATGATATGTTATTTCAGGAGCTGCGGGAACAGTAATAACATAGACCCTGCAGCTTCCTAAAGTGATTTAACCCTTGAGTGACCTTTTGGACATTTTAGTCTTTTTCTTTTTCTATCATTTTGCTATTGTTATTGCTAATTTTAATTACAGTGCCATTTAACTGTAAAATTATGCAATTTTGGATGCTTTCATTCAGCTCAATTTTTTTTTTCTCCTTTTTTTTCTTTTAAATAAAGATAAAATGAGCCAGTTGGATAAATAATGCAGCTATAATTGTGTGGCTGTGTTGTGTTTTTACTTGAACAATAATCTGCCATGTGTCTTCTTTAAAATAAGACCAAACATAACTCTATGCTCACAAGCTTCGGTTGACATGGACAATTTTGTATGTGTAACTTTATTTATTTATTTAATTTTAATTTAATTGATGCACATGGGTTAAGGACACAAGAAGTCACCCTGCATCATTCATTCAGTTTCTTTGTAATGATTTGATTTATCTTTGGTATGACTGGTTTTGTTTATGCCACAAGAGTTGTGTATTTTGCCCTTGTTTGCTGTGCACACAAGTCAACAATCTCTTTCTGAGACAATGGTCTCCAGTGATTTAGGATTCCTGTAAATATGGATGATTCATTGAACAAGTGGTGCAGTAGCATTAATGGTTAAGTGTTTGAGAGGATTCTGGGATTTTAGTTTACAGTTTACTGCGTATTGCTCCATAAGAACTAAAGGCACTATTGAGTGGCAAGAACATAGCTGTTTTTTTGTTCTTTTTCATTAATTTATATTAATGGTATTATATAACATTTAGCAGGAATATATGATTTAATGGCATTTCGGGGTAATTATTATAAATTCGGATAATATAATCAAATTAACAGAATAAGGATGTAATTTGACTTAAATACCTAAACTGTGTTTAACAAACCATTGAGATCATAGAAACATCTAACACAAAAGGGTGTATATTCACTATAACTGTTTAACACATCTTGACTAAATTAAAAAAAATGTCTGTTTTGGATTGGTTTTTTTTTTGTTTGTTTTTTTGTGTGTGTGTGTTGTAATTCCCAGAATATGTCTGGGCGGATTTTCTGAATTGTAAATGTTATAGCTCCACTGCCGAAAGCAGTCATGTGACTGCAGGAGCCACAGGTAGTGTTACTAAAGCCAAAACATGTGAGTCTCTACAGAAATAATGAGAGAGTTTATTTGTGTGCATCTTAGTTAATGGATATCTGAAACAGCTTAATGTGTTGTAATCAGATTGGGAAATTATGCAGATTGTGAAGGCAAAGGTTTTCTAATTCTAAATGTGACCTCTGGCACAAGTCTTTAGTGTGCAATTTGAAGCTGTTTGTCTGTGCAGACTTGGTTTAACCCACATGTGTGAATGGATTTTTGTAGCTGTTTAGTGTTGCCTCACAAACTCTGTTCTCCCCTTGCTCCAGAGCTCCCTGAGAACTGGACTGACACAAGAGAGACTCTTCTGGAGGGAATGACCTTTAACCTTCGGCATCTGGGCATGACTCTGGTGGACCAACCCAAAGGCGAGGAGCTCTCAGCCGCTGCTGTCAAGAGGATCGTTGCCACGGTGAGTTCTGTCATTTCACATACAGTACTGCTTGGATTAGGCCTCGGGGATTAGTAACAATATTTTTTTATTTGTTAGGCCAAAGCCAGTGGGAAAAAACTGCCTAAAGTGGCCCTGAAAGTGTCTCCTCAGGGAATCGTCCTGTGTGACAATGTGTCCAACCAGCTGATCGAGAACATTTCCATATACAGGTGAAGTCCACACACCTCTGACATGACTTTGTCACGTTCACCTGCCTGTTAAACATTCACACGCTGTGCCACTGAAACACATTAGACTGTGAAAGTAATGGTCTCTGTATGCTTCCTCTTCTGAGAAGTGAGTGTGTCTGACCTACAGTGGAGATGATTTATCCTGCCATCCAGTGTTTTACCACACACACACACACACCTCTGAGTTTCTCACTAGGGACATGTGAAATACAGCATGCTGCAAGAGACCAGCAGTAGTTCCCATAAATCTCAGCTTCACAGTTGGATGTGCTTCAGCTGAGCCTACTATCCAAACACACACACACACACCCTTAGTTCTTATATTTGTTTAAAGAAAAACAGCAGCCGTCAGTTCTTCAGTGTGTAACAGAAGTACTAAAAACAGTCCTTGAAGATCCAGCACAGACACCTGCATCTGCTCCATATCCATATCTCCGCAAAACATCGTTTTTATTTACTCAGAACTGACTGCAAGTCCTTAACTCTGGTCTGCTTTGTGACCCTTTCCCCCAGGATATCATACTGCACAGCTGACAAGATGCATGGCAAAGTGTTTGCTTTCATCGCCCAGAACCAGCAGAATGAGACGCTGGAGTGCCACGCATTCCTCTGTGCCAAACGGAAAGTGGTGAGTGTTTGACGCTTCTCTTGTGAATCTTCAGTCACCACAAAGACTTCTGACTGGAACAAAAGCAGTCAAACAAAGCATGAAGAAGGGGGACAGTTTTTTTTCCCAGAATAGCTGACTAGCTCACTTTGTGTCTGGTTGAAGGACAGGCCGTTCTTTAAAGCATTCACTTCGCCATCCAAACACATGCTTGTTTTTGGCTAGACACTGAGGGTTAGATACAAAAGCTTTCCTAGTGAGCCACCTATCTAGGCAACATTTAAAAGCACTACTGATACAAAGGCTGATCGGGAAGCTGGGTGAATGCAGTGATGCATTGTTTTGACCAAGTGTAAGACTTAACAGGTAATGTCCAGAGAACATGCTTCCAGAATGCACTATGACAAGATTGGTGAAACAAGTCTGTGATTGTAAACAATTTGAGAAAATGGAAGATGATAAATGAGTTTTGTTCAATAATGAAATGTAATTTTTGACTGTTTATAAATGGAATGATGTACTAAGTATATGTGTGTGCTGTTTGTTCTTGCTTTTTGAAATACTGTGTAGCTAGGTCAGAGCAGAGCTTTTTTTATAGTAAAAAATATGTATATTAGTATATGTGTGTGTGTGTGTGTGTAACGTACAGACACTACAGTTGTCCTCCTTCCTGCCTGACACGCTCTTGTCTTGTTGTGTTGTCTCAGGCCCAGGCGGTCACGCTCACGGTGGCTCAGGCTTTCAGAGTGGCCTTCGAGTTCTGGGAGGTTGCCAAAGAAGGTACAGAGTGTCATATCTCTCCACGGAACAATGTGGAGGTCATACACCACAAGTGGGAAATAATTTGTCACTTTGTTTTGAAGTATATGCTCTCCTGATGGGGTTTTTGAGGGTACTGAGGCTGTCCTATGGCAGTTAATATCAGTAAAACTTATCATCTTAAACACATTTATAAATGCTGAAGTAAAAAGCTGTATGTGTTTGTAAGAAATAACTATTAACGTTGGCTAAACGATGAACATTTAGTGTAAAATGTAAGGATATATATCTGTTTTATTTTATGGTACAGCATAAATTTAATTCATGTGTTGCTCTACTTTTAGAGAGGGAGAATCGTGTGAAATGGGATTCAGCTGGAGAGACATCCAACAGTTCACAGTCGGAGAGATCAGTCAGCCTGAACAGCCTTAAAGTAGAAGGTAAAAACTCCTTAAACTTGCTGTTCTGTTCTCTTCCATACTGTGTGTGTGATCTGTCATTTTGGCACTTAGACCTTAATGGGCTGTGTATCTATTCTAGCAGCAGCAGCTACAGAGAACCTGTTGGACATTGATTACTCTATCGCTGTTGAAAATGTGGACAATCCTACCGAACCCAACAACAACAGCACCACCTTATGGGTAAGATCTTATCCTTTTACATCGTCTTTTCTCTAAAATTAGACTCTCATGGAGGATTTTACATGAGTGACTGATGGCCATTAACTTTGCCCATCTTGTTGCAATTTGACTACCATTTTTCTCCTTGTTTCAGGAGATGGATGATGGGCTGGAAGAGGCTTTTTCAAGGTATGAGGCACACAAAGCTGTTCTTATCTCCTCTCATAAGCTTCTGTCTCATCTAAATCTTTGCCCTATCTGTTCGATGAGGGCCAGGAAGGGCAAATCCTTGAAGTGAGCTGCATGCAAAAAAAAAACAACAAAAAACATGCTGATAACCCCTCGCACATCAAGACGATCTTAAACTACAAACTTTCTGTGTTTGTTCTCAAAGATTGTTGGAACTGCTTGAAATATTTCATTTAGTTTGCTCCGCATACTTCTTGGCCCTTTGATGAATCATCCGGAGCAATTAAGCAAAGGCACTGTCCCATACCGAAATCTCAGAGACAGATTTTCTGATATTATTTGTTTATTTTCCACAGAATCTAGAGCCTTACTTAAGAGTAGTTCTGCAGGGTATAATTTGCTCTGCTAATGTAGAGCTGGCCTTCAGGGATTTATTTTTGATAGCATAAAGATGACAAACCTGACCTAAATATTTGTGCTTTATGTGTTTAAATGCTTTCAGTTTTATTTGATTAAATCCACCAAATGAGCTGAACATGGAATGCTTGGAAAAGTTTCCTCGACAAGCTTCTTATTTATTTATTTTCTTCCTTCCTGTCATCTGCTGTTTTTGCATGCTTTTTGTCTGACTTATAATGGTTGCAGTGAATAATTACTGTAAATAAGAAAATAAAATGTGTATAATATTAATAACAGCAATGATGATGATGAAATAATAAGAAGAAGAATAACAACAATAATACATGTTCTAATAATAATATATATTATATGTACTGATTGATTAAAACTGGGCAAAAGAGATCTAAACTTTTTATTTACTGGATACAGTTTGCTACTTTAGTCGTTTATCACTTATATATATATTTTATATAATCTTGCATTAGAGGAACTCTGTGTTGACTGAAAGATATTTATCAGATTAATTGAAGATGGGCGCAGCCTTATTGAGCAGCAACATCTTTATTGGGGCTGAAGCAGCTAATACTGCATTTAACCTTTCATGCCTATCGGAAGATTAAGATCAAAAACTGTCTGTTTCACGGATTATTGTTTCAAAATGGAACCGTTTGTAAAAAGGGGTACTGAGAAGCATCCTGCGGCCCTTGATTGTTGTGCTCTTTCTTTGTTCCTAGCTGCAGTTTGGATAGCTATGAATACTCTCCAGGTAACATGTATAGGTCCAGTCCTGTACCAATCCAACATAAGCTAAACCTCCACCTGCTCCATACCCAAATCAGCGTCCTGTTTAAATACTGTTTGTCAATCTGTAACATCATTCCCCTCCCATATTGTCTTACAGAGCCCTGCCAACTTTCACTGATCGACCCAACCAAATTAGCATCCTGGGCTGGTACTGACCCAACACACAGATCTAATTGTGAATTTAATGGCAGGGTTCTGCACTGATCCATATTTAAATACAGTGTGGTTTGTTTCCAGTGTCCCATCATTCTCAGTCTAGCCAGTTTGTATGTTGTGTGTGTTTTCATCCTGTGTGTTTATCCCCGAACAAAACGCTTAGTTAAAAGAATTTGATGTACTGCATGCCTTCTAACCTTACAAATACAACCATACCAGTTGTTACCGTAGTTAATAACATAGCTACCAACCAGATGTGGTCTTTCAAGGAATAGTTTGCTCAAAAAAAAATGTATTTATTGAAAACGTATTCGCCCTCAGGCCATCCAAGATGTATTACATATTTGGATGAATGTAGCATTACATCACTTGCTTACCAAGGATACTTTGCAGTGAAAGGGAGTTACGTCAGCATGAGAGTCCAAATCAATCCAAAATTCACCAGTCCAAATATTAAAGTCTACTGAAAAGCTGTGTGTTTTAAATAAATCCATCAAGATGTTCGTAACCTCAACTGGAAAAAATATACGTACAATAATTGATGGACTGGAGTCGATGTTGGGAATTATTTGTGGATTATTGTGATGTTCTGATCAGTTGTGTGGACACTTATTCACTGCAGAGGATCCATACTTCATTTATAATATATACAGTGCCTTGCAAAAGTATTCGGCCACCTTGAACTTTTCCACATTTTGTCACATTACAGCCACAAACATGAATCTATTTTATTGGATTACGTGAAAGACCAATACAAAGTGGTCTACACTTGAGAAGTGGAACGAAAATCATACATAAATAAATATACACAATAAATAACTGAAAAGTGGGGTGTGCGTAATTATTCAGCCCCCTTTGGTCAGAGTGCAGTCAGTTGCCCATAGAGGGTGCCTGCTGAGTGCTAATGACTAAATAGAGTGCACCTGTGTGTAATCTAATATCAGTACAGCTGCTCTGTTACGCCCCTCAGAGGTTGTTTAAGAGAATACTGGGAGCAACAACACCATTGGGGGCTGAATAATTACGCACACCCCACTTTTCAGTTATTTATTTGTAAAAAATGTTTGGAATCATGTATGATTTTCGTTCCACTTCTCAAGTGTAGACCACTTTGTATTGGTCTTTCTCGTGGAATTCCAATAAAATAGATTCCATGTTTGTGGCTGTAATGTCACAAAATGTGGAAACGTTCAAGGGGGCCGAATACTTTTGCAAGGCACTGTATATACTCTATGATAGTGGAATTACCCATATGCTAATCCAACCGTTACATCTGCATCAACCAGTTTTTTCAGTTGACTTTTCTTCTGTCTCTTTCCCCATAGACTCGCTGAGTCTCGTACTAACCCCCAGATCCTGGACATTGGGGTGACGCCTCAGGACTGGAATTCTGAGACCGATTGGGACAAGACCAATGGAAATGCATCAAACGCTGATGAGCTCTTTAACATCTGAGCACAGATATGTTTGTGGGGGGAAGTAGATCTGGGAACCTCATGCAAGTTTTCTATCAGTCCAGAGGGTGGCGCACTGGTCCTCCTTGTCCTGATCATCTGGTCCATTACACCAAAGCAATAGCAGATGAGTCTATTTTTGCAAAAAAAAAGCGTTACTATACCCGAGTTTACATGCTTTATTTTTATCAATCAAATTGTATACAGAATAATTATGTAGATACCAGAGTCAGTATTGTTTCATGTATGTTTGTCATATGAAATGTAACATTGTATATAAGGTCTAACCCTGTAGTTTTGCTGCTTTTCACCACAATGCTCTTCATTAACGGTAATATGGAAATCAGAGTTAAATTGACAGTGCAGCTTATGTTTAGTGTCTTATGAGGTCTGTGAACCATACTTAAGTATTTACACATTTTTTTTTTTTTTATTTAGTCCAGACTGTATGATTGCTACCCAAACGGGTCATTTAATATTTCTCTAAAAAAAATCTAATAAAGGTGTTAATATAATCTAAAAATGTATCCCATTATTTAATTTTATTTTTTATTTGTCTGTGTATTTCATTATACAGTATTCCATTATAATAATATTATTATTATTATTCCATATATATTTTTATTAAACATTTTATATTCATCAATTTTTTTTTCAAATTTTTTGTGCTATGTAGGGTGGTTGGAATTCTGGCAAATTAAATTAATATTTAGCTTTAATAACCTTATTATTCATGCATATTTGTAAAATTAAGTTCTCACTTTGCTACACTATCCATTTAATTAAATCAAAAAGCTTCTAAAATGTTATTAAATGTAATATTAAATGTCAATTTAAACTATTAATGTTATATATATTAAAAAAAAAAAAAATCTGTGTATTATCTTATAAATATATTCTTTATCCTATAACAGGACAATTTGTTGCGTTTTCGTTCTTTTTTTGCCGTTTTTAGTCACCAGGAGAGGGCAGCATTGCCTTCTAAATTTCTCTGGCTCTTAATCTCCATTTTAGTTGATATGTGAAACAGTGTTTTTGTGCAGAAGGTGGATTTCTTTCACTTTTTCTATATTTGTCCCAAATGGCACAAAATGCAATTGACGCATGTAGAGCAGCTGCAGGAGAGTCTATTTGAAATACCACAAGAGAGATTGTTCTTTAGTTTACTGAAGCACACACACTAGATATCCGTGCAATACAGATTCCACATGATAGTGTTTTCCTGAAACCCAAACACAGCTTTCCTTATATAGCTAGTTCACCTTAAAATGAAAATGCTGTCATTTATTACTCACTTTCATGACCTCTGTTCCTCTTTAGAACACAAATGAGCATATTCTGGATGTAATCAAAGAGATTTCTGAGCCATCATAGACGGCTACACAACCACCATGTTCAAGGCCCAAAAACGTAGTAAGGACATTGGTAAAATAGTCCATGTGGCACCAGTGCCTCAACCGTAAGGTATTAAGCTACAAGAATAATTTGTGCGTGCAAAGAAAAACAAAATATTGTCTTTATTTAACTATTTCTTCTATTCCGTTTTAAAGATGTCCTAACTACCTTTCTGGGACTTGAATGTGTCAGTTGTGTTTCTTTCTGTGCAGGGTCAAGAATTTGATCAAAAATATCTTAATTTGTGTCCTGGAGATGAACAAAGGGAGGGGGGGACTATCCCTTTAACACATGGTGACCTTTGTTACTATAAAACATATGTATAAACAATGTTTCTGTACATTTTGCCTTTTCATCTTCTAGAACGGAGCCCAAGCTGTTGACTCGCGTGTGGAGTCAGGTGTGTATGTGAGTTGAAGCGTGTGACGCAAAAGTGCTCGAGAGAATCCTTGACGCACCAATACATGCGCACACACACATACACTTGAACAAAAACGTGTCTAAAAACGTGTGGGAGGCTGAGAGCTTCAGAAACGCGGCTCTCCTCTTGTTGTTCTCCATATCCTCTCACTTGAGGACTTTCCCTAAAACTTCGTTTGCATTCGTTCTGTAACATACCCCTCCAAACTGTGTGAAATGTTCAAGTCATATATTTCCTTTTCTGTCTCTTGTCTATATATAGGTGAATTGTGGGTGAAATGCCATCGATTTTGCCAAGGTCTCTAGTTCAGAACTGATGAAGCTTACGCTTTACAGCCAGTAAAAAAAGATTAAACCTAAAGGGCAGAAAGTCCGGAGCGTACAGGCATCTGTATTCACAGGGCCACTGTCTGTGAATGGCTGATGGGATTTTGCTTACACTTTAAACACGCCAAGGTTGAACAAGATGGATGGGTTTGATCACAGAGAGTCGGTCAAGAATCTGCGGCCCATTACTTTTTACTTTCTTTTTTTACCTTAGAAGCCATCTTCTATAATTCACTGCTCAGCTGAGTAATTTTGATATAACAGCCATCCTTTGTGTGCGTTTGACCCAGATGAATGGCTCCGAAAAGTTCTTGCTGAAGGTCTTCAATTTTGTGCCGAATTTGTGATATTTCCTACCACTCAGCTAGTTTCAAGTAGTGCTGTATTATTGAGTGCAGCAAATTTGTTTAAATTATAATAAAAATATTTTTTTAACAGTCAGTGAAGTGTTATTTCTTTATCAGTCAGTGATGGCTTAAATACAGCCTGTCAATCATGATTTGATGAGACAGACGGTGCTTTAATGGTATTGCAACCACAAATAAAATGTGGCTCCAAAAACTATTTGGATGCTTAATTTATGAATTTCACTGAATCCGATACAAAATAACAAACGAGTGGCATACACTCGCTAAAAATGACCCTTTTGTACTGACCAAGCTGATTAAAAGTAATTACGAAAATGATAAGTGATTTTGTGTCATCTAATGCAGATATATATACATATACACACATACACATATGAACACATACACATATACACACATACACATATACATATATACACACATCCGTTCACCTAGACACAGTGGTTGGTACCAAAGATCTCAAATTTGGACTCATCAGACCAAAGCACAGATTTCCACTGGTCTAATGTCCGTTCCTTGTGTTTTTTGGCCCAAACAAATCTCTTCTGCTTGTTACCTCTCCTTAGCAGTGGTTTGGCAGCTATTTGACCATGAAGGCCTGATTCTTAACAGTTGTTCTAGAGATGGGTCTGCTGCTAGAACTCTGTGTGGCATTTATCTGGTCTCTGATCTGAGCTGCTGTTAACTTGTGATTTCTGAGGCTGGTGACTCGGATGAACTTGTCTTCAGAAGCAGAGGTTACTCTTGGGCTTCCTTTCCTGGGTCGGTCCTCATGTGTGTCAGTTTCGTTGTAGCGCTTGGTGGTTTTTGCAATTTTCCGGACTGACTGACCTTCATTCCTTAAAGTAATGATGTCCACTCATTTTTATTTAGTTAGCTGATTGCTTCTTGCCATAATTTTAACAGGTGTCAATAGGGCTATCGGCTGTGTAGAAACCTGACTTCTGCAAAACACAACTGATGGTTCCAAACGCATTGATAAAGCAAGAAATTCCACAAATTAACACCTGATAAGGCACACCTGTGAGGTGAAAACCATTTCAGGCGACTTCCTCTTGAAGCTCATCGAGAGAATGCCAAAGCAGTAATCAGAGCAAAGGGGGGCTATTTCGAAGAAACTAGAATATAAAAGATGTTTTCAGTTATTTCAGGACCTCCACATGTGTTCATTCATAGTTTTGATGCCTTCTACCAATGTAAATGTTCATGAAAATAAAGAAAACACATTGAATGAGAAGGTGTGACCAAACTTTTGGCCTGTACCGTACACACACACACAGAAACAGTATATATTCTGAAAATATTTGCATGTATATACATAATATATAAATATTTTGATTGAAAAAAATGTATTACATATATTCTTTTGGACCACGAGGGTAAGTATGATGACAAAACTTTCATTTGTGGGTGGGTGAACTATCAATCTAATTAATTTTAGTTTTTTATATTTTTTATCATTATTATTACAATGGAAATATGTATTTTTCCCCTTGTGCAACCCTGTTAGACGTTATCAGTTTTTTAATAACCCATGGCTAATCATCAGCAATATTTTTTTCTTTTGCAATTTCTTCAGTCATCTTTAATTAAGTTATTGAGTTTCTGGCCATCCATCTTAGCCTCGGATCTAAACTTTCATAACTGTGAACCATCACCTACTCACTTCATCGCAGCGTAGTAAAAGGTGCCGAACCACACTGTAGAGGTCACCAGGTGAACAGGGATCATGACTTTGCCATACTGCTTAAAGGTTCTCTTAAATCTCTGAATGAGACCAATGGAACTGTCATGCAGAGGGTCCGGATCCTCCTGCCCTGTAGGATCTCTGCTGCTGTTCCTCTGAGAGGTGTGCAAGTGTGTCCAGCAGCCGTGGGCCGCGGGAGCCAGCATCTGTGCGGGACGGTTGCAGGACGCACCTCTGGCCTGCAGCAGGACTCGAACACACACTAACCGCTGCATCCCGTCTGCCGACAGACAAACAAGACCACAGTATAGCTCTGGGTGCAAGACAGTGGCCAAATACAGCTCACAAAAACGCCAAACAAACAAGAAAAATTCACAAAACTAAAGACATAAACAGATGGTCAGTAGAATGGGATGCGCAATAGAGTGGGGTGCAAACTGTGTACACAAACAAAAAAGTGTAATACTGCTTTAAATTGTTATTGTACCCCTCCCACCACCCCCCCAAAATAAAAAGTTTTTTGTTTAATTAAATTGTAATTCTGATTTTGTTTTCCTGAGCAGAAAGTAAATATCATTTTTTTTTCTTGATTTACATAAAATACCCACTAAAATGGCATTCAGTGAAACAATCTTGCCAGGCATTTTTACAACAAAAAACTATTTTGACATATTAAAATACCAATTACTTTAACCCCAAATACTAATTAGTTGTAATTTTTATTTTTTTGTTTTTAATTTGCCACTCTCCTAGGTTCTGCCCATTTGACAGTGAGATTTATTTTTTTACTCATTTAAAACATTTTTCTTATATACTCCCTTATATATTTTAATATGTACAAGTCAGAATGTGCATGTTATTTGCCATGTAAATATTTGTGTGTGTATTTATATATACTTAATAAATATATTTACACATGCATATATATATATATATATATAT
>JAUCMU010000039.1:6515358-6527401 GCA_032275025.1 Enteromius treurensis
GTGCACTTGGATGGGTTAAATGCAGAGCACAAATTCCTAGTATGGAAAACCATACCTGGCCACATGTCACGTCCTTTTGTTTTCTAAAGGATATGAAATAAGACATGTTTTGCATAATGTAAAGCCTGTTTTAGGTCCATTGATATATTTTTCATGATGATTGATTGTTTTTTCCTTCTCAAAATTCAGATTCAAAGTGCATCTTGATATATTATTATAACTTCATTAAACTTTTTTTTATGGGCAGTGTAAAAATACTACCATCACGCACCATCATTCAAAAGTTTGGGGCTGTTAAGAGTTTTTTTTAATCACCAAGGCTGCATTTATTTGATTAAAAATACTGTGGAAACAGTCAAATTTTGCAATATAATTAGAATTTGAAATACCTTTTTATTAATATTATAACATATTCTAAAATGTAATTTATTACTGTGTTCTCATGATCCTTGAAAATTGCTAAATTGCTGCTCAAGAAACATTTCTTGATATTTTTTTTTAAGTGTTGTGCTGCCTAATATTTTTGAGCATACTGTCATGTTTTATTAGAATTCTCTGATGAGTAGAAAGTTCAAAAGAACAGCAATATTTTAAGTAGAAATATTAAGCAACGTTACAATAAACATGTCACTTTTGGATCAATTTAATGCATCCTGGCTGAATATATGTATTCATTAATTAAAACAAAAAAAAAAGACCCCAAACTGTTGAGTGATATTCGAATCTTCAATATTTTAAAATATGACCGAGGCATGTTATTGAATAGGTTTCATAAGTTTTGCCAAAATATGCAGCAAACAGCAATGAAAACAAAATAAATCTTTCATTCCCAGTGTGATTTTTAACATCTCATTCTTCAGTATTTGAAACACACTATTTTTTTTTTTTTTTTAAATAAATTGGAAAGCAAGCAGTAAGCAGCACACTAGTATTCCACTCCGAACAAAGCCCGTATCTGTCCATTACTTCACTTGCGTCACATGAAATGATCAATAATCTGAAAGAAAGTGCTGCAGGTTAATACAGGACCCAAAACCTCAATGCATCTCTGAAGAGAAAACACGAGGCCGGTCCTCTCTGGTTTAAGCCAGTCCTCTCACCCAGCCTTCTGTTCTTCTGCGTAAGCCGCTTAGACAGAATATTGATATGAGCCATTTTTCACCCAGCAGTCTGCCTGAGCTCTCTTCCCCATGGGCAAGGTTAATTAGCAGTCATTAAACAAGAAATATACGCTTTCCTCCACTGGCGGGAATGAAAAAAGAAGGTGCGGATGACTCGTAGATGGCAGTGAGAGGACAGTCTGTTAACCTGTCGCCATGGTGATAGAGACGAGGAGGTAATGGTCACCAATGCGGGGATGTTTAATTGTTCTGAGATTCCTTCAGGTGCCTTTTAACATGCTTGATTAATGGTGCAATCCATCCCCACAATGAAGGCTTTTCGATATGAATGGCCACCAAACCTGAAGTACTCTATACTCAAAGTACATAGACGTATTAACTTTTACACTCTTCTATGAAAGTGAAAAATGAGGTCGCTCTATTTGAATTCCAGTGCTCATTGTGTACGCTGGTTTGGAAATGAATGGGAGTTTTTGTTCTTCAGATCAGATGCACACGTCCTTGGGAAACGCATTCGGTCTGTAACCTTATTAAAGTCGAACTGCTTCAATGTCGAACTGATCTCAGATCGTGTGGAGTCCCGGATGACTGAGGGAATCGACGTTTTCCAGACCTCTGACCTGCATTCCCACAATTCTTCATTCCTGACATGAGGACTTATTCAGTTTAGCTGAAAAGGACACTACCCCATCAAACAGTACACTAACGGTCACGACTATTTTGTAGTCAAACTGCCTGCCTGGTTGTATGTTTTTCTTGAACTGTCTTATAAATTGGGATGGGGTTATGATGCTTGAGCACCCGCCCCTTTCCTCCTAGGTGCCTCAAGTGCCCTTTTTTTGGGGTTTCTTTTTTTTTATTTTTTATGTGTGTATGTGTGTATGGAGCCTTGTCTTTACCCCACAACAATAAAATGTAACTATTAATCTAAATTTTGCTAAATAAAAGGATCTGGCTCGCATCAGTCACATGACTGCCATTAACCAATGCTTGCTTGAGGCCAGAGCGCACTCGTTATGAGCCGGTACGGACTTATGCACCTGGTGCATCATGGGTATTTCTTTAGTTTACCTATTTTTGTGTCATTTACGCAAGACTGTTGGGTATTTGTTTTAGTTATGTTATGTGTGTTTATGTTCAATTTAGTTTGGGTGGGTTTGGTTCATTTGCAGCCATTTAAAAAAAAAGTTTATGGGTTACCATCACGGAGAGAGATGTGTAGGGGAGTCACTTGTTGATATTGCCATGCAGGCGACTTAATAAGCAGAATAACCTCTTTGATTGAGCTGCTTTTTCTGCCTACAAAGGTTGACATTGAGTATAACAATATTATTAAGCAGGATGTAATAAATGAACCTGTAATGTAATTTTTTTTGTGCCCCTTTTTATTACGTTGGACACCCGCCCCCTTAGAGATCTCTGCATGGTCCTAAAAACAACATGACATGATGTTACCAGTGAAGTAATAATGCTTTGGAAAAGAAAAATCGAATTCAATAAGGATCAGTCGAACAAGACTGAAGTGCTTAAAGTGAAAGTGCTTAAAAGGTTCTTCACAGTAATGCCATAGAAGAACCATTTAGTTCTTTAAAGAACCATCTCTTTCTTACCTTCATATAATCTGAAGAAAAACAAAACCAGTCGTAAGGGTCAATTGTTTTTGTTTTTCAATTATTCGATGTTCTCATTACCCGATAGCTGTATAAATAAGTTTTCCATTGATTTATGGTTTGTTAGGATTGGACAATATTTGGTCGAGATACGAAACATTTTACAGTATGGAAAACGAGAGAGCAAAAAAATCTAAATATTGAAAAAAATTGTTGTCCAAATGAAGTTCTCAGCAGTGCATATTACTAATCAAAGATTATAGTTTTCATATATTTTACGGTAGTAAATTTACAAAATATTTTGATAAAACATTATCTTAATATCTTAATGATTTTTGGCATTAAAAAATGTATACAGCGTATTTTTGGCTATTGCTATAAGTGATATACCTGTGCTAAATTGTCAACTAAATTTAGAAAGAAAAAAAAACTGCTAAAATTAACGAATAAATTTTAAAAATAACACAAACCATGACTATCAAAAAAAAAAAAAAGGGAGGGGGGGGGGTACAAAGAGAAATGTATGTGTAGGTTGAATCTTATGCTTTCAAAGCTAGCCTCTCTGAAATCCCCTACCCTACTTTTAAAAATGATATTGAACCAGTAAGGGAAAAATGGATAGGGTTATCGATCAAGAATTCAATAGATTCAAAAGAAGCTTATCTGTAACTCTGGAATTACAAAAGAATCATTCCAATTAAGGTGTAGTAGGAAAGTAAATAGGGTCCGCTTTGATTTCATGTCGACTTTAAGACTGACTTGTTTAAAGGGAAAGAAATCTAAAAGAAAAGCCTGTAGAAAAAAGGCACCCAACTCTATATCATAGTAGCACATAAAAGCGGTAAATAGCTGTATTTGTGACCAATATGCTAATGAATGTAATATGAGGACCAAAATAACCATCACTGTACAGTAATGTGCTCATTAGAGACAGCAAGCGGTTGGTTTACTTGAGACACACAAGCGGTTAAATACGTTTTCTATCGCTATTATAATATGGAGCTCTTCATCGTAGATGGCTGATGTGCAGTTCGCTGTGATGTGGTCCATCGTTTTTCCTGTGGATGTTTTCCTGAATGCCCTGAGAGCGAGAGTGCTGAGAAGAAAGATTCCACCGCACCAATTAAACCACATCAAATTAGCTAGCCTGTCCATGATTGGCTGCTGGAGGGAGGATAATGGAGTACAGAAATCGAAACTACGAGTGAGAAAGAAGAACCAGAAAACGGCAGATGGCGACGAGTGTGCAGAGATAGTGAAGCATCGTAATGTCATCCCTGTCAAAGACGTGATCCTGGTTCAGAGCTGATAATGACGGTGAGCTCTTGCTTCTTTTTCACAACACGCCTTCCTGGTTTATTTGGGGTTTATGTGGGGAGGCAGGTTTCTCCTTATCTCTGTGAGTCTACACAGGAGCAGAAGACACTCCTGGCGGCACGTCTCTGGTTTTGCAGCTCACAGCAACGCCGTTTGAGTCCTTCAGCTGAGGCAGCCGTGGATCCAAACTCAATAGCTCCCTTCAAACAGCTCAAGCTTCCAGTTCTGGAAGCAGCTCGTCCATTTCGTTCCTCAAGTTTGTGTCAGTGTGCCAAACAGACAAGCACCAAAGTTCATGTTGGTCGATGGGAATACTAAAAGGTCGCTTGATCGAGGATGAGAGGTGGGCTTCACAACTTTGTGGTTTGATGGCTTACTTGTTTTGTCTCAGAGCACTTTGGGGGAAGACAAAACAAAATGAGAGTTAGGCTGCATTTCCTCAAGGAGATATAACTATTGCTTGCTAGGCCGTAAAAGAAATTTTAGGTGAGCTTAGGACACTAAATGTGCACCTTATTGTCAGTCGGCTGCACGCAAGAATCAATGGGCACACTATATTCCAAAACCTAGCCAACTGCTTAGGCAGCAATTTAAGGCTTCATGGGTCCGTCATTGACACAAAGCCTGTTCCAAAAGGTAGGCGGCGTAATTATATTAGCATCGCATGAATCCTCTGTGGACAAGAATGCATTGCTTTGAGCAGTCCAATAAATCCATAATGGTGGACAAAGTTAGAGAAATGTCAATTGTAAACATACTTCTGATTTATTTAGTTTTGAAAACCATAGCCACAAATTGGTTAAAATTATTCAAAACTAACTGTTTAATCAACGCTTTTTGGTGATGTGTTTATTGATATCATTATGCAAGAAAGACAAACCCATCTAAAAATAACAATTCATTGTCCTTTTTTCAAATTTTAATCCAAAAATTATTTTTTAAAGAATCATAAAATATAATAATATAATATATTATATTAAAATATATATTTATGATGAATTATTAACCACCATGTTATGAGATATATGTTTGAGATATATATATATATATATATATATATATATATATTTTTTTTTTTTAATTATTATTATTATTATTATTATTTTTAATTCTTACTGACCCCATATATAAAACATTTTTTAAACATTTATTTTAAATTCGAAAAATATAATAAAAAAATAAAACTGAAAAAAGTCAAATAAATAAATAAATATATATATATTTGTTTTGTTTGTTTTTTAATTATTAAATGCGAAAGGTACTGTTTAAGGTTTGCTAAATAAATAAATAAATAAATAATCTTAGAATAAACCTGAACTAAAATGAAGAACATCAATACAGTGCTGCCTTGCAAGTGCTGTACTTAATTAAATTACCTTGGTTTGTAACATCCTATCAATGTTGAGTAAAAAAGTTTGTACAAGAGAAGCAAACAATAAAACATACTACCTAGCAACAAAAGATCAAACTTCATGTGATATTTCTGTATTTTGGATTCTGTCAAGCAAGCACACAAACAAGTGAACATACCTGTCCTGAGGCTAAAGCCTATTATTGCCGACAGGGGAAGGCGTAATTAGACCTTGCTGCGCAGTAGTCCCCCCGTAGGGTGCTCTGGGGTACTGCACTCTGACGAGTTCTTGGCTTTGTCCTTGTTATTGTTGGGCTCGTTGTCTTTGATGATGTCATACTGGCGGCAGAACAGAGCTATCACACCTGTGCACAAACAGACATGAAGAAGTGAGGGCTGAGGACAGGATGGTAGTGATGGATTGGACGTTGTCGAAAAAAGTATAGAAAAAACGATTGATGGATTGCACCATGATTCTGCCCCAAATAATAACATACCAATTATAGCCAGACTAGAACAGGATGATGAGCTGCGCTGCGGCCCTGAGTTTACGCTGTGCTAGTACTGTCCCGTTTGATGATTTATTCTCTAGACTTTTCAAAGGATTATAAAAAGATTGGGAAGGCCTCTATAAGACCCAATTATAACATTAGAAACTCTCTCGTCTTTTCTCTCCTTTACAAGAAAGGAAGGGCTTATGACCATAGAGTACAGACCTGGAAAACGAAATAAGTTAAACTCATGACATTTTTACCATCATTTGCATTTGTATATACAATGAATTACAAAGGTTGTAAAAAAAACTTACACAGTGTGAATGAATGAAATTTGACATCAAATGTATTTTTCACTCAGAAATTGCTAGTAAATTTTACAGACACTCCAACCATAGCAAGGAAGTGGCAAGAAACATAATTTTGAGGCAGTTTCCCCTCAGAATATTGGATGAGAAAAAACAATTGTGGTAAAAAATTAATTTGACAGCAGTATTACAAAATATATCATTAAAAAGTGTTGAAAATACTTATTTTACTACCGTCCAACAGCAACTCCGGGAGGTAAAGTTCATGTCTTTCTCGGCTCCCCTGAGCCCATTGAGTTTTAACAAACCCCCTAAAACATGCTGTGACTTTGGTGGGAGGGTAATCGAGAATTAATGGGGGGAAATCAGGTGAGAAGAGGCAATGCATCTATTGCAATATGATAAAATATGACTGGTTATGGCGTGCGGTGCATTGGTTCATGCAATAAATCCCGCCAATAAATATAATATTATATAGTAACAATAATAACCACTTTGGTACATTAAAATAAGTCTTAAATCGGTTAGAAAACATGATGTGTGGCAGTTTTAGTGAAATTTAAGTGAAAGTAAATCTTTGTGTCTGTGACCAATATTTACAAAAGTTTGATGAAAAATGTAAAAATAGTTAAAAGTTAACTACTAAAAGGAACAGCTGAACATAAATCCACAAATAAAGCATAGTATTTCAATTGTTACTTCCCTGAGTTACTATTTCAGAATGAATGCAAACACTAACTTGATGAGATTTATACTTGCCACTACCGTTCAAAAATCTGGGGTCAGTAAGATATTTAGTGAATGTTTTGCAAAATAACATAATTTCAAGAGGATCACTAAATGAGTAATCACACACAGCAGGCAGCTCGTTTCCTAATCATCCCTTGTTCATTCACACTCAATCAAATCATTTCCCCTTCACTATAAATTCTCCCAGGTTTCATTTCCCCGCTTCCCGCTTTTGTGCATCCCTCCTCCACCCCATCTCTTCCGTTTTCCATTTAATTAACGACTTTCCGAGGGGGGGGGGCAGACGGTGAACGAGCCGAACGCCGAACTCTTGCCCACGCTAGGGTTCTATCCATTAGGGTTCAAAGTTCTCTGTTCTCCCGGCTCGCTCCCCAGACAGCATGCCAAATTTGCTTATTATTCATTACGAGGAAAGGGTGAACTCTTGAAACTACCTTTAGGGCTGTGACATCACCAGTTTATTTGATAGCACTATTACTGTTTAACTGATCCTGAGGGATTACTTACACAGGAAAACAAGTTATTCCATCTTCATGCCATATGTCCCTCTTCCCACTGGGAGAATGCCTCCGGCTGCCGGCTATCCTTTGACTTCATTACAGATTTAAGAGACACACATTTGACAACTACTGTATATATCTCAACTCCAGGTTGCTTATGAAGAATAGAATAGAAGCGACTTACTCATGTACACTCAGATCATTAGTGAAGGGAATGAACATTTATTGTCCCAGCGGCTTTTAGGGAGAAGGAGAAGCATTTGTATGGAGTTAGACATGACAGATGGCTAGTGCTTGTTATGAGTGACTTGTGCATGCCGCACTCTTTGTTGTAAACAACTGTAGCTCTATTATTGCCTAACAAAGCTTTGTATGCTTTTGTTCTTAGATTATATATCTCTGTTGAGTCAACCTGTGATTTAATGATATGCCTATTAAGTTACCCATTATTGGAATGGCCATCTGGAGCACTAGAAGAATTCCTCTTGGGCTCAGCCATGTGATCAATAGTAAAAATAACAACAACAACAATAAATTCAGTGTCACATGAATTTTTAGTAATCATATTTATAGGCTGCTTTTGTGTTATTATGCTTTTGTTTGTATGCATTTTACGTAAAGTTTTGTTCTATAAAATGTACATTTAATTACGTTTTTCTTACAGGCACTAAAACGTACAATGCTGACATATTTTCAGTATCTAAACATACAAATAGCTTTTTTTTTTTTTTTAGCTTTTTGACATACAAAACTGAAGCATTGACTATCAATTACCTTGTTTGCAACTGCATTATTGAACTCTCTCAACGAGACTAGTGAGAACATAACCATTCAAATGTTGCCACTTTATACGACGGGTTTAACTGCATGATAATCTAATGCTCATTGGCTCTCGCCTGCATTCGCCACAGATTGCGACATGCCGTGTTTCTGGTGAGGTGTATTCAAATGATGCGTGCATCTTCACGAGTTCACTGAGAGAGGATCGGAAGATAATCTGGATAATATTTTTAGCAATTAACAACATATATTCTGCTTTGCACCTTACACCTTAAACCTTACACCTTAAACCTACTGTATTCCACCAGAGGGTACTTTGGCTGTGGTTACTTTTGGTACTGCTTTTGACATTTTTTGCTATAAATATTGATTGTAATTACATTTATTTATTTGTCACGTTCATCTTATACTGTACAGTGATAGTTATGTTTAGGTTTAGAGGTAGGAGTGGGTCAGTTGCGTTTTATATCCTTTTATATTTGCTAAAAATTGGTAGGTTTAGATTTGAGGGTAATTTAAAAAAAGTTCTCAATCGGTTATTGATAAAATGATAGAAATGCATAATTGCTATAAAATGGGTAGGTTAAGGATTCTAAAGATCCAAGCTGCTTATTGTCTAAATGATAAAAATGCACTGAAACAAATATCTTAATTATATAAAAAAATATTTTACAACTATTTCACATATTTTTTACAAAAATACATTCTATTAACCCTAAACCTACCCTAACAGTTTACTCTGAGAGTTGACATGTAGTTGCATATTCACAAGAATTAGTTGACATGTAGTTGTCTAAAGTGTAACCAAAGATAAAGACAGGTCCTTTCTGCTGGAAGCCCCACTAGTGCCTTCTTACCTGTTTGGCAATGCAGTCATTTACAAGTTTCAGGAGGCAAAGAAGCAAGCAGTGACATTTAGAGGTTCAGGGAGGCTTGCTGGGATTCAGGGAGCGATTTCCAGAGCAGCTAGATTGGCTATCCCTTGCTAGTTCTTCGCTTCAGGGCACTGACCTGGTCAATCTAGTTGATCTGCTAGCTAGCCACTTGAGAGACTGATTCCCTTAGTAGACTATCTGGCAGCGTGGAAGCTTCTGCCAAATGTGTCTACAAGATTCAGTTCAGGTCTCTTCCACCTAGGTTAAAGGGGGTGGTCCCCACTCAGCTGTACCCGAGCTGGCTCAGGCCATGGAAAAATAAGTAGATGCTCTCTTGAGGAAGGAGGCCATCGAGGTGGTCCTTCCTCTCTACAGAAAGTCTGAGTTCTGCATCATGTACTTCATTGTTCTAAACAAGGATGGGTGGGGGGGGGGGAACATTTTGCCCAGGGGCCCATGTAAACGTATTGCCACGCTGGACCGGTCCGTAATCTGTCCTTGCCCCCAACTAAGCAAGCCAGAAGGAAAGGAACCAGAACCCCATCCATGAGACGTATAAAGTATAAGTTTATTTATCATGCTCTTTTTTTTATAATGAAGTAATTTGTTTGGGGTAATAAGGGCACATTAGAAATTAGCGCAACTTATTTAGTCAGTGTTGTATACATTTGACCTCAGCATTCAATATTTAATAAAACATTATTTCAAAAGTTTCAGTAACACTTCAGAATAGGGGGTCAGAATAATGCATTACTTAAAAATTAATTAATGGTTAATTTGCTCACAACTAAGCATTAGTTGAGCAAAAACACACTAGTAATTAATGACTAGTTTAACATTTTAAGGGCCCAAATTATGCATTAGTTAAGTACAATTAAACATGTAATTTATAATTAACAAATATGCATCAGTTAAGCATGAACACATGTATAACTAATGATTATCTGTACATATAATAAGGGCATATTATCCATTATTTACAATAATGGTCATAAATTTACAAAATACTATAAACAAAAAAAGCTAGTAATTAATGATTAACTAATAATAACTAATAACTAACTTTCTATATTAACTAATGTTATATATATATATATATATATATATGCAGACCAGCAGTAATTAAACATCATAACAATTACAACAACAACAACAAGATTGTTGTTGTTGTTGTAATTATAATGATGTTTAATTACTGCTGGTCTTCATATTTATAGCAAAACTATTGTAATAAAGACTATTTGACCCCCGGTTCTAAATCTACATTATGACACTTATTGAGTGATATTCAAGTTTATTGATTAGCATAAGCTAATAATTAAGGCTAAACTACCATAATATAGTGCTAATGAATGGAATTTGACCCCCTATTCTAAAGAGAAACTAAAATCACCTAAAAAAAACCCACTAAAAATCACTAAATCACCTGCACACCATATAACCTAGCCTCAGCTAAGCATTCATTGGCTGAGCTCATCGCTACTCCACCGAGTCATTGTGGAGGATGCTCTGACATCTGCTCTCCTTTCTGCCTGTCTGCCTTCTTACCTGGCTGCCTGCCTGAGCCTTCAGTACAGAGATCATCACAAACTTTGAAAAACTGAGTATTGCTCTAATCGTTTGCTTCAAAAAAACTTGCTGTGAAAAGAGCTTTTGAGTTTGCTTACCTGTGTTACTTACATGAGTAACTTACCTGCACCGATTTCTGTGTTGCTCCAGAAATGTAAATAAAAATACTCACCTGTTAAAACTTACCTCCTGGTCTCCGTCTGCTAACTGAGTGTGACAGAAGCTCAGCCCCTAACGACAGATATGGAGCAAGAGGAGAATGCAACAACATCGGAACCTTACCTGACGTTTCTCCAGGTGTTGAATGAGGTATGCGCTCAAAGTAACACAGCCAGTCCGGTTGCACGCCCTGCTCAATTCTTTGGAGACAGTATATCTTGTAGTGGATTTCTCCTCCAATGTTCGCTCTTCATCGAGGCGCAGCCACGCCTCTTTCCCACCGATTGCACAAAGATCGCTTTTATCATCACTCACCTGGCTGGACGGGCTCTGCAGTGCACAGAAGCGTCATCAGAAAACATAGATTTATCCTCTCTGGAACAATTTCTTCAGCAATTCCGTCTAGTATTTGGCCAACCTACCACCGCACTCACCATTCCTGAGGAGCTCCTTCAATTGCAACAGAGGAAAAAGCCCATGCATGAGTATATCCTTCAGTCCAGCACATTAGCGCTGTCTAGTGGATGGACTCTGCTCTCTTGGCTGTCTTTCGTTGTGGCCTAAACCCACGCATCCGATCTCAAATGGCCATCTACGCGGATAACGTGGGCTTGGACGCATTCTGAAAGAGAGTACTCACCATATCACAGCATTTATCTGCATGTGAGGATATTCAACCTGACGCTGCACCTGTGGATGAACCCATGCAAACTGATGTGTAACATCTCACTCCTCAGGAACGAACTCGACGTCTTTGAGGAAGTCTGTGCCTATACTGTGGCGATTCCACACATCAGCTTCAACAGTGTCCGGTTAGACCTCCTAAAGCTACGTTGAGTGTGGGGCACGTCTCAAATAATTGTGTCTTACCCTTGATGACTTCCTCTGATTCCATCCACGCTGGAGGAGCTCAGGCAGGCCAAAGTGTTCAGCAAATTAGATCTACGCAGTGCATATAATTTAATCCGTGTAAAAAGAGGTGATGAATGGAAAACCGCTTTTGTGACACCTAGCGCCCACCAGGGCTCTGAACCGGTTCAGGGAACGAAAACCAGAAACAAATGACATTTAACTGGAACAAAAACAGAAACGAAAACAAAATAAATTTTAATCGTTCTGAACAGAAACGTTCATTTGAAAATGCAATTAACCGGTTAATAACGTTATTTTATCGTTCTCTTCTTATAATAATTTGGGAGACAAAAAAAA
>JAUCMU010000039.1:6538579-6555839 GCA_032275025.1 Enteromius treurensis
GGGTGACCGGTCCAAGATGGCGGCCGCATTTCTCGTTTCCAGCAGCCAATGTGGCGTCTACTCTATATATGTCTATGCTTCAACTAGCTCAACTTTTGCAGGTAGGCATCACGTGATTGGAAAGGTAGTCACGTGGTGTGTCGCGATTCTCCCTTACCACACCGCGATACGGGATCATGGATTTCGGTTTCATAACGCGAATCGTTACAGCCCTACTGTATACCAGACAAAGGTTAAGAATAAACGATTGATGGTTTTGAAAGAAGTATGTTATGGTCCCCAAATCTGTATTTATTTATAAACAATGAAAAGTCAAATTTAATAAATGTTTACTATTTTAAATTTAAAATTTAATTTTTACTGTGATGCAAAGCTGGACTTTCAGCCTCATTACTCCAGAGCTCAAATATCGAGGGAAAAAAAGGAGGGGGAAGAGAAGAAATATTTTTATTTAGCAAGGACGCCTCAGTCAAAAATGACAGTAATAAAGTTTATAATGTTATCAAATATTTCTATTTAAATTAAATGCTGTTAATTTGAACTTTATATTGATGAAAGTATCCTCTCTTTTATACACTGATAATAATAATACCCAAAAACTGAGCACTAATTAGAATATGTGACCCACAAAACCAATTTAATCTTTTGAAAGTTCAACTGAAAGCAATATTACTAATTAAAATTAAGCTTGATATGTTTATGGTTGGAAATGTACAAAATATCCTGATGGAACATGATCTTTACTTGTATCCTAAGGATTTTTGATAATATAATGTAATATAATTTTGACCCATACAATGCTGGTTGGCTATTTCTACAAGCATGCTTCTTATAGCTGGTTTTGTGGTCCAGGGTCACATATATTAAAATGAATTCTGAAGGCTCATGTGACCCTGAAGGCTAGATTAATTATGCAGAAAATTTAGTTTTACCATCACATGAATAAATTACATTTTAAAATACATTAAAATGTAAAACAGATATTTAAATGACCACAATACTGTATCTTTGATTAAATGAATGCAGCCTTGGTGAGCTTTATAAGACATTAATACGATTTATATATATATATATATACCTTTTGTCTCTTTTGTTAGTTCTATAATTTTTTTTTTATTCAGTAAACATAGCAGAGAGTAAAACTGTAAAATGCACCACAGTTCCGGACATCTGAGAAATTCAGGCTACATACACATATGACAAACACTATATCGATATGTCTTTTACATTGTCTGTTCAAGCTTTGCCAGCCTTAATTGGGGAGCTTTTATCATTTGAATATTAATTTATATGATTAAGCGTGACAATTTTGCGCAATTAACAATTCACTGAGTGACATCCCTAATGTGTCAAAACAACCCTAACCCTAACATCAATCTGATAAACCGATATATTTGCTCTAAAATGCAATGCACAGGAGCGAGTGAGCCCTGCTAAACAACATCAGACTCATAAAATATTCACAGTGTCCTCCCGTAGCTTTGATGAGATGCCTGACACTGTCAGATGAAACAAACATGTGAGAGCGAGGAGCGAGGAACTCCACGTTGCACATTGCGGGGGCACCTCTGCCTTTCATCACAGGCGTCATAACAAAACACACCAGGCCTGTAATAAGACCAAACCCTCTAAAGTTGATCAGTTATTCTCTGACATGTTTGTTTCACCTGCTTCCTCTGTTGCTTCCATGTTTGAAACTGTGTTCTTTTCATAACAGCGAGGAAATGTCACTTGCTCTCTTCATTAATATTCCTGCGTCCTGCATCACTGCCAGAGCCTCAGTATGAAGACGTATGGACAGGGGCTTTGTTGCCTCTCTAGACCACATAAAAGAGAAAAGCGGAGTGAATATGGTTGGGGGTGCTTTGTTTGTGTGTATTGTCAGCCGTGGATGTCTATTGCAGTCAATCTGTACATAATGTTACACATTATCAGCCACTACACCGTAATCATGTAGCACACACTGTGCTCTTATTTACACAAACACAGGAGTATGTTTCCACATCCCAAATTTACGTCTTGACAGATGTATGGCACAACCCTATCATTTCACAGCAACTTTTATGATACACTTCTATTTCTACACTATAATCGCAGTATATAATTTTAGGACTGCCAAACAGGTGCTGCTGAAGTGAAATAGTAGGCTGTTTTAGCAGGCTGCCACCAAACTGTAATAGAATGAAACTGCAGGTGACTTCCTCTCTGAAAGCCATACATTTAAGTCCCGTAGGTTTAGGTTTATGTAATTTTCTGGTGAGCTTTAAAATCTGATTATGTCTTGTCAATCAGGAAAAGCATTTGCTGAAACTTGCTCAGTGTATGAAATATCGATTTTTATTTTTTATAATAAACTTGCATACAAGATGCAAGCAACATAACGACATTCAGTGCTCCCATCCATTATATCATCAGGAAATAACATATCGGTCCGCAATGTACAATAATCACAATAATAATGGTGTTACAGGTTCACATGAAAAACGGTAACCTAAAAATCATAATATTTTAAATAAAATGGTTGTATTAAAATATAACGATTGCATTTTAAAGGTATGTAAATACAGTTACAGCAAAGCTGCTTTATATGGGTCAAATCATGTAGAAATAGCTCTTAACCGCAGGTTCCCATTTCAAGAAGCATGACAATAGCAAATTCAAAGCAATTGCAAATTGCTACCAAAATATTTCACCTTTCATTATGTGATGCACTCATTTTCATGCCACTACAAAACAAAGCAGACATGGACCAAACTGCTGAAAACGTATAGTTTCATAGAATATTTACATTTGCAAATGCATTTATGCACCCTAATATGCTTTGTAATTTGTTTCAGTGTTAAAATTGGCATTGGCTTTAATAATAATAATAATAATTATTATTATTAGTTTATATTTGTCATGGAAAAAGTTTTTTTTTTTTATATTGATAAATTGAGTTTTAAAGCATTTTAATTTTTTTCCCTATTATTATAATAGCCTAATTTCTTTCCATGCTGTGTAATATGGGTATTTTAAAACAAGGTAACAGAAAAGGTTAAACAAAGATATTGCCAACAATCTGATATTGTTATCTGCATATACATCTTTGAAACCAGCTAATAATTTTAGGTTTGCAAGTTAATTAAAATGATAAAATAGCCATGATTCTCGGGATATATAGCCTAAAGGCCACAGAAAAAGCACCGATAACATCGATATTATATATTGCTTTGAAAGATTCAATTAATGGGGAAAGACCAACGCAAATACGAATGGATTTGTGACGTTGACAAGTAATCATGTAGTTATTTAGCTGTTCTAGTTATCAGATCCCATTTAACAAATGAATTCAGTATAGCCTATATTACAAACGTGTCTGCGTCCAGACACATTCCCTAAATCCCAGTGCCCTAAATGTGATCCGTCTGGCGACCAGGTTTCTGCGGTCTCTGTGAACAGAATCAATTAGGATCATATGAATTGTTCACAGCATTTGCATGCAGTCTGAATGAACAGTGGAAACCCACGAGCGTCTTGTGGGTCCCAATGGAGGGCTGAACAGGTAGTAGCGCATCATTTATTCATCTCATTCCCGCAACCTGTCTGTTCTCTGCCAACGTGAACATATCAGAATGCATTGCACTGTGTATATTTATTGTAGTTAAAAGATAGAACATTTGCAATTCTGTTCCTGCACGCAAAAATAGTGCAGTAGGGTTCATGTCTGTTTCCATACCGTGCGTATAAATGACCATATAATAATAACATTCATTACAAAATGAGTACAATCACGCAAACTTACCGGCATTAACCGAGGACACGGAGATATAAGCCAAAAACAACAATAACAGCGCAGAGCACGAGCCTTTAATTCCCCACATCCTTCAAGGAATTCTTTACATTCTGTTCGGAAGACGTTGAATCCCATTTACTCGCAAGATTTTAAAACTTATAAGTCGGCGTCTATGTGCTTAACATTCACGACTGGTTGCCGTCTTTATTCCTGCATCAGTCCAGAACAGCACTGGCTCTAAACTCCGTACTTGCCGCAGAAAGTCGACATGAGAGGACTGCGTGAGCCCATTGGACGGCATTTGTCACTGTTTCCAATGGGACATAATGTATACTTACTCTAGGGGGCGCTCGGTGGCTCACAAAGAAGCGTCCTCTATTTAAACGCATTCAAAATGTTATGTTGGGTTTTAAGAGCATTTATAAACCAAAAAGCATAATATATTAAATCTATTATTGTAACACGTTTTGCCTAGCGTATAAGCGACAAGTCAGTTAAAGCAACCGCTGTATAAAGGCGCTGTCTCTAGACTATATTTTGTAATCAAAAACGGCTGTGATTAGTCTGCGATACCAGCGCTGAGAAAAGTAACATGAATCACGTGAGAACGCTGTCCAAGTTCCAGCAGTGGTTTGGACGGTAATTTACACCCGAATAAAGACACTAAGGATCTTCATAATAGAAAAAGAACTGGAAATTGAAGAATAAGAGAAGAGTACTTAGACCATTAGGGGTTCTAAATAATAACTCTCAAACTAAGGCTTGACCCATAAACCTAAGGTTGAGGGAGGCTTCAATAGTAGGCTACATAAAGGCCAGCCAAACACTTTTAATACAACAGACTATTTAAATAATATTTCACAATATTCCAAAAGAGTTCACCTAGCACAAAATAAACTATGCGATAGAGTAGCATAAAATACATAGCGTGTGTGCTTTCTGTTAGGATGTAGCCTAGCCTATACTAGATTTTAATAGCCTAGACTTTCATGTCTACTAGTTTTCTGTTTAAGAAGTAAATGGTAACTGTAAATGTTATCACTGAATCTACCTAAATGCACAGAACAGGCACAGGAATATAACATTAATTTGAGGCTGGATATGATGTTGCAATTTGGTTGTGTCAGTATGACGCTAATTTGATGTTGACCTTTGGTTGGCTTTTGGTTACACAACCTAAAAACAACTAATATCAACATCAGCTGACGCTGGTATTGGACATCAAATTAACATCAGACAGTAAATTGACATTGAATTTTGGTCACCCGACGTCACAGTTGAAATTGAACCAAATACCAATGTCTTATAATCTCTTGTGCTTGCTGTGCATTAATGTATACCAACAATACTGATTTGTATGACTTAAATTAGCAGAAATAGATTATGTTGTGTGCTGCTTAATCATAATTTGGGTTACAACAACATGAACCTTAGCCAATTGCAAGATTTTCCGTAGAAATTGAAACTCCCTCATCCATAAGTTGCACACTGACTGTAGACGGAGAGACAATGTCTGGGTTGTTAAGCTACACCTATTTTAGGATTCCCTTTGTCATGGTAATTCCCATTCTACCCCTTGTATTACATTTTGATGGTGTAGCCACTACCTGGGACAGCGCAATGCATGACAGCCTCAGCTTTAGCACGCATCGATGGCTTTCAGTGTACGACATGGGGTACATAACTACAAAGCAGCTCAAAATGCGATGACTAAAGCCAAATTGATGGTTCAACGACTGATGCTCTATAGTCATCCACTGCAGCCCATTCAGTCTCCGAATGAAATTCAGAGTGAAAGTGCTGGCAGTATCTTCATCGCTCCCTCTCGCCTGTTCCTGCCAGAATGCTTACTGAGGGAAACCACTCTTCCTAAATTTGTGGGGGTCTTTCCAGCTCTCTTCTTTCACTCTCGTGCCAAGCGCTGAGAAAATACCCTCCGCATACCGAAAGGAACTGCCCCAGGATGACACCACTTTAAATTCACACAATGCACTTTCCATTCACACCGTCTGACTCATTTTCATTATTCTAATGCACCTACTGTTGGCCTAATGTTGTCAGAATGCCAAGTACAAATACAACATCTACATTTAGGATATGCTGACATTTACATTTGCAATGCAGATTTGATCAAGTGTGGCTCTGGGCCTATTAAACTTTCGTATACTGATTTAGTTCCATTTAAGGTGAGAAAATTTGAAAATGTGGTCTAACCAACTTCATTTCCACAAGTCACGCCTTACGTGCCTCTCAAACCACCTTGAAATCTCAAATGCATCATGATCAGTTGATCTTGCGCTGCATTTGAATATGGCTACTTACATACCATATGGTAGGTGAAAATGTGAAAAGAGCTTTTTCACAGTATTCCAAAAAATTTACCCAGGTGTCCTATTGCTTCTGGCGAAATTCTGGAGCATGCAGTCAATGGATACTTTACTGTCCCATCAGAGTCCATTAAGTCTTTTTATTTAATGTTAAACAACATGGAGTCACTGAAGTATGAAATTAATGAGGTGTCTGATTTAACGCTTGTATTTTTCTAGATTACTGGTGGATTTGGGGAATGAAACGATTGGTTAATACTTTGTATTTTTCCATGGGTGAGCAGGAATCAGTAAGTTTTAATCCTAACCAGACATTATGCAATTTCAGATCCAGCTTTGATTGTGACTAGATAGCTATACATTCAGCAATTTTGTTATCGTTACCTAAAATCAAGTCTATTACACATTCATTTCAAAGTAATTGTAATTAAAAAAACATATATACTGTATATTTATGAAAAAAATTAAGTAATCAGTTATCAGTGACTAATCAGTTACTTACTATCAACGGCTCAGGCCTCAGTGCAATAAAGATTTTTACTTTCTGACCTTCCTCCAAGGACCAAGTCTAACACATTCTGATCTTAATGACTGAATGAGACATTAAGAGAGCAGGACATTTAGAGACAGCGTGTTCCCACACAGTTTCAAATGCCATTTGTGCAGGAACTTTTTGTCTGTCTTTCTGTTATATCTGCCCTTGGGACTAGCATAACTCAGGTACAATATGTAAGACATTCTTCCATCTTTTTGGCAGATGCTGAGTCGTTGCTTTTTTCAGTGTACAGAATGAAAACCTGATGCTTAGCATTGTACTTTGTCTTTCTCTTTCACTGTTTGAATATGTTTATGTGCTTGTGTTTGCATGCATGAATTAGCGCCTATGTAGGCAGAAATTTAATCGGAGTGGGGTTATGATCTGATGAGATTGTGCTGTAGCTGCTTTGGACAAAAACTCATATTTACATGGTTAGTGTTTAGCATTTATCGTTTTATTGTGTCTAGTCAAAACAGGTTTTATTGTTCAGACACCATTGTGGACCCCAGTGAAATTCAATATAGTTGTACATGTAAATGTTTTTTTTTTTTTTTTTAAAGCATTAACACTCTATTGTGTTTTTTTTCTGCCTAGGGCTGCTGTGTAAAGATTTTTGAGAACTAGATCAAGAGGGAAATAGCTCTTAAATGAGAACAAAAATCAATACATAGTTAGCATTTGATCAAACAGTTGTTAAAATTTCTTTGTACAATGTTTTACTAAAAATGAATACATTTTAAAAAATCGATAATACACGAGGGAAGGTACAATACTTGCTGAGTTGTCTGTAAGAGAAACATGTTTTTTAGTAATAGAGTGTTGCCTCAGGCTAGAGGTTCTTGTCACGAGAACCCTCTGTAAGAAGAGCTGTCCACAGGAGATGTTGGCTGTTTTCAGCGCTGTCTCATCCAGAACATACAGAGAATGTATGCTGAAAGTAGCCTTCGAGGGAGTTGAAGTGAGACTGCCACATTTATGTAATGGCCATATGGCTGCTGTTACACTTGAATGCTCAGTCGTATACTCTGTTTATCTTTCTTAAAGAGATAGTTCACCTAAAATTTAAATTCTGTTATTATTTATTTGCCCTCATGATGTTTCAATTGTCTTTTTTTCTTTTGTGAAGTACAAAAGGAGGATTATGCTGGTTGTTCTTTATCAATTAAAAAGCATCATTCATGAGAACTAAGGCACAATTAAGCAGAAGCACAATTAAAATACGATCAAAATTATCCATATGACTTGTGAAAGACTATATTTCAAGACGTCTGACTTCTGAAACATTAAATTACTAACTGGAAATAAATCAAAACCCAAAAGCTGAGCTAAAAGAAGAAAAAAAAAAAGCTTTATTATTGTATATATATATACACCTCTCTCGTGCTATTTGCTATAAGATTAAAGAAACATTTTTCTCATGTTATTTGTGTGTTAAGTTGTTTTTTGTTTTTTTTTACATTTTTGCTGTCACACCATAGAACACAGTCCAATATTTATTTGTCAACTACCCATATATATAATACTGAAACTATAACAGCAGCTTTTTTAAACAGAAGCTAATTTAAAATATGATTAAAAACAATGATAACATAGTTAACAATAGTTTTAAAAACACTGGTTCCCATTCAATGTATGCTCTCAGAAGCAAAGGTATGCATTTTTACACTTAGGTAATATCTATTTGTACCGGTTTGTATGTTTTCCTGTGTAACTGTATTAAAAAAAGAGCATCCTGCACATTCTTCAAAATTTCTCCTTTTGTCATGTGCCATTAAATTATGTCAGAACTCATTTTTGCTGAACTAATTATTCCATCTCTGGCTTTCAGTTCCATCCTCTCCCAGGTTCTCATCATGTAGTATTCATTTATCTCTGGATGTAGGTCTTTATATCACTCCCTTCCTATTTTTTTGCAGATAGAAAGAGAAATGAGGTGTGTAGTTCAGGGCAGCAGATGTAGAGAGCCTATAAATTGGCGTGAAGGTGAATCTGTGTCTCGCGTTGCTGGGGCTGATCCTGAAGGATAACCCCACATCTTGTGTTCCTCCAAGCGTAAAGCCATTGTCTATACTTCCTGATCCATCTCACGTTCTCCCAGTAAAGCAGTCATTACTGCAGGGCTGAGGCTTATGGAGATATTATTGCTAGAATACGTGAGCGTTTATGTTTTATGCAATTGAGCATGCATGACTGTAGTCTCAGCCTTACAACCTTACAGGTCATAATCTATGCACATTAACAGCACATAATGCAAAATGAGCGTTGACTGGTCACTTTACATGTAAGTGGGTGGCTCTTGGACAGAACAAGCTGCAATAAATACTAGGCCTTTCACAAGTTTGGCTGTTTCAGTTTATTGTTTCTACTCCTAAAGCTTGGTAACAACAACTAAAATGAAGCATTTGTTTTAAGCATCTGGACTCATAGACCTCACACACTGGTCTCAGTTGGCACTGTCTTAGAGAACAAATCACTGAACAGGTTTACAGGATGCCATTTGCTTTACGTTGCAGCCAGTCCTGATGACTCACCGATGGGCCGCAGTGGTTCTGTTGACAGGATGAGGATTTCTGAGCAAGAGCAATTATTGATAGACGGGAGTGGCGCTTTTCGCCGCATGCAAATGAATAGTTTTCTCCTCCATTTTTTTCCTCTGGTCTCATATATCTTTCTTCTGTTCCTTATGGAGGTGCTTCAGATGATTCATGCACTTTAGAGAAACTCACACGTTTTAAAGTATTTAATTGACTGCTCCAAAGAGCATCATAAATATTGAATGGTGGTCTGGTGGTCGCAATATTTCATAATTAAGCTCTATGTTAGAAAGTTCATAGTCATCCACAGAGCAAATTTCGGGTATTGCGATAAAATTTCCAAGGCACGGATCATGGGATTCTAATTGTTGGAATGCTTTCCCCTCTGCACTTTAAATAATGTATCAATGAACGTTGTTAATATCCCTTAATTGTATTGATTGTGCACCTGTAGTGTATTTCAGATATTAAAAGTATAGTTTTCATTTTTAACCAGAACTTGCAGATAATATGAAATTATGAATTATGAATGTCAGTACATATATAAATATATATATATATATATTCTACTGTTTATACAGTGGGTACGGAAAGTATTCAGACCCGCTTGAATTTTTCACTCTTTGTTATACTGCAGTCATTTGATAAAATCATTTGTCATTTGTGCACACAGCACCCCATATTGACAGACAAACACAGAATTGTTAACATTTATGTAGATTTATTAAAAAAGAGTTGTCTGGTATCAGCCCCGAATCACGGTCAGGAGAACCGTTGTCAGGTTCGGTGTCTAGTTGCCTAGTTGACCCTGAATAAAGAAACTTGCAAATGGATCCACATGTTTCCGTCTCCATGATTACAACAATAATCCTTTTTCATTTAAATGTAACTTGCTGTTAAACTTTGGAAAGCATTGCATTCAGTATGCAGTTAAATATAATTTTTTTAGGATACATTTATTTCAAAACAAGTACTGTTTTTTTATAATGTTAAAGAGTGCTTGTTTTTCACAAATAAAGCAACAAGTAGCAGCTAAAATTGCACTAGTTGAAAACAATGATGGTATTGTTACATACTGAATCATTAAAAGAGACTGAGAATATTCTGGATGCAGAAAGGGAAAAAATGTAGAGGAAGAGTGAGAGAAATGTGTGCCATGAGCAAAAAGAGAGAAGAATGAATGAATAGATTTTCATCAGGCATAAGAGACCTGACATTCAGAAATCGAGAAACAGAGGAAGGGAGAGAGAGAAAGAGCGGCTCCATCCCTACAGTCCAGTTGAAGTTCAACACTTCTGCAAAGTCACCGACAGCATCTAAGGTCCTGTTTGCTCCTGCTGTTAACATCTGTATCGGGGGATAATGGTCAGTCAGTGCGCAATGCTGTTTACACCTGGTCATAATGTGTCTCTAATCAACCTTTTGTGAATACTGTATGTGTGAGTTCAAGAAGAGTATAGCGCAGATTAATCTACATAACTTAATGTTAATGTTTATACGTGTTAATGAAGAACAAAGAGTCAAAATAAATATCTGGTCACAATCAGCAAAAATCAGCTAATGTAAACACCTTATTTTAGTGCAGCAGTTGACAAGCGTGTAGGCAGTCTTAAACTGCATGCATTGCAATAGATAAGCATTGCTTCCTCTACCTCAGAATGTGATTTAAGTCATCAGATCACAGAACATTTGGGATTTTGAAGTGTATTTTTGTTGTCCATAGTCAGATGACCTCAAACAGATGTTACTACCACGTATAAATGGAATCTAAAAACAAATAAAAAAAGACAAACACGTTCAGCATCATGTTCAAACCCTCTAAAGTGGGTTGTGGTCTGTTTCTTTCTCTCTCTGGCCCTCTTTTTCTTCCCAGCGTCCTCCCTTCCTCTCCACGTCTAGGCATTTCTGGCAGAGAGCTGTTCCTTTGGGTGATTGGTTGTGTAGAGCGAATTTACTTAAGTGATGTTGGAATGCAGAGTTAGCATGAAGCAGAAGGAGAAGCTGTCCTCCTGAAAAGGAGACTGAAGCAAATAGCTGGAAGAAGTTTGTAAATGACCCTCCATTTTATGTCTGCGCTTTCCTTCAGCTCTCAGAAAGGGCTTGCATAAGAAGCAGTGTCGAGGGGAGGGCACAATCGGCATGATTAGACGTCAATGAGAGCAGCCCTGGCCCTGTTCCATCATCACTGCATCTTAACCACGCAGGATCTTCTAATTAACCTCCCTGATTTTAATCTCAAATATGCACAGGCACAATTCACGGTGAAGGACAATACTCGTCAATAAGACCTTGTGATAACACACACAATGGTGGGATATTCCTTTTAAAGGATAATTTACACACTTCATTTACATTTTATACACCTGTCTCAGTAAGTGGTTGCTAAAGGTTTATCTTTAATGTTCCGGTTCCTTTTATTTATGCAAAATGAACGTTTATCAATGTTTTCAAGCCAGTTCGCAAGTTAGAAATATAGGTTTTTGTATATGCTTTCCCAGCAGGCAAAATTCAATGCAAATTCAATGTTTAATGTCAATGTTAAATACATTACCTGACGTTGATATTCTGTTGTTTTTAGGTTGTGTAACCAAAATCTAACGTTAAGTCAATGTCAAATTTTCATATTCATCAACCAAAATGCAACGTCTATCCGACGTCATGCCCAACGTAAATCTGACGTTATATGGACGTCCGGTGCCTGGTGGGTTGTATTTTAACATTATATTTTTTATATTTTAAAGGTTTCATTTTGCAAGAGATATGAGGCATTTTTCAGTTTGGGCACATATATCCAATTCGGTGGCTGTGTTGAGTATACTGTAATGTTAATGCTGCCTGGTTTAAAGAATAGTTCACCAAAAAATGAAAATTCTGTCGTCTTTTAATCACCCTCAAATAGTTCCAAACCTGTATGAATTTCTTTGTTCTGCTGAACTCAAAAAAATTATTTTGAAGAAAATTTGCAACCAGGTTGGTTCGGTCAGCATTAACTTCCATAGTAGGAAAATAAATTATATGGAAGTCAACGGTGACCCAAAATCATGGTTCCTTTGAGTTTGACAGAACAAATAAATTCGTACAAGTTTGGAACTACTCAAGGGTTAATATTTGAAAATGATTAACAGTTGAAAACATTTAGAAGAGAAATAAAAAAGTAATAAAATGTAATCAGTTACATTAGCCTACTTTAATAAAGTAATCAAAATATGTAAGCTATTTATTACATTGTAGACAGGGTAACTTTTTGTATTTTGTGAACTATAACATTTTCAAAGCAACTTTCCCAACACTTTCCCAAATTATATAATCACATTAAAAATTACTAAAAAAGTATAAAACTATGTTAAGTTTGCAAAAAATTTATATATTGTACAATTTATTGCAAAATACTGAGATAACTAAAATGTTTTATTTTAGTATCACTGACATAGGCTGCTATTATTTTTTGTTAATATTTTGAATTACATTTTATTACTGTTGTTTTTTTTAATAGGTGCTACTTTTATGTCCATCGTGTCACTCCGCGGTCTTGCGATCTCGTCATTAGTTCATTAGCGTACCCCGAGTCTCAATCGGTTACTGATAGAGTAAAAAATAGTCATTGTGGTGAACCTGTTATGAACAAGACTTCTGATGGATGGCAAGGACTTTGGGAGTTTCTGGTTTACACCAAGAAAACAACGAACCGGTAAGAGCTCAGTGAACTAGAACTTAACATAGAAGAAGTCGTGTTATAACATATTATAGCAAATTAGCAGAAAAGTAACTTATCTTCTTGATTTGCAGATAAGGATCTACCCTACTAGCCATATCAGTTAGTTCATTTTCCAAAGTTAGTTAGTAACGAAAATAATTATTTAATTCAATTCTTTAATCCTGTTATATAGCCCACTGTAGAAGTAAATCACTAATCAATTTAAGAGTTCACGTAAGGAATAATAGTCTAAATAAAATGTTCATCAAATGCAAACATTGAACAAATAACTTACTTTATAAGTAAGTTATTCATTTAAAGGCTCATTAATCAATTTACTCTTACTCAATCCGAAATGCATCTGATAGGGATTCTACAGCAGATACAGTTGAGTGATGGTCACCTGCTACATTTCTGTAAATTAATTGATAACACTATAGGTGTTATAAAATACGGCAGTTTTAAAAATGTATAAATACACACGTGCATAATGACACTATGGTGGTTGACCGATATTGGATTTTTGACAGCTGATCCCGATGCTGACATTTTGGAAAGCAGGTTGGCCGATATAAAACGCTATCATTTTATTTATTTAAATTCAAATGTAAGAAATTTGAAATAAATTGAAAATGGATTAAAAATAAACGTGTAAAATAAACATACAGCAAACGATGATAATATGCAAGAGTGAGCAAAGGGGCTGCTGTTTTCAGAGGCATCAAAAAAAAAGTCCCACCTTATGATAAACTAAAATGCATGTTATATACATACTGAAAGATTAATCTGTGTTTGCCCAGCAAAGCTGGCATGTTAGTTGAAAAAGGCGGGCAGACAGGGTTTCTGCACAGATGGAGCCAGATCTGGGTTTGATCGGTAAATATTTACCCAGCCTGTGAGTGGGTGCTACAGCATGCAGAGGACAGTCGTCCTCGCTCACTGGACAGTGTGTGCTGAGCTTGGCCACCTGGGTGCACGTGTGTGTATGTGTGCATGGGCTTGTGTACATAGCCCAGCATCCCTGTGGAGAGATTTAGAGAATTGACTCTCCACTCGTGTCTTCGCTGCATTGTAAATCTGATTTTCCCCTAGACTTGTATAAAACACACACACTCTGATATTTATATATGAAAAATATGAAATATTGTATCTGCCAATCGGGGGCAGCAGATCAACATATCAAAGCATGGCGGCATAGACAAAAGGTTCAATTGCAGTTCAAACCAAACACCAGACGATGGAAGAAATGTGATCTAAGTGACTTTGAACCTTGAACGATTGTTGGTGCTAGACTGCAGTTTGAGTGTCTCAACAACTGCTGATCTCCTGGGAGCGCACAACACTCTCTGGAGTTCATAATGTGTGATGCAATAAAAAAACAACAGCAGAGTGTTTCATACTACACAAACTCAAGCATGTGTGATGCTAACTGTTTTCAGTGTCGGCCGTCTCACTATATTATGAGGATATGGCATTCATCACCAGAGTCCCATCACAAGATTTTTAATTTAATTTGACAAAAACTCATCATCATATACAGAAACTGAAAATAGAAACTCTTCACAAAGGCCTGTTTAACTCGAATTTATCACAAATATAGTACTGTTGTACAGTAGAATGTACTTCTCAATAATAATAATAATAATAATAATACAGTAAAACATTTTATAAGGTATAATTACATTATTTTTCAGCCATATTTTACATTTTAAAGTAAACCTATACTCTACATTACTTTGTTTGCTAGAAATCAATTGTTTAATTGCTATTTTATTACGTTTTAAAATATTGTTTTATAATGTTATGTCTTCAACAGATTACCACAATTTTTGATAATACATTTATAGAAAGTCATAAAAACTGAAAACAGAAAACATAGAATTTCTGAGAAAAAAACAAAACAAACATTTTGTATGGCCATTCAATAAAATACTAAGCAGTTAAAGTTGCATAAATTCAGTTGATTAGGCATGCTTTTAGATAATTACACTTTAATTAAATAAATAAAAATTAAACCGGAAACACTACATGTGAGAACAATAAAAATAAATTTGAGAAAACATCATATAATATAATTTAATTAATATATATATATATATATTACTTAAAATAAAATGTTATGTTGTAAAGGTTTCATGATTTCAAATACAAAATAATTTAACAGTTAAAATAATATAACGTTTCAGGCATGTGATTTCTTTAACATGATGAATAATTACATGCTCAAATACTGCTCAGAAGTAGTATTATATACAGTGTAGATTTAGTGTGTGTTAAGAGCACTGAGCTTTGGCATTTTTCAGAGTTGGGACAGTCTTGTGCACTTACTTCCTGTCGCATACACGTCACAGTGGCCAAGACCACAATGGTGGGTATTTGGACAGGCACAATATTTTCTTGGCAATATGAATAGATGCTAAACTCAGCATTGAAGACATCACTAACCAATCTCATTTTAGGAACTGTTGGCATCTGGGATTTTCTCTGTTTTTTAAAAACAAATTAAATAATTCTTTAAATAAATAATAAATAAATAAATGAGTTCACTGTTTAGTCAAATGGTCAAGAGCTGGCAGGTTGGTGTGACTCATAAAGCATAAAGAGGCATATTGTTCTGTAGTCTTTGGCATCACTAGTGATACGTTTGGGATTGCGCTCGTGTTTTTTCGTTGTCATCAGTTGGTGTAATTTTCTTGCCGCTCCAGAGCAATTATTCACATGGCTTTAACGGCTCAGAATATAAATAGAAATGAGAATTTATCCCTTATACTGTTGCAGGCTTTAAGTTGCTATAGGAGAACGTCTGTGCTCAGACTCTAAGAGGCTTTTTCACAGTACACAGCCTCAACTCTGAACCTCATTTTGGTCCCCTGTATTGCATGTCTGGCTGTGTTGGTATTAAAGAAGATATATGAAAGTCCCACTCCAGCAGCATGAAGACGGGCTGGTTGCTTCGCTGGATGTGGATGGGGTTTAATTAACTCGTAGGCCCTGAGGATGCAGTGAAGACTTCCTGGGATTAGTAAATTGCATTCCTCCGCTGCCAGCATTTTCCCATGTCGGGTCTCATTTGTATTCATGGGTATTTGGAAGGGAAAAAAATCATACTCTCCGGCATGCTTTTTGTCTTTGTGTGTTGTGAGGGAAATTAAATCTATTGTTTAAGGTGCTAGATTGTTATCTAACTAAATTTATGTTTGCAGCGAATTGAAGAGTTATAGTTAAATAAGTCACAGAAAGTATTCTTGTAGCTCCAGAACATTACGGTTGCACTATTGATGTCACATGGACTATTTCAACGATGTCCCTACTACCTTTCTGGACCATAAAATGTTGCTTTCTATGTAGGGTCAAAAAGATTTAATAAATCTCAGATTTCATAAAACAAATCTTAATTAGTGTAACGAAGATGAGCAAAGATCTTACAGGTTGAAACAACATGAGGGAGAGTAATTAATGATAGAATTTTTATTTTGGGATAAACTAATCCTTTAATATACGCCGGATGTTCAACATTTGTTGTCATATCATTGTCATGCGACCTACCTGCATTTCACTGTGAATTAAAATTTTCTTCTGTGCCCTTATGGTACAGTAAACTGTACATTGGATGGATAAAGTATCATAGTAGGTCATCTATTGATACTTCTTGTCTATGAATTTAGACATACTCTTTTCACATACTGGTTTCCACCAACTATATAGCAGCCAGTCACTTGTTTTGTTTCTGAATGAATCCTTATCCTTAAATGATTCGACTAAGTGAATGTTTCATTGCTCACTCATAAAGACAGTCACTAATTTTGTTTCTGGAAGAATCTAGTTTTGAATTGAAAAGGAAAATTCTGTCATTAATTTACTCACTCTCATGTTGTTCCAAACCCGTAAGACCTTTGTTTATTTTTGGAACACAAATAAGGATATTTTTGTTGAAATCGGAGAGCTATCTGATGCTCCATTGACAGCAAAACAACTGAAATGATCTCAAATCCAGAAACATAGTAAAAACATCTGTAAAACAGTCCATGTGACACCAGTGGATCAACTTCTTCAAAAATGTTTAATGATCCCCAAGTTACATCTTCCACCATTTAAGAAAGTACCACAACACAACGCATGCGTTTGCTTTCCTCTAGGCATAAAAAATATGCGTTGCGATACTCCGAAGATAAGAGAGGAATGGTTTCGTAAATTATGTTATTTTGTTTTTTTTTTTGCACAAATTATGTTTTTTTTTTTTCTAGTGTCACCAAAATTTAAGCTCAGCCACTGGTGTCACATGGACTGTTTTACCATGTATTTACTGGTTTTCTGGACCAGGGGCCTGTTCCATAAAACAAGTTTACCAAATAAGCCAGGTTTATTTCAGTTAGTCTGACTTACTGTCATTTG
>JAUCMU010000039.1:6585254-6597549 GCA_032275025.1 Enteromius treurensis
GCGTAACGCGGCCTCAGAGTCGTGGCTCTTTCCATGGGTGTTCCCATATGTAACGTCGAAGTGATTCGACTGAAAGGACTCGTCTGGCCATAGAACACTTTTCCCACTTTGAAACAATCCATTTTAAATGATCCTTGGCCCACTGGACACGACGCTGCTTCTGGACCATGTTCACATATGGCCTACATTTTTGCATGATAGAGAGAATCATGCTGATGAGCGATGCAGTGTCGTCTGAGAGTCCAAAGACCACGGGCCTTCGGCCTTGTCCCTTACACAGAAATTTTTCTAGTTTCTTTGAACCTTTTGATGATGTCATGCACTGTAGATGATGACATTTGTAAAGCCTTTACAATCTGACGTTGAAGAATGTCGTTCTTAAAATTTTCCACAATCTTTTTCCATACTCTTTCACACATTGGAGGGCCTCTGCCCGTCTTTACTGCTAAGAGACTCTGCCTCTCTAAAATATCCCTTTTATAGCTAATCATGTTACAGACCTGATGTCAGGTGAACTGTGTAAAATTGTAAAGTGTAAAATGTCTCTGTTTAAACATTTGTCAAATTCTTTTTGTTCTTTTGTTAATTAAATATTGTCTTGTGATTTGTAAAAAGTCATTTGTTTTATGTACAATTAATTACCAAAATACCTGAGACATCAGTGAAAAATTTCCATGAACATTTTGATTACTTTTAAAAATCAAATGATGTTTTAATTTATGTTGTCATTGTAAATCTATACATAAATATATGCATTAAGATTTAAATTAACCCTCTAACAAACAAACAAAAAATCAACGTTTGTCTTAGACTTGTGAGCTCCACAAATGCACTTGCAAATTGAACAGAGCACGTGACGTGTTTGTGTTAACTTCTTTTTAGCATTTAAATGTTTGAATACGTATTTTATTAACTGTACTTGATGAATAATTAAAATATCTTAAACCAGAAAATTGTTTTAATATTCCCTCAACAGTTCTCACACTGAACACCAGGTGACGACGTTGTCCCAAAAACCCTTTCCGTCTCTCCCTCCAGCCGCCACCCTTTTTCAGCCTCCTAGGAATTGGTCTCCTCGTCTTCATTCATGTCACGCTCCGCCGCAAAATATCACGCACAGACCCTCGTGTGCATTTTACCAGTCTGTGTGGATTCAGCTCTGTCATTTTTATGACCATTTATAGCTCAAGAGTCCATTATACACACGCACAGAAACAAACCCGTTTTACCTGTTACCGCTCACTTTTACCAGTCTGCTGTGATGGACACCCATGGCGTGTGTCTGGGAGTGTGTGTTTGTGTGTGTGTGTGTGTGTGTGTGTGTGTGTGTGTGTGCTAGTTAAGATGTGCAGCACGTCTGCTTGGGTTTGGGAAGAGGAAGGGGGGATGGGGTCTGAGTCTATTGGAAAGCAGGATTCTGATACTGGCTTACATTTTATTTTCTTGCGTCTGCACCACTTCTGTGTGTGTGTGTGTGTGTGTGTGTGTGTGTGTGTGTTTGTTTGTAGGTATGTACATTGAGCATCACATTAACCGTTGAAGGAAACGCCTACAAATCAGACAGATATAGGTCACAATTGGCATTTTGGGAAGGGAGGGGCTTTGTGTCTCTTTTATTTATTTATCCCATTTTCTACTCATTTATTAATTCGCCCTCTGCTTCAGTAATGTAAGACAGATAAAAAAACAGACAGACAGTGTGAGAGAGAGACAGGCGAAGCTTCACATGGTTAACACCATGGTCTCTCTGCATGTAGAAAAGGACGAAAGTATCACCATGGAAACACCCATCCAGCCTCCCACCGCTGATTTCCCCCTCCGTTTTTCTCTCCCCATTTTCCTCTCTCTCTCTTCTTACCTCCATCTTTTTCCTCCCCCACATTCCTTGTCTCTCTCTCTCTCTCCTTTCTTTGCTGTTCCACCAATCCCCCTCTTCTTTGTCTTTCCATCTTCACTTCTCTAACCTGTCGGTCACATCTGTCCATCCCCCATTTTGCTTCCTCCCAAAAACAAGGGTTGCTCAGCATTCGGTGAGGTGTGATTTTTAGGCTTTCCTGGGAAAATCCACACGTATCCAATCACAGGGAGCGGAATCTATTCCCGTTAGCCAGTATTCCAAGTTGTATGGAACGTCCCCTCCCCCCCATTCCAAATATGACATGCCTAGAATTCTACTGAGCCAGATTTCTTTTTCATGGCAATTAAATGCTGAGCCTGGATGTGGGTATTATTAGAATCTCCTCTCACTAATTAGCGCAGGACAAAAGGCTTTTGCTCCAAATCTCGTCAGGTTATTTCGCATTCTTTTTTCGCAGTCATTCTTTATCAGGTTACCGAGACACATTTTTGATGTTGAAACCGAGACACTTCATACTATTATTAACATCCGCTCAGAAAGACAGTTGGCTTGCAGCCGTAAAGCGGTCTGGAATTCGCATATATATGGGCGCACACGTACATGCATTCTGCACCCTCTCTGGGGTTTGTGGTCAGTCTGTTTTTTCATCACACTGTACATCAAAACTCATGTTTCAAGTTCCTTTGAAAAGACATTAAAGGAAGCTGCTTTGGAATGTGTGTGTGTGTGTGTGTGTGTGTGTGTGTGTGTGTGTGCGTTTGTACAGCACGTGTGCGTGTTGTGTGCTGTGCTCATGATGGAGGCTCTGGATAAAGGTAAAGGTGTAAAATGAGACATAACAATGTCGAACCCTCTGGAAACGCATGAAATGATCCTGAAATGACACCCTAGTTTCCACCTATAACCCAGCATCCATTTTCACCAGAACAAGCGCTAAAAAAGGGGTAGATGTGAGCCCTCCAGGATTACATTCCTCCATCCTGCCGTTCACAACAAAACCTTATTATCTGAGTTTCAGCATGTGATGACGGCTGATGTAATGCATAACATATATCTGAGCTATGGATGCTACAGTGAAGCGAGTATAAGGCGTGCAGCCTCCACAATGACACATCAGGCCGTTGCTATGTTGACGTTAAAATGTTTTTTTAGTGTGCAAGTGTAGGCTTTTCATTTTTGGCATGTTGCTAAGCGGTTGCTGGGCAGTTCTGAGTAGTTTTAGCTTGTTGCTACATGGTTGCTAAAGAGTTTGAAATAGCTTTTAAGGTTACGTTGTTGTTTTTAACCAGCCCGATCTCACAGCAATTCGTACATTTTTTACGAGGTGGTTAATTCGCAAGACCTCACATTCCTAATATTTTTACTAAATCGTTTGTATTTTATGAGTTGCCAATTCATATAGATGCGTACAAATGACATACACCTAACCCTGCTTCTAAACCTACCCATCACTGGGGCTTAGACAAATCGTACAAACTCATATGAGCAAGGTTGTAGGAATTTGTACGAATTAGCAACCTCGCAAAATAAGTACCAGTTGGTTGTGAGGTAACGTTGTTTATAGCATGTTATTTTACAGATACAGAGATGTTGTGATTTGGTTTTTAGTATATTGTTAGAGGTGCTGGGTAGTAACTGATAATGTTCTATGCATTTCATAATGCTGGTTTCAAAGAATTGAAAGTATTTTCTTACAATATAATATATGTAATCCAATAGATTATGTTACGCGCTCCAATTTCTCTTACGTAGTTTAATTTGTAATCAGCAGCAGACTACAATTTGTAAGTAATTTATTCAGCACTGGTTGTTACGCTGTTGCTAAGAAATTATTTAGAGTATTTTTAGTTTTAAAATTCTAAAGTAGTTTAGTATGCTGCTCTCTAGGTACTTTTTATTTAAAAGAAAATCAATTAAAACCAACACAATCTTAAAATTTGAAGAACATCAAGCCCAGTCTCACGGCAAATCGTACATATTTTACGAGGTGGCTGATTCGTACAAATTTGTACGGCCCTTGCTAAATCGTACCTATTTTACGAGTTGGCATTTTGTATGAATTTGTACGACTGACCTACACTTAACCCTGCCCCTAAACCAACCCGTAACTGGGGTTTAGATAAATCGTACAAAATCGTACGAATTAGGTTGAACAATTTATACGAATTAGCACAAATTTTCCACCTTGTGAGAATATGTATGAATTGGTTGTGAGACTGTGTTGGAACATCAGCTTTAAAACGCAGCTTTAGTTTATTCTGGCTAAATTTCCCAAATAAGCCAACATTTTAAAAAAAAACAACGGTGTTTTTCAAGAATGGGGGCCGTAGAATGAGAGGAGAAATGGTTGTACAGTAATGCTGCAAGCTCAAAGCGATGTCCTAATTATCCAAATGGAGAGCCGCAGTCTGGCCAAGAGCCTTTAATTCTCACTCAGGACTTTGTTCAGTTGGCGTGAGGTTGTTTGTTTTTCAAGCAATATGGATTGATGTTCTAAATCTTGTGGTTTATTCTCTATTTGGCTGTTTATAATGCCATTCAGATGTGTCTTTGAACCAGACCAGACACAATAAGGGAGTGTGGCCTTCAGGGTGTTGCCCGTAATGAATGTAAGAGAGCACTGAGCTCTGAAATGAAAGATTTTTCTAGCATATACAATAGGAGACCTTGAGGTTTCAGATGTCCACTTTTCTATGCCATCGATTCCGTTTTACAGGAGGGTTTATCGAGGCAGTGGAGTTTTTTCTTTATCGTGTCAGGCCACTCTTGTATTTACCTTCTCTCCTTGCTCTGCCTGTGCTGGTGGATTTGCTGTATAGCTGTGTGTTGTAATTACTGGGTTAAAGCTGTGTCGGTCTTGAGCCTCCCCGATCAATTACAGGTCAGGGTGTAGGACTCCTTTCCCCTCCAGCTACACTCTTTCATCTACTCTACACCTCTCTATGCCTATCCTTACACACCATTTTGTCCCTCTCTGCTTCTTTTTCTCATCTATATTTCTTCCTGCATCCCTATACTGTGTCTCTCAAATTGCTGTTCTTCTATCTCTGTTTTTTTTTTTTTTTTTCTTCTTCTCCTCCCTCCTCAGCCCCTAACTGCATTTGCTGTATTTGATTGTTTATATGTTCTTCCTGCTCGCTCAGAACGCTATCTCCCTCGACCAGGAATAGAACCTTTGTTTTTTGTTTTTTATATTTGGGCTTTGATATTGTATTAGTCTCTTACATATAGCATTCATAGAGTTAAAATAAGGCCAAGCTCAACATTTGTGAATCACATTATCGCACACACACACAAAAGGTACAAAAGCTGCCACTGGAACAAAACCTTTTCAAAAGGTACACTTTTGTATTGTAGGGTGCATTTTTAAGGTACGTATTATTGCCTAAAGTGTACACGGTTGAGCACGGTTTATTTAATTTAATTTAGCTGTGTTGTTGTCATTTTTACTAGTTTTAGTTTTCTTGAAATATATTTATTTTTAAGTCGAATTATTTTATTACATTACATTAAACTGCACAAAAATGAGAAAACCTGAAATAATAATAATAAAAAAGGTTACATACAGTTTTGTTTCAGTTTATTTTAGTTTTTAAATAGTATTTTTATGGTTTTAGTTAACTGGTAAGTTGTTGAAATGTATTCTTGATTTAATCTTATTCATGCATTCATGTTGATTTTGAAATACTTTTGTTTTCAAGAAAAGTTTACATTTAATGATTAAAATGTAATGTAATATGTCTTAAGTGCATTACATAAAAAGTCATTCCAAGTCTTAATTTGATGTTTTTTTTTATTTTTTTTTTTTTAGTCTTCATCAGGTATTTCTCATACAAATATTATAAATGAGTAATTCATAAATAGGTCACAAACAATCACATGATGAGAGTTTACAAGTTTGCCATTAACTAACTTTGCCTGTTCAAAAATAGGCCAAATTATCAGTCCTGTAAATATATATTTGTTTACACTTTTCAATTATTGCTAATAACAAACCATTAATTATTATTTTACCTCAATAAACTCCTAATTTGCTGTTTATTAGCAGTTAGTAGTTTGCAGTTAGTTGGCAAGTACTGTGTAGGATTAGAGATGCAAAATATAGTCAAAATATGTGCTTTATAAGTATTAAACAAACAGCCAATACTGTATATATGCAAAAAAAAAATCACATATTAGTAAGGCATTGAATGTGGAACTGCTTTCTTTTAATTGTGTTATCTGGGCAGATGTGTTGTTGCTGTATCATGTTTTGTTGTGCTGTGGTGTTATGTTGAGTTGTGTAGTGCTGGGGTGGGGGGTGGATCTGGCGTGGGCAGCTGAGCTGGCTGGCACTGCCAGGCCTGTGCTCGCCTGGCACTGAGATTGATGTTGTATGGCACTCATGCCACTAAATCATGGTAATTAGGCGATAGACGCACCCCTGTGATTAGGGCATCCCGCGTGGCCCAATGTCTGTTAAACACACACCACACAAACTCTCTTCCAGATACACAGATAAACAGAAAATGAAGGAGGTGGGAAGTATGTTTATGGGGTAAAGATGAAGAACATGGGCAAAGTATATTAAAGATGGAGAAGAGAGAGACAGAGAAGTGAGAAAAGTGAGGAAAAACAGAGTGAACCAAAGACATGGATACTGTAAAACATCATTGCATAAAATAGCCAAGTATGGCCGAAAGGATAATGCAAAGAGAAATAAAGCTGCAGGAGAAGTGGGAGTGAATCACTGAGAGAATGTGAGAAGAATGCGATGGATGCTAGTGATTCAGTCAGCTAAACTACCCTAAATAGTATGGACAATTATAGTAGAACCGCCATCACTCAAGATAAGCTCACAACAGCGAGGGACACCCAGCGCAGCTCCTGAGGGTCATACAAATGTGCATCTCTGTAGTGAAGCATATACTAAAGGTCAGAGAGTGACTCAGTGACTGATGTGTGTGTGTAAGAGAGAGATATACTCTAGGGGAATATGGCATAACAGGTTTGTGTAAAGCCCCATTCATATATTCAGCAGAACCCTGTTTATGAACACATATTAACCAGATTATCTTTGTGCACTGTTTTTAAACAAACAAACAAACAAACAAACAAACAAACAAACAAACAAGCACATGCACAGGAGAACTGCTTACTGAACACTTACTGAAGATTTATTTTGATTTGTTTTTCATAAATAAAAATAATTTGAGTTATTTATACAGTCACCGGTTTGCTTGCTTGTTTAGTAATTAGTTATTTTGTAATACATTTTTATTTAGTTAGTTATTTAGTTACTTAATTAGTTGGATAATTATTTGTTCATAGTTTTTATTTATAAAGTTATGTAGTCTTTTATTTATTTTACAATCTTTTTATTTAGTCATTTGTTAGTTTAGATAGTTGGTTGTGTATTTAGTGGTTCCATAATTAATTAATTGAAATATTTCATACTTTTGCTATGTTTTTTTGTCAGTCTTCTGTTTGTTTGTTTGTTTATTTATTTATTTATTTTGTTAGTGTTCTACTTTTTTAGGTTAGTTAGTGTTCTATTTCATTTATTTTTGAAGGTACGTTATTTAATTCAGCATATCTACTTATTTAGTCATCTATTTTAGTATTTAAGTATTTAAGTATTAAGTATTTAGTATTTAGAATTTATTTTATTTTTTTCATGGGTGGTGTGTGTGTATATATATATATATATATACACACACACACACACACACACACACACACACACTAATAATGGCATTATTATTATTCACAAAGGCATACATTATTTACATAAATCAGTATTATTATCTTTTATCTTTTTCAAAAAAAAAAAAAAAAACAACAACGAATGTGTAATATTAAAAATGAATGTTTTAATTTGTAGTGCATTACACGCTCGGAGTTAAGGACATCCAGTGATGTAACTAAGTTCACTATCTTGATAATTACTCACAGAAGTGAGTCATGGGACACAAAAGGGGCATAAATGGCAGCATTTCCTCTGGACCAGTGATGTGGAGAATGATTCAGACCGTCAAAGGTGGACGCAGGCTCCTGACACACTAACCCTGTGGAATGGATTGACTCATTAACAATTCATGGCTGACTGATTGAGAGATTAATTGTTTCTGTCTAACAGGCATCAGATTGAAGTTTAATACCTCTGTCATTTGTTATCTACACTGTATCACCCTCTCACACACATTCTCCCTGTCTATCTCTATATCGGTCTTACTCACAACCACTCCTACCTCAATCTCTCTCTGGAGACTAATAAAATAAAACAATTACGTTCATCCTGTGTGTCTATATCGCTGGTTCTAGGCAGAGTACACTATACAAGATAAAGGGCTTTCCGCTGGTGTAAAGAGCACAGAAGGAACTGGGCCACCCACCCTTCGACACAAACACATAGCACTCTCCACGGCTAAATATACTCCCAATTACAACAACACGCATCTTTAGCAAAGTCTCTTAGAGCAAAATCCATAACTCTAAAACTAACCTAAAACTACTTTAACAAACTCCTCCCAGAGATGTATTCCGATCAACAGCAAATTTGGTGAGTATAAACTTAAGGCCTCTACGAAGTTAAATTGCAAAGATCTAGAGTTTTTGCTAAAGGTCGTGTCTGTGGTGGCATCACAAATTTCAATGTCTAGCCATGGGAATAGAAGCAGTCGTATCGCAGCAAAAAAAAAGGCCGGATCTGCACCAAACTTCACACATTTGATAAGGTTCCTGCCCTGAACACATCTGAAGGCCAATATTCCATTATAATCATAGCGCCACCAGCTGGCAACAGGAAATGCCTTGTTTACATTAACTTCAATGTGCAATGTCCAATCTGCACCAAACGTCAGATTTATAGCAAGAGTCCTTGTCTGAAGGCATCTAAAGGCCAATGTTCAGTTATAGACATAGCACCACCAGCTGGCAGCAGGACGTTTGGCACATAAAAGTAGCTTTTACTTATTATTTCTATGTTTGCCTCTTTAAATGCGTATTGCTCACTGTTCCCTGTCTTATAGAAGCCATGGGAGGTGGGGAGCCCGGGTGCGAGGGCCCTTTCATTGCTGCTTGCAGCTTTATTTTATTATGCAACTCCCCACTCCGAAAGATCCATCTGTGTGTGCTTGTGTTCATATTTGATTATATCGGCCCTTTCTCTTTGCCTTTTCTCTCGGGTCATTTTTGAATGCGTTAAGAAGAGCAAAATTGCACTGTCCCTTGTTAAACGTCTCTCAAAGCTTCAACCTGTTGGTCCTTCTGGTCGTACCAGGGCCTCATGGCGATGCCAGTCTGGAGCTCGCAGGAATGAGAGGAATGTTCCTCTGCTAATCTGGGTCACACAGGCACCATCTGCCTTGACAAGATTACTGGGTAGTAGGACAAGAAATCCTTTCTCTTTGGCCAGATTAAACATGAAATATAGGACAGGGGTAGAGGGAGGAAGAGAGGAGGAGAGAGACAGGGGTTTGTCTGGACAGGGCATGTGTAAGGGGCCGATGGCTAGGTCAGTGCTTCCAGGACAAACAGATACACTCTGAAATATAAAGGTTCCAAAACAACGATATCATAAATGAATCAGTTTTGGTTCCCCAAAGAAGCTTTTAGTCAACAGTTCTTAAAAGAACCTCTCTTTTTTTGTGTGTGTGAAGAACATAAGAACTTTAAAGAAATGTTCCACTGTAAAGAATGGATGGTAAGGTTTTTGTGGAACCACTGGTGCCAATAAATAGTGTACGTCTTTTTGCAGATTCTTAAACCTAATCGCCATAGGAAGGATTAGCATTCTTGATTATTTCTCTGTGTTATTGTTATATCATATACCTATATTGCTGTCTGTATGTGATCTGCAAATCCTGACAAATGCTGTTTGGTTTGATCCAGATTTGCCACAATTTGATTAGATATTTGTAGTCAGCATCCTGGCTGAAAGTGACCGATTTAAAAATGTTACTTTACTGAAAAAATAAAATAAAAATAATAACAACAATAATAAAAACGTAAACTAGACTAATAGGTTTTATTGGTCATAGCTGGTCTCTGAAACTAGTCAAGCTGGTATGTTTGTTTTCAGCTAAGACCATTTTATATGAAAAGATTTTTCGGATTTTTGTATTATATTGCACCATGCACATAGAGACAAGAGAGCCAGTTCTGTGTTGTTCTTTTGATACTCAATGTTGCTTAGCAAAATACTCAGCAAAGTATAGTAGTTTTATGTAACAATAGAGGCTCGGGTTATGTGACCAAAAACAAGAATCTTATTGGTTGGCCAGCTTTCCTTGCACTGTGATGAAAAAGATATTAAAACAACAAAAACAAAAAAACAAACAAACATATACGTCATGCAGCATTTGAACAGACACATGAACAGCCGTTCGTTCAGATTCAAATATTTATCACACTGAATTGTTTACACTGTATGGTTTAACTTGGTGTGAACTGGCCTTAAACCAAACAGGTTTTCAAGCAGGGGCTGCGTAAATAGCAAGTTTAAAACAAATTTCCTTATGTACGATATAAACTTTGCTTACCATGTTTGATGTTATTGTCTTCAAATCGGTATTCTAATTAGCATCTCAAATGCATAACAGCGCAGGTATCAGGCAAAAAAGTAAAACAGTTATTGGCCACTTTATTGATGCTTTCAATGATTTATCAGCTTCATACAGTATAAATTTATGTGCCATCTTAGAAGCATTCCTTTACAGCAGAGGTGTCAAACTCAATTCCTGGAGGGCTGGAGCCCTGCACAGTTTAGATGCAACCCTAATTAAACACACCTGATCCACTAATCAAGTCCTTCAGGCTCAAATGAAAATTACATGCTATGTCTGTTGGAGCAGTGTTGGAACAAAACTCTGCAGGGCTCCGGCCCTCCAGGAACTGAGTTTGTCACCCCTGATATAGACTATCACTCGTCTCCATTTCCTCTAAAATATCGACCTGAGATCCCCATGATTGCAGACGCCGGCTCTCCTCAGCGATGGCGGGGCCTGAACCACGGGGGAATGCCCACGAAGACTCCCTCCGCAAAGAAAGCCCTTCATGAGCGGAGAGTTGCCAAAAATAGCGCGTTGCAGCACGAGCAGTTCCCTCTCTCAAGAGCGGCTACTGCGTGCTCCTCGCCCAAACAAGCTACACAATTTGATTATGAGAGTCCTTTGGTGTGAGAAAACGATGGCAAGGACTCACACACTTTCTGAAAACACTCATATTTCTTTTCTTTTTCTTTTTAGATGAACCACAAACACATTTTTTTCTTTCCACTTTCTGCGACAGACTCACAGTAGAGTGCGTGCTGAATGAATAAAGCTAATGAGTGATGTGGCGCACCTGGGTTTTCTAGCTCCAGCTGGCATGACGTCATGGTCTGTGACGGCTGGACCCTTATTTGGACAGATTAGCAGCAGATTCAGAGCGTGGCTAACGCCGAGGCGTTCCCAATGCGTCATCGACGCAGTGTGAGTTCGTGAAAAGGAACTAGGTAATGTTTTCTGTAATTCATGAATGAAAGTGCAAGACCGACCAGGAAATTCCTAATAAAGACATATGCGACAGTTGTCCTTATAGAAACAAATTTTGTACATTTCTGTCCCCCTCGCCTCTAAAATAATGCAAAAAAAAGTGTCCAAATATTTTGCATGTCCATTAACAATTTGTCTTTATATATATATATATATATATATATATATATATATATTCTATTGCCAGAATATCTATTATATATTAATCTATTATATATTAAAGATTAATCTAGATTAAAATGGCTCATTAGATTTCTGCCAAAGTGAATTTGGGGCCCAGCAAATATAGGAATGGGGCTTTACATTTGCACACATTTACTTCAATCAACCTTGAGGTTCCTTTTTTGTTGTCAAAATTGCTACTGCACATTGGTGCCCCATAGTTATGTCCAGTGTTTCTACAGTTTTCATGTGCATATTATAATTTTTTCTTTAACATTTACATTTAGGCTACACATAAGATAATGACAACAGCGGTGTTTGCATGTGAAATTAGGCACCATTAGTAGAAATTTGTACTTTGTTTAGTACTGAGATGTAAATTTGTGAATATTAAATCTAAAATGAGACATAACTTTACCGCGCTCCGTACACACCAATGCGTTTTCAGGGTCTGCAGCGTTTTCGAAAGTGTCAGTTTTTGAGGGTGGAAAACGCCGGGATAGGTGCGTAAAGTTATGCATTTTAAAACGAAAACGCACCTAATGTAAGCAACATATCTGACTTTTCCGCTGAACAGAGCAGACGCAGTGAGAGGAGCGCAGCGGGAAAGATCGGGAGACCTCGCAGTCGTGCGGCAGTCAGGTTCAGATACATAATATTTTGGTTTGCTACACGCAGGATATACACAAAGCACGTTCAACTCCGACACACAGACGGTCCTGTTAATAAACACCGTTACTATTCGCGTGTCCGTGCTTAA
>JAUCMU010000039.1:6610647-6622897 GCA_032275025.1 Enteromius treurensis
AAATGGCCTTGTCCCAACTTTTTGGGGATTTGTTGACACCATGAAATTTTGAATCACCATATTTTTCCCTTAAAATGTGTCACGTTATCAGGTTGTACTGATCCCAGTACAGCCGCTAATGCACGCTCTCAATCATCTGAGTATTAACCATCTGCACCTGAGCTTAATCAGAGACGCTACATATAAGCCCAACTCACTAGTTGCTTGACGGCTGAGATTAAGGTAACAACATTTGATACTTACCTGTCGCCCTCATTGAATCCTGAAATAGAAACTTAATGCTGTCATTGTGTTTGCTTCTCTGCCAACCTGCTGAGCGATGACGATCAAAGGAACAATCTCACCGCAAACTCACCTGCTACTCACCGTCAAGGATTCACACTGCATTGATGCGATTGGAAATCGCCAACCACACGTGAGCTATCGAACCGTGATTTATGTTCTATTCTGAATAAAATATTGACATTTGCCATCATTGCATTCAGTTTTTATTCACAATTTGTTTAGTGTCCCACCTTTTCTGGAATCCGGTTTGTAAATAAAAATGTGCTGAAAATTGTTAAAAACAGAGTAATCTGTTTTTGCTGTTGAACCCCTTAACATATTTAAATAAAAAACAAATATATCTAAAACCAACTAAATGAATAAATGAGGACCTTTTCACAGAAGGTGCATAAAAACTTTTTTTTTTTTTTGAGAGGAAAAACACATGTGCTCAATACAGGCAAGATTAAAATCACAAAGTACATCTATGAAATATGACTATAGCCAGCCCTCTTGGGGAAAACTAGTCCTGTACGAATAGGGCTTTAGTGTAATAATGCAATGGCTAATGGTTGCTTTAGAATGAAATATCACAAATCATCTGCTACGGTAATAACTGGGCCTTAATACACAGTCTGTATCATTGCTCTAAATGAGAACGGAGAGGAACAGTGAGAGGGACTCTGTGTGTGTAAAAGAAAGAAAGAGAGAGAGATGGATGAGTATATCTTGTCTTCGTCCCTCAGGGAGGGAAAGGTGCCAGACACCTCATCCCCACAGCTCAAAGTAACCCCCTTTAAACTTTCACTGTTTAGTGTGTGCCTGTGTGTGTGTGTGTGTGTGTGTGTGTGTGTGTGTGTGTGTGTGTGTGTGTGTGTGTATGAATGTGTTTGTGTGTGAGGGCATCGTGGGGTCTGCTGATTGGGTGATTTGTCTGTGCAGCGACAGACAGAGAGCTTCTTTCAGTATGGTGCCGATTGGTTGAGATGGTGTGGCTTAGAGACAGGCATGTTATTCTCCTAGCATGTTGCTGCTTTTTCTCAATCCCGTTTTTCTCTTTTCTTTTCTCCCTCTCTCTCTTTCATCCGAAGGTTCTGTGTCATACAATCACAGTGTTTCTCTGTGCCATCACAGTGTTCCTTAGAAGCTTATTGTGTTCCCTTGTGTTATTTTTGAGCGCATTTGAAGCTTTGTGTGTGTTTTATGTCTGACTACAGTGTGTGTGTGTTTATGTGAATAAATGTTCACCAAATATTGTGCTGTACTAAATCATTATATTATAACATTGACTTTATTACATTATATGAAATTGAATTTACACTTAATATTGTGGAACAATTAATCAGTATGAAATGTAATGTTTAAATTAATGTAATGTAATTAATATTGTGCTTAAATGAATAATTACTAAATAGAATATACATTAAACATTGTACGGAATCAGTACTGAATATTACATAAAAACAAATGTATTCCAACATTGTACTGAAAAAAATCAGTTTGAATGTTATTTGAAATGTTTTGCTGAAGTAAATCAGTACTGAACGCTGTATTGAAATTAATATACATCGGATAGTGTAGCTACTAAAATAAATCTGTACTGAACACCATATTAAATTGAATACAAACCAAACATTGTATTAAATGGATCTGTACAGAACATTATATATGAAAATGTATACACTTTTATATGCTGTACTGAAATGAATCAGTGCTGAATACAACGTACATCAAATATTGCACTTAAATGAATCAATAGTGAACACCATATTAATCTGAAGATACACACATTTGTATTAAATGAATCAGTACTAAACATTATATTAAAATTAATAAACACCAAATACTGTACTGAAATGAATCTTTACTGAACATATACACAATAAATATACACCAAGTATTGTACTTGCAATGTAAAATACTGATTCATTTAATCGTTTAAATCAATCCTAACGTTATACTGAGAACCCATGTTGAATAAACTGTATATACTTGTCTTTCTTACAGTTTTCTGACAGTATATGAAAGTGTTGTAAACAATATTGCTGGATAATAATAGCAACACATTACTAGTATGTATTTGTAAAATGTGGTTTTCTTATAGCAAAAGCTTTCAATGTCAGTTATGTCAACATTCATGTGGGTGAGATTCAACTACTGAACTAAAGATTTTCTCACACACCAAATTTTTATTGTTTCCCACCATAAACATCAGTTCTCATCTCACCACCCCCTCGCTCAGCGGACCACAGAGGATAAATTAAACGGCTCTGGGGGAACTATAGCAAACATGGTGGGCCTGAGCCTGTAAATTATGTTTATTCTAAGGTCCAGTGCTGCGTTTCTGACTCTACTGCACAGTAGGGAAAGCTGATTCTTCAGATTTTTAGTCGAAAATCTCCTGCTGTGACCAGAAGTGGGATGAAAGTCGCTCTTTGAAAGCAGTTGTTTCCAGGAGACTGTAATGAATCAGCTTAAGGGAGTTTCCAACAGAATAGCTCAGGATATTCACAGGAATTGTGTGGGTTATTTTATTTAAACTGGTTGCATCGAGATTCTCGATGCAACGGTGTTCTGCAAAACTCCAGAGTCATTCCCGTTTGCTGCTACCAAGGTTTGGGCTCAGTGTTATGTTGTTGTGGCACTCCAAACAAACACAGTTTTTGAATGTCACAAGAGTTTTCAAAGATTGGGGGTTACTGAAGCTTTGGCTTATAAAGAAATAGTAAAAATAGAAAAAATGAAAAGAAACAAATCCATAATTAAGATTTGTTTAACTTAACCCCAATAAAAAGTAATCTCATCTGATTATTATTATTATTATCTGATTATCTGACAATTATTGCACTTAATTATTATTGCACATAGTATTTAAAATTGCGTTTTGAGTAGTGAAGTTATTGCACAGGATATGTGTTTCTGTAATCATGCTGTCACAACAGCTCCCGATCGTTGGAGGAAGAGTTACAGAGTTTGATGGCCACTGGTATAAATGAAGTCCTGTGGCGTTCAGAGTGGTGTGGATTGCTGGGATGTTTTTATTAGCTGTTTGGACTCTCATTTTGACTGCACCCAATCATTCATACATTTCTCCAAACCAAATCTCATTTTGGGATAGACTAAGTGTGAGTAAATTTGCATTACTGTGTGAACTCTTCCTTTAATGGTTACCACAGACTCATTGCACAACATCCTTTCCCTATAAGTATAATAACAAAAAGCCTACAAGTGTTGTCTTGTCAAGTTGGCTATTTGCCTGACCTCATAAGTCTTTTGTTCATTTATGTGACTACAGTCATCCATATATTGTCCAAGTGTGAGCCACTGAGCTCCAGTCAACTGTAGATGAACATGGTGACCCTTCCTGAGGCCCACAGCTTTGGTCAGGGTCTTATGGCAAGTGTAATGGCAGCTTGAGGTGTTGATTGATGGATAAGAGCGACAGAATGAGTGAAACTGGCTCTGTTCCTGATGGCTGGGGTCAACCCTGTGGCGCAACATCCACTCACACCACAAACTGAACACTTGCCTACAGTGAACAGCTTATTCATCAAAGTCATAGTGACCTTATGTTTTATGGTTAAGGGTCAATGTTATTTATTACTGCATATCCATTAAGTGGTTAATGCAGTGTGTTTTCATAATTTCTTATAGGAAAGCTCTTATCTTTCATTGCACTCCGAGGCTGTGTATATGGCCGGCTGGTAAGCTCTAAAGCATTAGCAATTAGCCCCCTCTCTTTACTGATGTCCAGTGGCCAGTTAATCTTGCAGTGTTTATTCATGCAGTCTGTCCATCGTCTGATTATAGACTTTACCTTTTAACTGTGGCAGGATGAGCAGATTGAGATGGATTACAGACGATAGAATTAATAGTCATTTATGAGCTCTGCCCTCTCTTGTTGAAGCCTTTTAGTGTAAGCTGTGTAGAGACACTATGTGCCAACCTGCACAAGTTTACTTTCTGATTTTGTCATTTATTATTACCATTTTAAATATTGTCCAGCTTAATTTTTCATTTCTGTTGTATTTTAGTTAGCTTTAGCAATGCTAGCACTGATAAAAGTTTAATTCACATTATGTATGTATATCTAGTTTTGTATATACAATATCTTGTATATATATTAAAGCATTTTGGAGACATTGCCACAGTTCTTCTGGATCTAGTCTGTCTCAGTTTGTTCTTTTAATTCATGTCATTCCAGACAGACAGGAGGAAGATCAGATCAGGGTTCACCAGCTGATGTGCTTTGGCATAGTAATTGAAAAAGCTAACAACCATTAGTGTATCTTCCATTCCCTGGGTGTAGGCTACAACAACTTAAGTATTTTATGTGTAAAAATTTTAAGTAAAAATGTAAATTGAATACTAAATCAGATTTTATATTAAATGTTCATTTAAACTGTTATGTTAAACTGTGATGTAAAAAAGCTTTTTGCGTGTTGGTGGTCACGTCAGCAGCGATAAGGTATAGCTAAGAGCGCTTCAGACCAACCTTACGAACGAATGACTTACAGAAGGTATACTTAACTAAGAAGGTTTCGCAAAACAGGCGTTAAAGATAAGGTACGTCTTAAGGTACAACTTAAAAAAGACGTAGCGTTAAGGTGATTTCGGAGAACGCAGCCTTGATCTCTGTGTGGAGCTCTGACTGTTGTCAGATTTCTCGTGCAGACAATAATCTTACTGCATTATTACAAATAATGACAAAAATAATCTTTGGAAATGTAAACTGATATTTCTAACTGACACGCTACTGCAAAAGACAGAAATAGCCAACTTAAAAACATTTTTTGTTGCGGAAAAAACTAGTGGACTAAGACTTTTGCAAAGTACTGTATATGTATATATTTATATATAAATTAATAAAAAAATAAACAAAATATTATTTATATGTTTATTTGTGGTTATTTTTTATTTGTTTATACTTTGTTTTAATTTATTATGCACATTGGAAAATTTTCTCTGGCCTTATCATGCAATATCTCACAGCCAACATATAAACACACACACACACACACACAAATAGTAATAAAAATAATTAAATTAATAAAAAGAAAAGGGAATAAATTAATTAGGCTAATTAATTACTTTTCTACTAATGCAAGATTCAACCTTTGTTGAGCAATTCCTGCAAATACTATCAAATCTTAGGTTCTCTCTCTCTCTCTCTCTCTCTCTCTCTCTCTCTCTCTCTCTCTCTCTACACATATATATATATATATATATATATATATATACTAACACATACATGCATGCATAAATTACTGCATATTACAGTATCCCTATGTGTGTGACTGGTGGATTGGTCTTCTACATGAAGATAAAAAACTGCACAATCATTCTCTCTGGGCTCTATGTGTGTGCATAAATATGTGCATTCATGACCACAAATACATGTATGCAGGCATGCCTTTCAAACATGAAAAGGCAGGAAGGAAAGGCAAAAGAGAGAAAGAGGGAGTCAGAGATCAGATATTGTCAGTCATGCGGGTTGTGTCAGATGTAGCCATTCATGCTAGATTAGACACATTACTCTCCACAGTAGATTTGCTTTGCTGTGCCGACATACACACAGACAGACTTCTTTCCACATGTTTAAATCCACTGTCTGCATCACTGTATTCATCCCTCAGACCCTTTTGAAAACATTACTGGGGTGTTACCATAGTACACTGACGAGATCAGATGGTACTCAAAAGTTCTTCAAAGGCTACCATATTCAACAACAACAAAGTCAAATTTTTGTTTTAACCCAGAAATGGAAATCATTAACCCACCTTTGTGTTGTTCCCAACCTGCAAGACTGACTTTCCTCTGTAGAACTCAAAAGAAGATATTTTGAAGAATGTTCATGCTGCTTTTAATGCTGTTAATGACCAACCTTTGCATGTCACAACAACAACATCGGTTGATCTTGATACTTACGGGGACTAAATTGTCGCATTATTTCCCTTTATGAGTTAACTAATAAATGTAATTATATGTAGCATATGTGATATGTAAACGTCCACAATGCAGCAGAATGCACAATCGGGTTAGTGTGCTTATGTTCGAGTGTATCTGTATAAGGATCTCACCCTGGTCGCTCCTCAGGAAAGGAGGTCTGGAATCTCAACACTATAATAGCAATAGCCAGTAGCCTCCAGGCATTTCCTGTGCTTCTGCCTCGATTAAAGCCTGACAGTTTCCTCATCCTACAATACCGTCAAAATCAATGAGCCATTTCACAGCCATTATTTCTCTCTCTCTGTGTCCTCTTACCTCTGTATTTATCGTGTAACTTTAGCCAGTTCTGTTAGTGTGTGTAGGTGTGAGAGAGAGTTTCAAAACATTCTGAGGAAGTATATTGGTTTCAATCAGAACAAATTGAGTTCCATGAGAGGTTGTTGATGCAGATATACAGTAGTCAAACATTTGAAGTGGATCAAAACTTTCATCAAAATTGTCCTAAGACACAAAACCAAAATCCGTTCTTGTCTTCAATCCACTTAAGATGTTGACTACTGTGGACTCTTCAAATTACTGCATGCAGTAATGGTGGTTTGGAAACTTATGAACTGTAGGGGCAACTACTTTATGATTAGAGGAGACCAGAGATACTTGATCAAGGCTGTTCTCGGTACACATTTTTCCCCTTAAATTTTATTACATGTTTTATATGGGGGCATGTTGTCACAAAAGATACATTTGCCCATATACTAGTGCTGTCAAATGATTAATTCCAATTAATCACATGTGAAATAAAAGTTTTTGTTTAAATAATATATGTATGTGTACTGCATTTTTTATTATGCATATCCAAATACATTTTGAATATATATATATATATGTATATATATATATATATATATAAATATAAATATATATATATATATATACACACACACACAAACACACATTATGTATTCATACATATATATATTTTTAATATATAGACATAAAATGTTTCTTAAAAATATACATGTATGTGTTTGTAGTTATATATACTGTATATAATAAATACATACTCGTTCTGTTACAAGGCGGCTCTCTGTGGCGCTGCCCGAACGGCATCAGCAGGAACCCTCGCCTGAATACTAGTTCCCACCCGTACCGCTTTTTCCCGAACACCTGTGGGGATTTCCGCCCCAGGTGTTCGGCATTATCTCTTGTATTTTCTTGTATGATCTTGATCCCGATCATTTCTGAGCATTATTGGATTATTCTGGATTGCGTTTTGTTTCTGACTGGATTGTTTATTTCGACTTTGAACCTTGCCTGTGACTCCGACCTGCGCCTGGACCTGATCTGTGAACTTCCGCCTGATACCTCGACCCTTGCCTGGACTTTGTTTATGAACTCTGCCTGATACCCCGACCATTCGCCTGTTTTACGGTACTGTTATTTGTCTACTCCCTTATAACCATGTCTGCTCCCGATGACGCTCGCCTGTATGACTATGAATGCTCTAATAAAGAGTTGCGAATGGATCTTCCGTCTCCTGAATCTGTGTTACAGAAGACTTCGCCACATACTGATCCAGCAACTATGTACGAAGTAACTCGGGAGATTACTCGTCTGGGCTCCGTACAGAGCGCTCATCACCAGCAGTTGGGACAGCTCACTCGTGTAGCTGAGGATTTGAAGCAATCTATGCTGTCACTGCAAGCCTCTATGCAGTCGCTGACTTCCGCCGTCGCAGGCATGACGCCATTAGCCGCTGCTCCCGCTAGCGTCAGCACCGCTGCCGTTGCGACACCCATGCCGGTAACCAGCACTGGTCACATAGCACGAATCTCTCTTCCGGAAAAGTATGACGGAACCCCTGGAAAGTGCCGCGGTTTTTTGATGCAATGCAGCCTTTACATCACACGGCAACCGGGAGCTTTTCCCGATGAGGACAGCAAGGTGTCATTGGTATGCTCATTGCTAACTGGACGTGCCCTGGACTGGGCCACTGCCCTATGGGAGGGGCAGGGCATGTCATTCATCAGCTATCCTGAGTTCACAAGACGGTTTCGAGACGTTTTTGATCATTCCGCGGATGGCAGGGACCCCAGCGATGAAATCCTGACATTAAAGCAAGGTACCAGCTCCGCGGCTGATTTTACTCTACAGTTTCGGACCATCGCTGCACGGACTGGCTGGCCACCAGAGCCTCTTAAAGCTCTTTATCGAAAAGCACTTTGCCGGGAGTTGCAATCCGAGCTCGCCTGCCGCGACGAGGGAAAATCACTGGAGGAGTTTATGGAACTAGCCATCCAGATGGACAACCTGATTCGATCCAGACGCTTCCGTCCGTCCACCACTTCTCGCCCGTTCACCTCATCCACCACCCAGAACACCTCGGAGCCCATGCAGATTGGGAAAACACATCTCACTGAGGAGGAACGCTCGAAGCGGATACGGGACAACCTGTGCTTATACTGCGGCCAACCAGGACATATAAGAGCTAATTGCCCAGTTCGACCACCACGCACCACACGGGTGAGTACAGGATCTACAGAACACACTATGACCTTGCCTGTTACTTTAATTGTAAAAGGGGAGAAAATTCAGACGAATGCTTTCATTGACTCAGGGGCAGAGGGTAATTTTATTGATGAAGGATTTGCTAAGCGTTTTCATCTCCCTTTACTTGCATGTGGGCCACGTGTGGCGGTTGCAGCCCTAGATGGACGACCCCTAGGGTCCGGAAGAGTCACCTGTACAACCCAGGATCTGAAGCTACTAGTTGGACCCATGCACGCAGAGAACATTCGTTTATTCACTATCCACTCACCTGACCACGCCATCATCCTCGGCCTTCCCTGGCTGGAGCTTCACAACCCCGACATCTCATGGGCAGAACGCCAAATTCTTCGCTGGTCTTCACGCTGCCACACCCATTGCATCCAGCCCATCCGGATTCCAGAGAGCCAGTCCTTCAAACCTCAACTTAAGCCATCTCAGGACGAGGACTTCAGCACACTGCCCATGGAATATCACGACCACCGGGAGGCTTTCAGTAAGGAGCAGGCCACACGACTGCCACCTCATCGTCCCACGGATTGTGCCATACAGCTCCTGCCCGGCGCTGAGCCGCCCAAAGGCCGGATATTTCCACTCTCACAACCTGAGACCGAGAGCATGCAGAAGTACATACAAGAAGAACTAGCAAAAGGATTTATACGGCCATCAACCTCTCCTGCTTCTGCTGGGTTCTTCTTTGTTAAAAAGAAAGACGGGTCTCTTCGTCCCTGCATCGACTACAGGGGATTGAATGAAGTTACTGTTAAGTACCGTTACCCGCTGCCACTGGTCCCGGCCGCCCTCGAGCAACTCCGTAGAGCAAGACTGTTTACCAAACTCGATCTACGGAGTGCTTACAACCTGGTTCGGATCCGCGAGGGCGATGAGTGGAAAACCGCCTTCTCTACCACCACAGGCCACTACGAGTATCAAGTCATGCCCTTTGGCCTATCTAACAGTCCAGCTGTCTTCCAATCTTTGATCAACGATATCTTCCGCGACCAACTGAACCGGACAGTCATCGTCTACATCGATGACATCCTGATATACTCCGAGACCTACCAGGAACACATTCAGCATGTCAGGCAAGTGTTACAACGACTAATCCAGAACCAACTCTATGCTAAGTTATCTAAGTGTGAATTCCACCAGTCGAAAATCGCATTTCTTGGGTACATTATCAGCCATGAGGGGGTCACCATGGATGAGAACAAGGTCAGCGCCGTTGTGAATTGGCCACGCCCTAGGACAATAAAGGACCTTCAACGATTTCTGGGGTTCGCCAACTTTTATCGACGATTCATACGAAACTTTAGCCAAGTAGCCGCTCCACTAACCTCCATGACCCGTAAGGGACCAGCTTTACTTCGTTGGAATGATCAGAGTGAGAGCTCATTCAAGGAACTAAAGTCTCGATTCACTACTGCTCCCATCCTGCGTCACCCGGACCCGGAGAAGGAATTCACCGTAGAGGTCGATGCCTCCAGTACTGGCATCGGTGCCATCCTCTCTCAGCGCCACGGCGACCCAGGCAAACTTTACCCGTGTGCATTCTATTCACGTAAACTCAACCCCGCTGAGCAGAACTATGATGTGGGAGATCGGGAACTTCTGGCCATGAAGTCAGCATTAGAGGAGTGGCGCCATTGGCTCGAGGGGTCAACTTTACCGTTTCTAGTTCTGACCGATCATCGGAATCTCGAATATATCAGAGGGGCCAAGAGACTAAACTCGAGACAAGCAAGATGGTCGTTATTCTTCGCCCGGTTCCACTTCACGATCACTTACCGACCAGGGTCGAAGAACGGGAAGGCTGATGCCCTCTCACGCCAATACGAAGCGGACACCGAAACAGGACCTCCAGACTACATAATTCCTCCTCCTCTCATCATGGCACCCATCCGATGGGACATCGTCTCGGAAATCACCGAAGCTCAGACACAGGAACCCTCTCCCCCTGAATGTCCGCCCGACAGAATGTATGTCCCGGAAACCTTGAGGGACAGAGTCCTACACCTGGTCCATGATTCGCCCAGCTCAGGCCACCCCGGCGTAGCTGCCACCACCGAACTGGTCACCAACAAGTTCTGGTGGTCCACCCTTAACACAGACATCATCCAGTTCGTCCGCCGCTGCGTGACCTGCAATGTTAGTAAATCCAGCCATCTTAGGCCAGCTGGCCTATTAAACCCGTTACCCATTCCAGAGCGACCATGGTCACATATCGCAATGGACTTTGTTACAGATTTGCCACCGTCCAATGGATTTACCACAATACTAACCATCGTGGACCTATTTTCAAAGGCCTGCCGCTTCATACCTCTTCCCAAACTCCCATCAGCCTGGGAAACAGCACAAGCAGTCATGGAACAAGTCTTTCGCTTTTATGGCATCCCAGAGGACATTGTCACCGACAGAGGACCCCAGTTTACTTCAAGATTATGGCAGGCTTTTTGCAAGCAAATGAACATCAATGTCAGTCTAACTTCCGGCTACCACCCTCAGTCCAATGGTCAGGCAGAGCGATTGAACCAGGAACTAACCCGATTTCTTCGATCTTACTGCCATGAGAGACAGGAGGACTGGAGCAAATATCTACTCTGGGCGGAGTATGCACAGAATTCGCTTCAGAAACCGTCCACTGGAATGACTCCCTTCAAATGCATTCTCGGATTTCAACCACCCATGTTCCCATAGACAGGTGAACCTACTAACCTACCCACTCTAGACCACTGGTTACAACACAGCGAAGAGACCTGGAATCAGGCCCACCAGCACTTACAAGGAGCAGCCCGTAGGTCTGCGGCTCAAGCCGACCGTCACCGACGGCCCAATCCCAGCTACGAACCCGGCCAGTGGGTCTGGCTCTCGACCCGAGATCTCCGTCTTCAAAGACCTTGCCGCAAGCTCAATCCTAGGTACGTGGGTCCATTCCAAATACTCCGTCAAATAACACCAGTGTCATTCCGTTTAGCATTACCCCGTCAGTACAGAATCTCACCCACTTTCCATGTTTCTCTGTTGAAGCCCCGCTGATGTGCCGGAGGGACAGAGGGGCCTAGACGAGGCCGCCAATCCCGAGCCACCCCCCCTCATCATCGACGGAGAGGAGTTCTACCGGGTCCACGAAATTCTGGACTCCAGGCGTCGGGGTGCCAATCTACAGTATCTCGTGGACTGGGAGGGGTACGGCCCCGAGGAAAGATCTTGGGTGAACTCGAAGGATATTCTTCACCCAAGTCTAACGGAGGCCTTCCATCGACTACACCCTGAGAAACCAGCACCACGTCCACGTGGTAGACCCCGGCGCCGCCCTCCTCGCTTCAGGAGCCGCTCGCAGGGGGGGGGGCTCTGTTACAGGGCGGCTCTCTGTGGCGCTGCCCGAACGGCATCAGCGGGAACCCTCGCCGGAATATTAGTTCCCACCCGGACCGCTTTTTCCCGAACACCCGCGGGGATTTCCGCCCCAGGTGTTCGGCATTATCTCTTGTAT
>JAUCMU010000039.1:6633664-6644497 GCA_032275025.1 Enteromius treurensis
ACGCTCTTCCGATCTTACAATAAGTTGTCTCATTTGAATCAGCTCGTGAAGATTTAAAGGGGAAGTACACAGAGCAGAGTGATTTCTAAAGAGCTGTTTTAGACAGGGTAAAATTAGTGTTGAGATCTTTGAGAAATTTTAAAACAAACTATATTACAAACTTTCTATTAAGACCCAAAATAATCTTTTTAGCTTGTGAGAAATTGGCTTTGTATGACTACTTTAAAGTTCAAGTGCCAGGATGGGTTTGTTTGTTTTTTAACACACAAGACATTAATTGATGGACTAGAGTGGTGTGGAGTCAGGTGGGTTACTTGTAGATTATTGTGATGTTTTTATCATCTGTTTGGACCCCATTCACTGCAGATTATCCATTGATGAGTAAATGATGTAAGGCTAAATTTATCTCGATTTGTGGTGGAAAAAAATCTTAGATGGCTTAAGGGTGAGTAAATTTCAGCTAATTGTTTTTAACTATTCCTTTAGGATGTTTTTTTTTTAGACTATAGCTAGAAACATTTTAAATAAGTATGCACACAGTCCATCTGAACATACAGTCAAATGTAATTATGGTCTGCTTTCCTTCACAGGCTTGCATAGGTTGTGTTGTAAAATGAAGAAAATGTTGTTGTTTTTTGGTGTGTATTTGTCTGAGCACTAGATATCCTGTGATTCTCCTATATCCTCTGTTTTCACCAGGCTACTGTTACAGCTTGGCACTGTTGCATTGTCTAAAGTTTGTCTCCACTGCAATGCAGCTCTACATTTTGGCCCAAGGGGAAGATATATCTGGAGAAAGTGGTGACAGTGTTGGATTTAAACGAGGCTCAACAAGTTGTAGTGAGCTCTAAAACATTGATGAAGCACCCAAAAAACCCTGAATAATTCAGAGTGATTAGACAGGAATGAAATGCTTGTAGAGCTTTAGAGGTGCAAATCAGAACATCCAATTAGGTTCTTGCACTCACAGCGCTGAAAAAGCCAGGTGTGAATGAGTGGAATTTTACAACCAGTGTTAATTGTACGACCCTGATGAACTGTGACTGCGTTAACTTTACACCCCTGCTAGACTGTAACCATTATGAAGGTGTTATTTGATCTGCCAGACATGCAATAGCATGAGTGTGTGTGTGTTAATGTTCTCAGATTTATTCAGCACTTCTCTTGTAGTAACCTGTATATCACACTCACATCTCCATCTACAACAACTGCAGGGTAAACAACTGTGACTTTCACTCATTTGGCAGAGCTCACGGACATATTTGAACGGGAGACAGAAATTGTGTTTTGGTATGCGGCTCAGTTGTCACAGTCACTGCACTGCTGTTTTCTAAATAATAGCCGGTCAGTCAAGAAAGTCTGTGTCTGCTGCACTGCTCAAGGCTCGTCCTGCAGGAGGGAAAATCACATAGGTGTCTGTAAGATCACAATTGTCTCTTCTAGGAAGCAATAGGATTGAAGGGAAATATTAGCTGAAAATTAGCTGCTAAATGAATACATGTAAACGTAGCCTACTGCAAGTCTCTTATGTCACAGTTTTTTCAGACAAAATGTCCCTTTACAATGAAATTTGATGTAAAGTGTGTCATCACAAGTATTTATCCATTATTTTAAAACACTTTTAACTGTAAGAGTTAGGATCTTTATTGTTAAACTATTTTATACATATCAGATATTTACTTTTAAAAGCTTTACAACTATTTATTTAGAAAAAAAATTTAATTAAAGACTTTTTTAAAGCAGAATGTCAGAGATTTTTAACAGTCAAGTTTCCATTTTACACTTTTTATTTATAGTTTTCAGTGCTTTGTTTTTAGAGTTAGTTTCGTTTGTTTCTTTAAAACTGAAAAAAAAAAACTTAAGTTACAAATATTTTACAGACAGTTAAAAAAAATGTATTATTTATTACTTATTTATTAATTTTTAAAAATATATATACTTTACTCTTATTTTAATCATTTTACCTGGTTTTTGTTTATTTGCTTTACAGTAAAAATTCAGAATTTCTTTTGATTTGTCCCCCCTTTTTTAAAGTCAAAGGTTTCTTTTTGCTCATTTAACATTGAATGTCAGATATTTATTATTTTAACAAATGAGATATTAAGTTACATGACTTAAATTACTTGAAATGGTTGTTTATTTGTTATTTCTTTTATTTTTCAGTATTTCATTGCATAATAATATAAAAGTATATTTGTTAATTTTTATTTCAAAAGTTCTGACGTTATTGTTTCTTTCAAAATTAGTTAAAAACTTCCAAGGCCAAATTATCTGATATCTGCATTTTACTATATCAGCAATTCTGTAATTTGCAAACAGTTTTTAAGAAACCTCAGAGACAAGGTTGATACATAAACAATACATAACCAAGAATCCCATTAATTCAGTTCAGCTAAGAGAAAGCTTTGAGCAATAAAACTTTTCTCCTGGTCTTTAATACACCAATTTAGTGTCAATCCCTCAAAAACCCACTTTCCCCATCGCAGTTAAATTACACTTCCACACTGAATCATTGCCGGCATGATTTTAGTCAGCTTAGTCCCTGATTAAAGCTACAATCCCAAACAACTTTCTCATCGTTGTCTTTCTCAAGCTTAACCCTCTATTGGGCCACAGCATAAATTGGTTTCCCTGCTGGATTCCGTCGTCTAATTTTGGAAGTGTATTTGAGTGTGTGTAAGCATCATAGCGTGTGGGTTGTGAACACACCATCCTCCTCCTCCCTTCAGGCCTGAAGCTCAGCACCTGTTTGACATCAGCAGCTGTCATTGTTCCGCTCCCAGATGTAAGCGATACGCAAGATCACCTTCTCCATCCCTCTGTCTCACTGGCCCCTTCTCCCTCTCCCCGCCTCGGGTCCCGATCGGTCTATATCTGAAAGTGGAGGAGACAGAGAGGGGCAAATGAAGTAGCATGATAGATGGGTAAGGAAATTGAAAAAGGAAGAGGGAAACAGAAAACAAGAAAGAAAAGCAAGGAAAGTGGTGGCACATTTGTGTATGTGAGTATCTGTGTGTGTAGTGGCCTCCTTGCTGAGTGAAAGCTGGGTCACAGCTCATGCTCCAGATGGCTAAGAGACTTGTGTGTGTGTGTGTATTATCTTCTCTACAAAAGCCAAGTGCTTCAGGCCCTGAGCCTCAGGTTACATTCACAAGCCTCTGACAAGAGCTCATCCTCAAAAATGCCCCTCTTTTTTCTCTCATTTTATGTCGCTCTATATAATCAGGAGCTTTAGTAGTTATGAGATCCAAATGGAGTGTGTAGCTGAACTGTAATGACTCTCATTATTAGCCAGGACTGAGCGAGAGAGAGCATCGCGTAATGACTGCTATAAAATCAGCAGTAATAACAGCACGTCACACCGCATAAAGCCATGTTGCCTTCTCCTCGCCGCCCAAAGTACGGTCGACCAACTTTAATACCCTTGTATCCGTTCTGACAGGCAGTCAGTGGAGAGTTGTAGAGTCTGCAGCACCGTTAGCGCTAGCCGTTCCAGACAGCGCCCATGAGAGCTTGCTGGATGCGGTTTAGGGTGTTTTTGTCCCATTGTTCTCCAGTAGATTGATTCTTAATGAAATCCTGTCAGGCTGATATGATTATGGTACCTGAGGCTGGGCAAATATGGCTAATTAAGTCTATGAAAGCTGCTCTGTAGCAGAGCTAACATGCTACGCTAACCGACAGGTTGAAATTCCATCCCTGTCAGTTTATCTTTTGGGACATCATCCCATTTGTTGACTTTTAACCAAGTTAACTATGGGTTTGAGTTCTGTGGGTTATTAGGGTGACCATATGTCTTCTTTTTCAGGACAAGTCTTGGTCGGGATCTTTAAATTGCCTAAAATTTCTGGGTTTTGGCTTTGTCTTCCTGTTATTTTCGTACTTGCTGATCGATCAATTGTGATGAGATCAACATAAATATGCATATATTTAGTTGTAGACTAAAAAACATATAAATTAAGGGAGTTCAGAAATCTCAGCCAGGACATGGCAGGAAAAATAGCATGTAGTCACTGTATGGGTTATAATCATAATATAAATCATTATATAATCATTATATAAATCAGAAGGTTTACTGGTCTTTAGGTGATCAATCTAAATTTGAAGCTGACCAAAACTAGAGCTGCATGATTTGAAAAAAATATATATAATAAATTGTATGTTTTTGATACTGCTCAGCATACTGAAAGTAGATAGTATAATTACTCAAAGTGTTCTGAGCTTACGTGAAGCAAACAACAATTTTTTTTACCTAAATTGTAGATTAAAGATATTTCATCATTTCAAATACAGCAGAGCATTCACATTACTGTAACAGGAGCAGTGTACCAAATGAGTAAAAGCGTAAAGCCTGTAGTTTAAGTGTGGTTATGTGAATATCCTATAGGCCTAAATAATTTCTGTATTTATTTATTTATTTTTTTGCAGTTGACCAAATCTGGGTTATTATAGTTAACTAAAATAAAAGATTAAAACACTTTTGTTGTTTGAAATATAAATACTAGATCAAACAAAAACTAAAAAGATGTTTAAATTGAAGATGTAAAATTGTGTACATACATACTAAATAGTCATTTGTTCAATCAAATTCCATCCATCTATAAATGAATGAAGGAATTAAAAAAAACAAATGAATGAAATGAAATGAGTTTAATGACAATGTTTGGGCTTTTGGGGGGGGGGTGTTAAATACGCTAGTCTGTCACTAAAATACTACCAACAGGCATATCTAGACACAGCCAGAAGCAAAGAAACAAAAACATTTAAAAGACAGCTGGCTGAAAAAGTAATGTGCAGTGCTAATGAAAGAGTTCCTAAAGTAGTTTTTCCTAAATTCTGGGCTGGTGGCTTGACGTCAGAGAGCTGCACTGAGAGCTGCAGTCTAGAGAATGGCAGATGTTAAGAGTGTAACAAGTATCCAACCCTAAACAGAGGAGACAGGTGATGCTCGCTGGGCTGAGATCATATTCAGGGTGTGTGTGTGTGTGTGTGTTTCTGTGTGAGGGGAAGAGGGTGCTGGGCAGATGGTATCTGAAGATGTGAATTAAAATACTCAAGCGTGTTGATGATCCACCAGATGGGGCTTTGGTTTGCAAAAACTAAAGGAGTAAAAAGAGACAAACAAACTGGCAACAGACAAAAAACAACAGGGAGTGAGACGGGTCACGGTGTTTATGTGTTTCTACTCCAGACGCATATTAATCATCCTTTGAAAAAAAAAAAGTCAAGAGTCGATTCAGAGCTCTGAGCAATGCCAGTGATTCACTGATGCACTGTGGCGGAGGTGCAGGAGATCAGATGTATGGACGCTGCTGTGCAGTTGCTATGCGGTTGTGGATAGTTGCCAGGGAGTTACTATGCAGATGCTAATCTGTGGTTGCTAAGGAGTTGTGGGTGGTTGGCAGGGTGTTGCTTTGGTATTCGGTTTCTGATTTTTTTTTTGCCCCTATGTTATTGTGCAGTTGCTAGGGTTCTGTGTGTGGTTGGTAGGGTTTTTCTATGCAGTAGTTAACTCTTTAGCAGTTTTAGCATATTGTCATGTGGTTGCTAGTGTGTTTCATGTGGTTACCACGATGTTGCTATGCAGTTTTTTGGCTGTTGGTGTTAAGTTTTCGATTGCTCATATTTTAAGGCTGATCATACGTGTAGCAGCTTTCTGAGCTGATTTGGCGGGATTTTTGAGCAATACTGCTAGGCCACTTTCACTGAGAATGGGCAACAAATTTCGACTAGGATACCTTAAATTGGTCATGGGTGCCTCACCTGACTGCCAGTTGTTGGCAACATTGCCCAAAGTTGCCCAACAATATAATAAATATACTATGGTGCTGTTGGTGGTTTTCAGGAATTTTGTCAACATTTTAAGGTTTTAATATTTAACATCTAATATTTATATTACATTTTATTTCAGCCTTACTTTATTTAACACGCATGATTTTTTGTAGTTGTAAGGTGTAATTTAAGTGTGAGAATATAATAGCAGTGATGTATGCAGTGGCAAGTTTGATGTGTGTTTAGGGTGCTGCCAAAGACCCATAACATTCACCCTTCCGGCCTTTTGTGTGTGTGTGTGTGTGTGTGTAATAAGATCACCCATTAAATGTGAAAGCGCCTTGTGCCACTCAGTTAGGTTTCTCTGGTAGCGTTCAGTCAATACGGATTATCCCAGAGTGTTTCATGGCTAGACTCCTGCCCTATTGTCATCGCCCTAAAAGCCCATTTTGTATTTGAGTAAACATATTCACCCCAGACTCACTGACCAGCTGCCCAGATTTGAAGCTGTCTGTTGTTTTCTCTCTCTCATCTCTGTCTTTCTCTATCACACTCTCTTTTATTTGAACTGTGTCCCTCTGTCTGTCCTGCTAGCGTCCATATGCTTGGAAAGATTAGCTGCTGTTCTTTCTCCAGTGCCTTGCCCCCCGTGACACAATGACCAACAATAGCATAATGTTTCTCCCACTCTTGTTCTTCTTGTTCTCTCATTTTCACTCTCTTTCCATTGTTTCTGTCTCCTCCTCTCAGTGTGGCACGGTGCCAGGCAGGACAGCTGTGATGAAGGGTTTGGTTGGCAGACCGACTCTGCCGGGTTAATGCCCCCTCTATCCGACCACCCGCTGCTGGCCAGCCCAGACTTCCTCCAATCAACTCCCCCTCTTTTTTTTTTTTTTTACTTTTATCCGGGTGTTTATTCCAGTATGGACACTCGACCCAGTGGACTAGAAAATAAAATCCCTTAGAACATACCTTTCAATGACCAACAAGTTCTGGGATTTCTGTCTTATTTTGCTGAACCGTCATAAACATTTTTACTGCAATGTCATTTCCATCACATCTGTAATAATGCATTGTGTTTAATAGTATTATGTAGTGGAAATGAAATTTTTTTCAGAGCTCATTTGGGTCTTGCTAAAGCTAATTTTATAGTATTTTATGTATACACAAAATTTAAGTATGCATTGAACCAAAATTGACATTTTGACAAAATAGTGTACATCAGTCCTCTTTTGGGGAACTGTTAATCAGTGCAAGTTAATCCACAGAGAAAAAAATATACAATTTTAAGATTTAGATAAAAAATTTACTTAAAAAGAGTTCACTTCCTGTTTACACAGACTTCATACAATACGGTACACATCTGCATAGTTTGACAAAATAACTGCTTTACTAAAAATACTGAAATTTAGCTTGACTTGCTAGCTTGAATATATAGTAAATAAACCACATGTATAATATTTTATCTCTAACTTTCTACAGATAATTTTTTTTCTTCTCTATTTAGTATTCATGGACTGTATTGTTGATTAATTAATTAAATACATTAATTCATCATTCATTAATTTAATCATTCAATCATTTTCATAACTTACAGTTCAATTTTCTTTTGCTATGTGCAAAAATAGATGTGTAAATATCCGCTGGTTGGCAGAGGCTATTTACACTAACCCAACCGACCCAAAAAATGCTCATCGAACATCAGTTTCAGTGGCGTAGATGACTGCCGTTTTGACTTATTGTAAATAGGGTCTATTGCAAATAGCTCCTATTTGATTTTATTTGGGATTTTCATATTCTTAGATTAAACTTCTGGATCTGAAAAGATAGGGAAACAATAAAATCTATATTTAAAAGGCATTTCAAATGCATAAATAACTAAATAAATAAATGAAAGCATAGTAAAAAGTTTCCTAGACTGTTTTAAAGTTACCTCCATAATTAAAAGAAAAGCTGAAATCTGTTAGTTTTAATAAAAATCCACCCCTGGGACATTAAAGTGCCTGAAGTTGAAAAAAAAAACAACCTCACCCAACTTCACGTCATTATCGTTTAAATTATTCGTTCTGCCCTCTCTCGCTCATATCCTCCGAGGCCCAGCTGAGCGTATTCCTCCTCTCTGCTTTCTCTCCATCTTCCCTCTTCTAGTCTGTTCTCATTCATATGTATTTCTTTGCTAACTCAGGAATATCTTTCCCTCTCTCATTTTCTCGACATCCATCATTCACATTTCCATCTGTCTGGCCTTATGTTTCATAATTCTTTATCTCTCTCTCTCTCTCTCTCTCTCCCTCGCTCTCTCTTTCTCTCATTGTGCAGCAGACTTGACACTTTTGTCTGGGGAATGATGGATGACCTTCTCCTCAGTGCTCCAGCCACTGTAAATTAATCACTCCAAAACACACACATGCACATCCACATATATCGCTCCAGTAGTCTCTGTGTTTATGAGCTTCTGTGTGTTGTCATGTTTTATTGTTGACTTTATAGATAATTTGGGCTGTTTGTTCAGTTGAGGAATGAGTGGTAAGCTTGGGTGGTGTAATGTGGAGAGGACAGAATAACTGTGGTTGTGCTGAAGGGACATGGGTGAGGACATCAGCATCGTTCAGATGTTTGCATCTAAAGACATTAGATGGGCCCATGCTTGGCCTGCTTGTAACTACAGGTTCTCCTTTGTTTCATTATACCCTGCACTGACCAGCCGACAGCTGCACTGGCCCCATCTGTCCAAGTCTGTCCAACAAACACACACACACACTGATTAACAAAGTTTTCAATTTCTTTCCTTGTATAAACAAAGACACTTTATACAAAACACTGAAAAGCATTTGCTTTCTTCTTCCTGTGCCACTATCAGTTATCACTTTCATTTAAACACACACACATACACATAATAATAGCATACTGTACATGCAGTGAGTGTGCATGTGTCTTAATGTCTAACAAAAGGCCAGTGTGTTTGAGATCTTGGGAATCATGCACAGCCGGAAAATAATGTTTCACACTGGCTTTTGGAACACAGTGGCAAAATGACAGAAACTACTACTATACATGTGTACTGTATGTTTAAATTTTATATACAAGAGAAGATTTTAAGATTGTTCACATAGGTGGAAGTTATACATTTGAAGATACTGCATATATTGTACACCACCATTCAAAAGTTTGGGGTCAGGAAGATTTAAAAAATGTCTTTTTTGCTTTTTTGCTTTTTTTTTCAAATAAAGATTCAAATGCGTATCAAAACCAGTTTTTTAAAATCAAAAATACTAAAAATGAATCTGTAATATTGTGAAATATTATTACAATTAAAAATAACCATTTTTTGTTTTAATATAATTTCAAATAGAATTTATTCCTGTGATGAAAAACCTAAATTTTAAGCATCATTACTCCAGTCTTTAGTGTCACATGATTGTAAGAAATCATTCTAATAGGCTGATTTGCTCAATAATTTTTATTTATTATTATTACTATTATTATTAATTTTAGTATTATTTAATGTATGTTCAAAATAACTCTTATTGATTTTATACTTTTCACCAGTTATGTTTTATTAAATAATGTTTTGTGTACACAGTATATTTTATTTTTAGAAAAAAGGCATTTTTTAAATATGTAATTTGTATGATAGTTTATTATTTTACCCAATATTGGGGTAATATAATAATAATAATGATGATTATTATTATTCAAGAAAATTAATTATTGAAAAATTCAATATGCTTATTCATAAAAAAGAATGATCCAAATAATAATTACCCTAATTCCATATTACATAAATAGAATTTAAAAATAGATATAGTAAAATACAAAGATGATAGCTAGTTCTGAAAAATGAAGTCAGTTCTGAGAAATGCAGAGTTAATTCTGGGGAAAAAGTACCAAGTGTTACACTGCAAATGTCGCAATGATATTCCTGTCTAATGCAATGACATTCAGACATTTAAAAGTAAGACTTAAAGTGTTCAAAAGTGTCTAAATAGTTTTCAGTTCACTGTCTGCATTGGAAAGGGTGTAAAAGAAAAAGAAAAATTCTATTTGAGCGGCCAGAGGAGCAGTTCTGATGAAATGTAATTAGGAAACCCGATCCTGTTCTGTAACAGAGATAGTGAAAGGACGAGAGAGAAAGAGAAAGAAGTCTCAGCACCAAGCATACACAGCAGATCAAACATTAAAAGTAAAGCCTTCAATAATTTACTTGTGCACTTAAGAAGCATATTATATGTGCAGATGAAGGCCTGTCAGACATTATTTAGCATTTGCAGATGTGAGAGGCCTGTTTTGTGTGTGTGTGTGTGCAGGGGTCAGACTCTAGATGACCCTGACTATTCCCCAGCTGAGAGGGCTGAACCTGTAGTTTTCTATCCTGTTTACCCTACAGGAACTGAGAACTGTGTTCCTCATTTATCAAACTCAGGGTCTCTGACACTGTCTCTGAATCTAATCGCCACATGCGCGTGTGCGTTTACGTCTGCGTCCAGACCAGAGACAAGGACAGAAACTCAACCAATACTTTGTGTGTCCTCAAATTCACTGCACCTGTGGTTATGCTTGAAGGGGTCATATGATGCGATTTCAAGTTTCCAAGGTGTTACAAGGTGTTAGTCCATAGATAAGATCCCTGACATTGCAATGACTAAAGTCTCAAAACCAAAGATATATTCTTTATAAAAAGTTATGACTTGTCCACACCGCCCTAAAACTGCACCCCATTTTCTACGTCACAGAGTGGGTTTATTTTCAAAACGCCGCCCAAATGTTTATGCGAATGACAGAAGGTGGAGTGTTGTGTCATTATAATCAGTAATTATGTCCCCTTTGGATGCAACAAACACCTAGTTTATGAAGGGTTTTATCAGCATCAGAATGCTGTAAGTGGCGTAACATTTCCGTCATTTCCACTTTGGAACCTTAAACTCCATAAACACATTGCATTACACCAAATACACAAAAATAATGTTCTTTTTAGCAACATCATGTAACGTCTAGGTTACTATCGTAACCCACGTTCCCTGAAGGAGGGAACGGAGACGTTACATATGGGAACTCGCCAGA
>JAUCMU010000039.1:6644597-6658588 GCA_032275025.1 Enteromius treurensis
AAAGCTCAAAGGCAAATCGGTCTCTCTGGCGAGTTCCCATATGTAACGTCGAAGTGATTCGACTGAAAGGGTAACCCCTTTAAAGCCTAAACAGATGTGTGCATAAATGTCCTGAAATAATCTTTTTTTTATGTAGCAGTGTCCTGATAAAATGTATTCCACCTAACACTGATGAAGTGACTGACTGTATTTTCTGTGCTAGTCTTCTGGTTTGCTCTAAGCAGTGAAGCTTGCTCAGCTTCCCAACATGCTCTGCACATTTGAATTCTTCCATGCAGTTGCTCAACAATGTTTAGATCCAGCGCGGTCATTCAGGACACTTCTGGGACTCAGGGCTGAAACCACCACAGACATGCAGTCTAGTACTCAAACAATATGGGCTTTTCAACGACCAGTTCTTCAACTTTTACAATTGATCCCCCAAATCTTCAGTATTTGGTTTCATGCTTGTACACAGCTCTCACAAAAGATTACAAGCAGTCATTGATTCTGGAGGAAACACACAATATTAACATCTAAGAGGAGGTACAGGAGAGTTTGTCATTTCACATACTTTGTCTTGTGAAATTTACTGTTGACTTTATATCTCAAAACTGAAACTTCTTTCATATTTTGACCTATGATATGAAGTATCTAGGATGAAATATTAAATCAGATTTTTACTCCAATTCAGCTTATTAAAGCAAATAAATAAATACACTGGATCATTTTTATGATTTTAGTTTATTATGGGGTATGTGAACCATGTATAATGTATGTGGTGTATTTAGAAACACATTGCGTGTTGCGTACGTGGTGTTGTGTATGGTAGGGCATAATTATTTACTTATTCTAGCTGGGATTCAATGGCCCACACACGCATTATAATACCACATCTCTCCGTGACTCAGACTCAGACCTTTCATACCTTGTATTATTTGTGCATCTGTTTGCATTTCTTAAGATGCCTCTGTTCTTTTCATTAAACTATTAATAGTCGCACCCAGCAGGAAGCAGTAAATTGTGTCACAAGTGTGATATAATGAATATTCTGAACTCTTTTGGCTGCTCTGTTGTGTAGTTTTCGAGGGCATTTACGCAAGGTTACAGCTGTCCACAGACACGGCACAAGCAGCTTAATGGACCAGAATAAAGCTCCTATTCAATATGACTTGCAACAGCATTAACCAAATGAAATCGCCTTTATTCACTAAACTTTGATCTATAATCGAGAAACCCAATTTTCTCCTGGATGGTCAACGTGAGATGTCTGCTTCATGTTAGCAAGTGATAGACGGAGGCCTCCGCTCTCCTCCGAGGGGAATGAAGATTATAGACTGAAAATATATCGCTGAGATATAATTGCTGTGATATAAATTCTGCAGCTCGCTGCTGCAGTATCAATCTGCTTAAAATTACACTGTAAGGAGTCGGAATAAAGTGTGGTGTTTTTGGTTTTGCTTGCTTACCTGGTCAATGCTAGTCACCAGCATGTGTCATATTATGGACGTGTTATTTAAACGTTATGTTTATGTTTTTGGAGTTTTGCCATTTTATGTTTTCATTTTTACTTTAACGTTTTTAAATTTTAATTATAATTATTTGCATATATTTTTTTATTAATTTTCAGTACAGCTTTAGTTTTTTTAAATCTCTCTATATAGGTTTTGTAAAAAAAAAAAAAAAAAATCATTCAGTTTTAGTTATTTGTGACCCTGGACCAGTAACACGGGTATATTTGTAGCAATAGCCAATAATATATTATATTGATTATTATTTTTCTTTTATGCCAAAAATAGGTATTAATGATATTAAGTAAAGATGATGTTCCATGACAATATTTTGTATATTTCCTACATTAAATACCTATATCATACTAAAACTTAATTTTTGAATGATAACATGTATTGCTAAGAATGTTATTTCATTTGGACAACTTTAAAGGTGATTTTGTCAATATTTAAATTGTTTTGTAATATAAAATGTTGTTGTAACTTGGCCAGTTATTGTTCTATAATAACAATCATACATCAGTAGAAAGCTTATTTATTCAGCTTTCAGATGTAAAAAAAAAAAAAAAAAAAAAAAAACGAAATGAATAAATAAATAGGGAACAATGTATATGAGATGTTGTCCATATTATTATTTTTCCCTCAGGTGCTTTGTCTGTTTTTTAATTTTACTGTTTAATTTATTATGTTTTAGAGTTAATGGATATTTCTTTCAAATTACTGGGTAATGCCCTGGAAGAAAATTACCAGTGCATACATTCATTTCATAAAATTCTTTCATTAAATTCTTTCATTTTATTTTTACAGTGTACACTACTATAATCAGACCTCAACCTTAAATGTCTTTTTTAAGGTCACATATAGATCTCTTTAGCGTTCCACTTCCTGATTTACACCTACTCAGCATTGTAGCTGTACTTGAGAACTAGATCTTTAATTACTGGATCTGTCACTGTCATGTTCTGCGTATCTTTCAGTTTCAGTCTGTCTCAGACTGCCAGAGATGTGTGTGTTTGTATGTGTTACATGAGGCAGGCTGGCAGCTGGCGATGCTGGTCTGGCTGGCCGGGGATTGTGGGTATTTGGGTATTCCCACAGGCTCCTGCAGCTGAGCCAAAAGTAGTGGAGGACTTCCCTGAAGTGAGACAGAAAACACAGATGAGTAGACTGTAGAGAGGAGCTACATGAACCACAGGGGTCAGTCTCAAACATCCAGAGCTTTGACTGCTTGTGAAGATATATGGTGTACTGGAAATGTGTCCTCTGGTTTATAGCGTCTGTCATGTGTGTTGTCAAATAAACCGTCTCCACTCTGGTAAAGACCAAACCCCAATGTTTTTTATTTATTTTATTTTATTTTATTTTATTTTATTTATTTATTTATTAATTTATTTATTTGTTTATTTATTTATTTTAGATTAGATTTTTGTGTGTATTTGTTCATTTTATAACAATATAATTTTAATAATAATAATTTTATATACTGTATACCATTTTTTTCAGTATGCCTGAGTAGCCTCTGTCACTTTGGGTAGCATCGACCAAATGCATAAATATAAATCTAATGTAAATTTAATCTCCATAACTTTAGAATAAGTGGATCCTCTTGAGTGAGACGTCAGTGTTGTTGAGTATCATAATCTGTGTGAGAATCTGTAGCAGTCTAACACTATCTAGAATAATGTGAATCTGACACACACACACACACAAAACTGAACATGGAGTGCTGTGTGTACCCAAATACACATCATAAATAAAACACATTGCAGACCAAACTCAAACTGAACTCAAACCAAGTCAGAGTTCATTTGAAGTGTTCAAATAAAACAAATCTGTCACAAGTGAGTGTGTGAGATCAGTTTTGACTTTCTATGAATTGAATTCTCACAATAAGCATTTGTCTCTCTGTGCCTTCTAGTTTGGAAATGGCACTCATCCTGGAATTTCCAGCCAGTCAAGGCTGAGGCAGTTGTGTGTGCTGGCATGCATGTGTGTGTATGTACATGCATGTATGTTTATTATCTCACTGACCCTGATTCCTGTCTCATAGTTGATGGATTCTTCCCTCCTAACACAGGAAGTGCTTCGAAGCCGCCTCCCCCTTTCCCAGACTCCCATGCTGCCGCATTCCTGACCCTGCTCCCTTGCTTTCCTTTCTCTCTACTCACATCCGCTATATTCCATTTCCCACTTGGAGTGTGTGTGTATGTGTGTCAGAGAGAGAGAGAGGTTGATAGAGGGTCATGATGTTCTGGGTCTCTGCCGAGGTCAAAGAAATGCTTTACAGAGTTTAACTCAGTCCTCACGTAACTGCTCCAGTTCTACAGCTCATTATGTTCACCAATCAGTGTCTTTAGATACTATTGTTTTTTGGGGGTTTTTTTCAGGAAAAAAAAGAGATGAGTTGAATGATACATTTTAAACACTTAAGTAATGAAGAAAAAATGTGAGGATTTTTACCAGGAGTGATAGTTGAACGTCAAGAGCTTATTTCAATATCAAAACATACTTGATTCAGAATGCAGACAATGTGTACAAATGTTATTACTCCAGTCTTCAGTGTCACATGATTTTTCAGAAATCATTCTAATTTACCAATTGTAAAAAAAAAGTTGTATTGCGTAATATATTTAAGGAAAATTATACATTTTTCCAAGATTTTCCAAGATATATTTTAATGCAACCTTGCTGATTAAGTATTTATATATATATATAAATACTTATGTATAAATACTTATATATATATATATATATATATATATATATATATATATATATATATATTGTATTTGTAAAAAACTATAGAAGTTAAATAGTAATATGATATAAAATTAAACCAAAAAACAGAAGCCTACAACAGAATAAATACCATACACAGCTTACTTCAGAATCATTGTCTGCTTATGCAAATACTTCAGCAGTGCATCACATGGTGATAATACTGAACAGTTAAACAGCTCATTCCTCAAAGTAAAAATTGTCAAGTATGAGGAACAAAGGACCTGTATTCACCACTAGCGCACAATACGTCAAAGACTCGATCAGAAATGAAAATCTCTTTTGTTTCTTCCAGTGACTCATTCGCTATCTCAAAATCTCTATCTGAAGAAGATTTATGAGCCAACCTTTCTTCATTATGTGTGTGTCAGATTTATGAATGAAAGAGTGAGATGCTAAAGAGCTATTTAGGGGGAAAGCCGCCTTCCTGTTCGGAAATGCATCACTTCCTGTTAGATTCTCAGCTGGGCCCTGTGGGGACACCGAGGTGATTATTCATTGTGAGTAGTTGCGTTGGTGCTATCTCATTTGCTAAGTACACAGAGATCTTAAGTGGAGGCATCCCTTTATTTGCTCAAGGTGTGAGTGTAGAAATCTCAGATTTTTTTTCAGTTTCTGCTTTTCAATATGTCGGACCTGTTCCAAAGCAGGGGCCACTGAATGATTGAATAAATGAACAAAAGAACAGTGGAGAAAGCAGTCTGAAGAATGGATTGACATTTAGTTCACATACTTTCAGTTCTTTTCATTCATGGAATTCAGCTGAGCTGTTTCAGCAGCGTAGTACAAGGTCTTGCGCTGAACACAGAGGCCCCAGAGAAACAAGGAAAGTACCCAGAAACCTGCGAAAAAAATCTCATTTGAATGGTTATTTACTGTCATATGTGCCACACGATCATAACTGGAATGTCTGAATGACATGTCAGCCATTTATCACGTAAGCAACATGAAAAAAAACATGATAAAAAGTGTGTTTACGTGCAGGGTAAAGGTCTAATGGCCAGGGATGTGAAGTTGCACAGGCTAATGATGTTTGTGTGCATGCATATGTTTGCAGTGTGCAAGACGGAGCTTGTTTGTGCGAGACTAATGACACATGACACGGATGCATGCCATTCATTCAGTCAGGCAGCGGACACACTTTTTACAGATGGCATTTTGGCTGCCACCCTCCAATTCACCTAATCACAATGCACCAGTGCAGACAAACAAACAAGAACCAATGCAGGAACCGAAGCTCGGACAATAGTGCTTGTGATTCAAATCCAGTCCTGGGCCAGTGGGCCGCATTGAATCTGTGCTATTGTCTGTCTATTGCAAAAAAAACCAAACAAACAAAAAAACACTCCCACAACCCTGCTAAAAAGATCGATTTAGACAGAAGATGAACTTTAGTGCTTGGTTTAAACAAGAGCAGAGAACTGCGAACTGAGAAACACGGCCATTTAATGCTTTAAAAACAAATGATAACATCTTAAAATGGATTCTGTACTGCACCGATAACCAATGAGGAAATGCTAGTTTAGTCCTCCTAGTTCCAGTCAGCGACCATTTTGAACCAATTGCAAGCGATACAATAAAGGTTGATTGAGACCCATATAAAGCGCATTGCAATAGTCTACAGTAGTCAAGATTTAAAGTGGATCAAAACCTTTCATCAAAGTTGTCCTAAACCTAAATCCAGAATGCGTTCTTGTCTTTTATTTACTTTTCTTTTATTTTTTTGATCCACTTCAAATGTTGACTACTGTAGTCTGGAAGAAATGAAAGCATGGAAAGCGATCTCCAAATCCTTAAAGGGGGCATCGGATTTTACACAAGTTGATATTTTTCTTTATGTTCTTAATGAAAAGTGTATAACACAATTTTTCAATAGTAATGTAAAAAAAAATACCTTCTTTACCCTGTCAAAATCAGCTCTGTTTTCATCAAGTCATTTTAATCCATGTTGCTTTAATGCTAATGAGCTCTTCTGACCCCGCCCCCCTTTTCCATGGATTGATGAACAGACTGTAAACTTTAGCTGTGAAACTATCTAAATATAGCATATTATCAGGAAAGTGGACTTGCAAAGAAAAGAAAGCTGGATCATGAATGGTGACAGCTCACTTAGGCCGGGTCTAAGGTAAGGCGGTCTTGTCAATCAACTATCGTGGAAGGGGCCTGTGCAGGAATACATTATTACTGACAGAAATCTCAGAACAGCCTGATTTGAAAAGGGGGATTTTAAACTAAGAATAAAAAGAAAAGAAAAAACACTGGGTGGATTTTTATTATCATAGGATGGATGTGTACACACACCTCCAACACACATTTATGTTCAAACAACTTGTAAAGGAATTTAGCATCTGATGACCCCTTTAAATGAGAGCATATGCTATAATTTAGCTATTTGCTTTAACTGAAAGAAGCTGCTTTTCACCACTGAACTTATCTGTTATTCAAATTAAAATCTGTCTCAAAAATTACACTTCGGTTTTTAGCAAAAGGATGAATGGAAGACCGAGAATCTAGATTACTAGAAATATCAGATACAGTAGCAGAAGGCCCAGAGACATCAACAATTGGAGGAATTCTCAGAACTAAGAGGAATGTAAATCTGAGAATTGTAACAATGATACAAAATATTGTTTCCCCATTATAGAACCCAGGGGGAGCATATAGAAACAGAATAATGCTGTTTGTGTTTTAATGACGCCGATAACCTTCTGGTTGAGTTAGTTAAATAGCCTAGTGGTGGCTACAGCGCACTCCATCTCATACTGAGGAGCAAAGTATTAATAACACAGCTATTACCATTGTGAGTAATATTTAATGCATAGGTTAGGGGTTAAGAGCAGACATAATGATCTGCTTTCCTTAGAAAGCCCCACTTACAAGTAAGCAAATATTGACTTACTGTGACCCTGTCCTTAATAGCATATTAACCAAATGCTATTATTCCTGTTTCTAGCATTTATGACACACCAGTTTCCTTCTTAAGTGTGTCATCTCTGGTTTTACTGGTGACCGATACATTTATGAGGCTTCCTTCCTCCTTTCTTTCCTTCTTTCTTTATGCATCCGTCCATTGGAGGTGTGTGTGTGAGTGACTGACAGGGATACAGAGTGATGTTGTGGAAAAATCTGAGTAGATGAGACGTGTTGACAAGACTGTGAATGAGTGTGTGAAGAGTCCTGTGTGCTTAAGTGGGTGTGTATGTGTGTGTTTTATGAGCACTCTGCTGAGCGCAATCTAAGGATCTGATTACTTTGAGAAAAAAAAGCCCTGCAGCCCCAGAATGACGGGTGCAAAGGGATCTGCGTTATCATTATCTACATCTGCTTTCTCTGACAGCCATACTCATTCACCCTAACTTTCCTCCGCCAGGCCCACGTATCGAATAACATCAACTCTATACCATCCACTAAGGTAAATTCAACAGCTGAGCTATTTAAAGATGCTTTGTCTTGTGATGGTCATATACTAACACTTATTAGGATGGATGCAGCATCAAGCAAACATTTGCAGCTACCATTGCAGACATGTGTACGCTATACTTTTCCAGGGCTATATTTAAAAATCAGATGTACCTTTTTTTTTTTTTGGTAGAGGATTGTGTGTTTCTGTATTAGCTTCACACTGTGTGCTGTGAGGGATGATGGGATTGCGATCATGAAGGCAGTGTACACTGAGGGTCGTGACAACGTGACATGGATGAGTCCAACCTCAGCTGGAGACAGAGACAGACAGCAGGATGCATTATATGTAAGTGCCATATGGGAGAGAATGGACAGCTGTCACAGCTCTGAGAGAAGATACCCAGAGGCTGAGAGGGTAAAGTTACAACAAATCACTGCCCTCCACCTCCTTTTTGGACCTAGACTGAGATTAAAATGTACATTTTAAAATGTAGCAGGTAACAACCTACATACTTTCGCACGATATACCAACCAGGTTGTTTATAGTTTATTTGTACAAATATTCTTATAAAAATTTGGTACAGAACATATTCACTTCTGAAGAAATCCACAGTTATTATTGTACACTACTGTTAAAAAGGTTTGGGGTAAATAAGTCGGTCACACTTTATTTTAATGTCCTATTCTCTCTAATTACGAACCACTAACTAAGACTTTTTACTCAATAAACTTACTGTTTACTGTTTAATAGTTAGTAAGATGTTTGTTAAGTTTAGGTAGGGATGTAGAATATGTGCTTTATAAGTACTAATAAACAGCTTATTTGTTATTAATAGGCATGCTAAAAAGCAACTAGTTAATAGTTAGTACTGGTTCCTATACTAAAGTGTTACCAGATTTTTTTAAATGTTTTTGAACATTAATATTTTGAACACTTATGTTCACCTAGTCTTATTTTTATTTTTTATTTTTTATCAGAAATATAAAAATTTGTAATATTGTGAATCATTATTAAAATTTTTATAATATTTTAATATATTTAATATTTATTATTTACATTTAATTACATTAATAAATGTAATTTATTCCTTATGCAATGCTGAATTTTACATTTGTCAGTGCCACATGATCCTTCATAAATCATTATGCTAATTTTGCTGTTTAAGAATAATTTCTTATCATCATTGTGAATATATATATATATATATATATATATATATATATATATATATATACATATATAACAGCATTAATTAAAAAAAATTATTGCATTCTTGCTGAATGAATATATTAATTTCTTTAAGAAAAAATAAATCTTCCTGTCCTCAATCTTTTAAAAAGTAATGTAACTTCTCTAAACACTGGAAGGATAAAGCTGTTAGACTCAGCAAGTAAAATAAGATTTTAAATGATCTGTGCATGACAAAAGTTTAGCTTCCTGTGTGACTGTGAGCATCTGCATGTGTGTATGTGCATAAGCGTGCGTGTCTGAAACATTCTTTGGGGAAATGAAAGTTTAAGTAGGATATACAGAGTCCATGACCCTCCTTATCCCAGAAAGGAGATAGGGTGGAGAAAACCAGAAACAACCGACAGAAGACACACAAAATTATTAGAGAAAAGAAAATATTGAAAGGTCAGCTGAAGCACAAGAGGGAAAGAGAGAAAGAAAAATCCAGAGAGAGAGAGAGAGAAGAGAGGAGTGTCCTTTGACATCCGTGCCCAGTGAAGCTCACCATGACAGCTGGCATCCACACCAAATGACACTGTCATTCCCAAAGGAAGTGGATGTGTGTGGATGCAATCTTTTCCTCCTACACAGCGCCTGAAAACGCAGCACATTTTGAGTCAAATTGCCCGACAAATTTTCTTTCTTCCAGGCTAATCACGCCTCATGCGGGTCAATGCACTTCATGTTGGGTTTCTATAATAATGGTTATATAATTCCCATCAGTCCAGGAGATTTTAGATGTATTTAGCTGCCAGAGGCCTAACGTGTGTGGACTTTGGACAACCACAAGCCAGAACACCAGGGGATTTTGATCAACCAAAGGCTGGTGATTTATGAATTCAGAAAGGACCCTTATTCTGCAGGGAACATTTGGTTAATCCCAGACAGACCTACTTGTTGGGCTTGGGACTATGAGTGGTATTATTTAAAGCACCCATCTTGGCAGGACCCACCTCTAGGTGGATTACAGTGGGCAGTGCTGTACCAACTTGGCTAAGAGACACATCTCAAGCTTTGGGGTCGTTGTCCTCAGCAGTTTTAAGATGATGTTGTGCCATTTAAGAGACTCAGAGATTGCAATGATCAGCCGTCATGATGCAAAAACACTGACACTCAGATCTGCGGAGAATGTGCTTCATCTCTTCATAAATTACTTTGATATTTAGTAAATTACTTTAGGAGAATCCAGTCGTGCCATAATGAAAGGATAGTTCAACCAAAAATGTAATTATGTCATCATTTGCTTACCTTCATGTCGTTTCAATCCTGTATTACTTTATTTCTTTGGTGCAACACAAAAGTAGTTATCACTCCACAAACTGTGTAACGTCATTAAAAACCATTTTAATTTTTGTGGTTTGAATTATGGATCTGCTACAAGATTTTATCCAACAATGCATCATAGTAATTAAACAGCATGTCATTGTTCGGGAAATGTATCCCTAAACTTTTTTTCCCAGTGGATGCATAATGAAAACATTGGCAGCCAAAGAGAATAATTTTGACACAACAGAGCTTGAGCATTTAAAAGAGGCATCTGGGAAAAACAATGCAAAAATTCTATAGACTAATTTTCCAGGTCATAGCTGCATGCAAGGATTTCGTAGAAACATGTTGGGTATAAGTTGTACCTCTTGGGCACAAGAGCCACCCAAAATTGGCTCATAGACATGCTATGGGAAAGGAATTGAGCACTCTTTATTTAACCTACTATGGTAACTTAATATTGCATTCTGAATCACAAGGTGTACACATTTTACACAGGCAATCAATCTGCATTTTATTTTCATTGTGAAGCTATCGAGACGTGCCCTAGCAATCCTTTACAGCACCCTGGAAACCCAAACATGCAGAGGCATATCTTCAAATTTTAATGTCATAGAGAAATGGGGTTGTTTTATTTCATTCAAGAAGCCTTTGGACTACCATTTTTGTTTAATAATTCTTACAATAATGGTGTTTAGTATTTGTGTGAATGAGACTGAGCACCTTCTATATGTGTTACTATTTAAAAGCTGCTTGTGATGAGCTTTGGTTCATCCTGTGATTTTTCCTCACCACCTGCATTTGGTAGTTATCAGTGTATTTCAAAGGTACAAAATAGATTTCACTACTTTAGTAGGTTGGTATATTAACATTATATAAAATAAAACCGTAAAACCAAAAATATTGATACCGTAATTTTTTATGGTTTTATTCTGGCAACCACAGTTGCCGTTTTTTTACCATAAATTTTACGGATTTCTTTTTACAGTGTATATATATAGTATTTATGTGCCAAAAATCTTACTTCTGGGTAAGTTTATTAGAGCTTGTTGGAGCAAGATGTTGGTGCTCCAGGAGCAAGATTAGACACCCCTGATCTACGGCATCACTGTGAAAACCTGTCTCTGAGTGTATTGAATTCATTGACGGGTCCAAAAGATTGTGTAATATTTAGCTATGTAATATATATTTTCTATAATAATGGTGATATTTCCAGCAACAATTAAAAAAATCAGGCCATTACCACTTACTAATGAAGACAGTTCACAGCAATTAGCAAAATGCTGTCTAAATGACTTGTCTGGCAATTCTAGGAGATTTTATTTCCATGCCAGTAACCCTCGGAAGCCAATGGGACGGAGACGTCAATTGATTTGGCACTGCAAGACAGGCATCCTGTCTCTTTTCCACGCATTCCTCTAAGGACAGAGGAGAAAGAGGGCGAGAAAGAAGGATGGACCGATGGAGACAAAAGCAGAGACTGCTCCATCTTAAGGCTAACATTTGTGGCTAATTTAAAAGAGGAAGACGTTTTGCTTTGTTTAGTTTTTTTCCTGTGGACGTCCTTTTCTACAAATCAACATCTGGTGTTACCAGAAATAGAAGCACATCGACTGATAGGAGAAAGTGCACAGGATATTTCTGTAAAGATACTTCTAAGCTGCAAAAACACTACAAAAGGTACAATACTAGAGGACTATACTCCTCCTGAAGCCATTTAGCTTCGTCTGCAGTTTTATTTACTCACTTAAACAGTGATAAAAAAAGACTAGCCCCAAATTGATAGATTGCTGAATCTGTATCTCTTGAAGGCTAGGTTGTAACATCTTCCACTGTCATTTCCCAATCCGTCCTCCCACGTACCCCGCCAAGATTCTCTTGAGGAATGCTGGGAGATGACAGACCTCCTGCAGTCCCTCTGTCTCAGTCTTCCATCTCTGATGCACACTCATATTCACACTCACTCTCCTCGCTGTCATCTGACCATCTTCCATGACCTGCTTGTTTTATTCATGTGGCCTGACCGTTTACAGTATGTATTATGTTTATTCACTTATTTAGCAGTTTACCAGCTCTGGTCTCTGCACGGGATGTTTAAACAGTGGTTTACTTCACTCACCTGTTACGCTAGCCTGGAAATGGGCCCTTTCAAGCCAGTGAAATCATTTTGGAGACCCATACACACAGCAGATTTGTGTGGGGCAATGATTTTGCTTTAGATTTAATATTTCATATACATTCATACAGACATCTGCATTATATCAAAGTATAAAAACATGGAATATTACTGTATTATCACACTTATGCCCAAATTAAAAATAAATATTACCAATTTTTTATGAGAGCTCTTACGTGTTTATGCCAATTTCTGCATGCATTAAAACAACGTTTTTACAATTATGAAATGATTTATTGTAATTATGAGTTTATATCTTGCAATTTTGACTTTTCACTTAATTATGACTTTTGAATTTTTTCACAATTCTGGATTTTTTTTTTTTTTATTCTTAGATTTTTCTTTCTTAAATTTCAGAGTAAATGTCAAATTTTTCACCTCTAAAAAAAGTTTTTCTGAGATACTTATGCCATGTTTTCACAACAAAACTTGCCCAATTGTTTCAAGAGGGGTTCCCCTGTAAAAAAAAGTGATCTGTTGGGTATGATGCTTCAACCTGCAGACACGAAAACGAACCCATGGCAACAACATTAAACTGCCCCTATTATGCCTTTTCAAATATGATCTTTCATGCAGTGTGTCATGTAGCTGTATGGTGAACATAAACTGGAAAGTTGTGACGCCGACAGTGCACAATATATAAAGTTATTGACTCTATCAAAAAAAAAAAAGAGTCAGCAATTCAAATCTTTTTCTCTTATGGATCCACGTCACTAAGTAACATATCTGCATAATGTCCACCCACGTTCCACGTCGCAAACAACTTGCCCCGCCACAAAACAGTACAATTTCCACGTGGATTACATCATGTCAAGAAGAGGCTGTATCCTGTGAGAGTTAATTTGTTTTATATGCGCTTCCGAAAGATGAATCTACAAAGAATGAGTGGTTAACATTCATTTTTTCAACAACACCTCAGCAGTATAATCTTGTGTTGTTTTCGTGTCATTTTACTGATTACTGCTTTTCCAATCTTGGAATAAAATGCGATATTCACCAAATGCTTGGTGTTGAAAGATGGATCAGTGCCCAGTTTATTTGGACCAGCTTGCTCCTCTGAACTTCTATGTGTGAGTATGATTTATAATTGATGATTGTATTTTCGTTCAAACACGCATTTGTGTAAGTTATGTTGTGTAACAACCCTGCACCTCTTGGTAACCGAACTATCTTGCGTTTTTGTAGTTCTGTTGTTTAGCTGTGGGCCTAATGTAGTCTAAAAATTGATGCAGCTTGACTGTCTGTCTGTCTTATTAGTTTAAGTAATGATAAACAAAGTTTAACACAGTGTAAGTTGTGAGCACTTTCCACAGTAGTCCTTGCTAACTTCAGTAGTTGACGTATTCTCTCAGAAAGCACCTCTAGTAATGTCAGAAAGGGTCTATAGTTTTGGTACAAGCTCTGTGGACCACTGTAGCAGTAGACCAATCATAAAGAACTGCGCCTTCAGACCAATCACAGCAGTGAGGGCTCGCAGGAAGGAAGGGTTTACACAGACTGATTCTTTGAACTGCTTCACACGAGACGTTTACAAATCATTTAGAAATGGGGTAAAATGAAATCTATTTTTGGAGAAAACGTCTAGGTTACTATCGTAACCCACGTTCCCTGAAGGAGGGAACGGAGACGTTACATATGGGAACTCGCC
>JAUCMU010000039.1:6662977-6679693 GCA_032275025.1 Enteromius treurensis
CCTAGAGGGTTAAACCTCCTAGGGCTCGGAGGCCGCCGGGCTCCCTGCCTGTCCCCCGGACAGTTCGCCAAACAAGCCTATTTATCACTGAGGTAGTGGGAACTAGTGAAATAACAATAGTAGAGTAGAGTAGTTTATGACAATTTTCATTTTTAGATGAACTGTCCCTTGAACTAAAACAAGAGACTTTGTGCAAAAAAAACGCATGAGGTTTAGCTATTACGAAAGAACGAATTAGTGCAAACACAATTTAACTGATGAATTTGAACACCATTCCAACAAATTTGAACCAATTAGTGCAACATGTTTATGTTTTCATTAAAAAGAGAGAGCAAATTAATACATTGTTATGGTGTAACTTAAAAAAGCACATGAATGCCACGTGGCCACATTTTAATTAGTTAAGTAAAATTAGTAGTGCAACATGCAAATTAGTAAAACGTGGCCATGATTTAACTGAAACGAAGGAATTAATTAGTGCAACATTGTCACAGTTTAACTAAAATTAAGGTTTTTTAAATATCAGTAGCTGAAGTCAACCACACTACTTTAAACCATTTAGTACAATACCACAGTTTAACTAAAACAAGGGAACAAAGTAGTGCAACATGGTGACGATTAACAAAGTCATCATAACAAATGTTTATTTTTGTGGCTACATTATCTATTTTTTTAATCCATTATGTGCTGTACTCTATAATAAAGAACAGAAGTAAAAAAGAAAACGTTGTTGAAGGATGAGTTGAAATTTGTAGTTTTTGAGAGAATGGACATTTGGGAATTGTAGTCTCAATTATCTGCTGCAACACTTCTCCTCCCTCCCATTTGTTCAGATGTCAGCCCCCTCTAAACATCCTAATCACCCCTCTACAATTCACTACAAGGTTTAGAGGCTCCCGACCTCCTTTTTTACCCTGTCCAGCCTTTGTCCCAAAAATCTCTGTGCACAGCTAGCAAGCCAGCATGACTCTGCTAAAGCTACACAGGCTCAAGTGACCTCTGCGAGCCACCTAATCCAGCCGAACACTGTCTAGACTGTTCATTACATTCTAATCACGGCCGTTACACGCGCCAGTCCGCCCGGAGGAGTGCTGCCTGCAGGGGGAGACCAGGAATGGGTGAGATGGGTGTGTATGTGAACACACATGTGAGCTTAACACTGAAAGTGTTTTGAATAAATGATGCTAATGGCCACATTGGAGGAGACTTAGATGCAGTGTTGTAGTGGTAGCTTTTAGTGTCTGTAGAAAATAATATTCAAAATTCATTTCGGTCTCTTACTAGTTTTCTGTAAAGTTGTGATATTGTACCTTTTTGAAAGTTTCAATCTATGTTTTTATGGTTTATTGTAGCCTATGATTTATTAAGGCATAATTGTGCAGCAGCTGATTGGAAAATGATTTATTGTGTAGCACATTGCAGCTGTAATTCCACATTATGTAAGCTAGACTTAAAATATTGAGTGCATTATAAATTAAAGCTAGCATAGTGTATTTTATGTGCACACATCACATCTAGAAAACGCACAGGTTTGTTTCTATAGATTGCTTTAAAACTAAACATAAAATTATATTGATGTGAGCACATGTCAGCCTATACCAGCTCTTGCCATGTGTGTGTGTGTTTATAAAATATTTATGCAGGCAGGCAGATGGGAGAACGATGCTGAAGCTTTTTTGGCCCCCTCTCCTCCTTCCTCTCTTTCCTCCCCAGTGTATCTTAGTCTTTTTTCTCTTCTCTTTGGCTGTGCTGCCCTAATCTCTCATTTTCCTGCCGCCGTCAATGTCAGCTATCACATCAGATCGCATTATTGGTAAGTGTGTGTAGGTGAGGCACCGTTTAGAGACGCACCATACACAAGCGAAAATACATAGTGCCATATCTCTGTCTCTTGCACGTGCACACACACACACACTGCATGTGTTGCTGTGAAGTTAATGAGGTCCTACTAAATCTCAGCTATCCACTTTTACTCTGGCTCACTGGCACTACTTTATTACATTAAAATGAAAGGAAAATGCCACGGCTTTTTTCATATTCCATTTTTATTTTTTTATTTTTTTTTATGTATTTATTTGGTTAAAAACGCATTACAAACAGTAATATTGTGAAATATTATTACATTACGTTTTCTATTTGATTATATTTTAAAATGTAAATTATTCCTGAGATGCAAAGCTGAATTTACAGCATCATAACTCAAGTCTTAAGTGTCAAATTCTTCAAAAATCTTTCTAATATGCTGATTTTGAAACATTTAGTGTTATTATCAAAGCTGAAAACAGTTGAGCTGAATAATATTGATATTGGGCCTTGTTTCATAGACAGTGCTTAGCCTAAGCCAGCATAAGGCCATAGTTCAATTAGGACATTTAAGTATTTTTTTTTAAACATGCATCAGAAAAAAGCATTACTGGTGTACATCTAAGACAAAAGTTTTGTTTCTTTCAGTTCAGACATCTCAGATTTCAATTTTGTTCTAGGAATAGGCAAGTCTTGTCTCTGAAACCAGGGGTAAATCTATTTAATAAATAAAATTAGGCCTTCACAGGATCTTTTCAAAATCACTAATAACTTTTCGCTTGTATATAAACCCAAATTTTTACACCGCTTTGAGTGTGTAGTTTGTGTAACCCCATGCTTCATGCAGAAATACCTTCAGGAAGAGCGAGGCAACAGCCTGCTATCAAACCCCTGTGGCTTTGATTTAGGAGCAATGCTTACTTTTGCTAATGTGGCCGTATGGCGGCCATCTCCCTGCATCCTCCCTTTTATTTGCCCCACACAGGTTGCCCGTCACTCATCACGGTTCTTTGACCCCATACTGATGAGATGTGACCACCCACGGCTGAAAGATCTCTCAGGAATCCAAACCCCCATCTTTGGTTGGCGTTGTTTGTTTCTGATCAGCCGACTTTATTGCCAATTTGTCTGTGTTTATTTGGAGTTAGAGACTTCTCAGCATGCTCACTCAGCTATCTTACATTACCGTCAAAAGCTGTTTCGACATGAGACCCCGACACTGAATTTAAATAGTTTTTTTACATGAAAAGCAAAAGCACTTTTTCTGCCTCGCTCTGCATAGCCTAAGCATTTCGGCTAAGTGGCTTCAATGTAAATGTTTTTCCAATTGTGTGTGTATGGGATGTTTGCAGAGAGGAGAGTACTGTCCATGTTTGATTGGTCCCAGGGGCAGTAATTATGGGCGTCAGGGGGTTTCTGATAGGGTAAGTACATGTCTATTGATCCAGTGTGATTTGCATCACAAAGCTCAATAAGGAGCCTAATTGGTGCTTGATAACAAACACATGGCTGAGAAAAGCTCTTCATCACATAGGCCTATTTGTTTATTTCTTCTCTTTTATTTGTGGTGACACTACTCCCTCAATTCAAAGTGCTTTAGAGTCACTCAGGAATGCAAAGAGGCCATCTGCAGTAAAACCGCAAATGGCCTTTTAGCAGTGAGCTTTTGTAGTTAGTGATATTTGCTAAAGCAAGCATTTCTATTATTATAGAGCATACTTAAACATAGTGATGTGAACAAACCCACAACATTGAGATTTATATCTTGCAAACTGGCAAATGAAAATAAAAAATATCCCAAAAGACTACACTAAAAAGGGTCCACTCACACCCCCATAATTAGCTAGAAACACACAGCCACCCAGAGTACAGCAGCATTTTTAAAAAACTATATATAAATGTGTTTTCAAATTTGTTTAAAAAAAAAATGGGCAAAATATATTTAAATAAGTATACTTTTACACGCACACAATTTTGCCCTTCATGTATTTTAATCCAAGAAAATATATTTACTAATTCAAAATAATATATGTGCCGAAAATATGTTACATATTTTTGAGGGGAAAAATCCATATGGGTAGAACACACCATTCCTATTCAAACATACTAAAAACCTCTCAAGATTCCGCAAAGCAATCATGACTTGGTAACTCTCAACAAGATCCTAGCACTATGTCAAGGACTTTTATAAAGGCTACCACCAATAGGTTTTCCTCATAAAATAAAAAAAAATCTCACAAGCAGGAGCTACAGGTGGCCATGATACAAAACTATATGTCAGTCTGCCTGTTGTTAATGCAGTCTGTACAACTTAATTCAATAACCAAAGAAATTCATTGTCCTTTCAAGTATTGTTGCCGTCCCATACTCGTCCCGCTATGGTATCAGTGACAGACTGTGACAGAGGGGTAAGTGGTGTCTCCTCTTCCAGTGCTTGACCCTGTGCTGAGTAGCACTTTGATGGGAACCAATTACCCCCAGACAGCACCTGTCAACACACGGAGAGAGCGGACACAGATGAGGCAGATATTCACCTTTACACCCCTCACAACAACAGCTCAACTCCTGCTCATGTGCTGTGTGTCCACCTGTCTGTATGTCTCTATCTTTCTGTCTGTCTTTCAGTCTGTTTCTCTCTGTCTGTACATCCGTCTGTTTGTCTATCTATCTATCTATCTATCTATCTGTCTGTCTGTCTGTCTGTCTGTCTATCTATCTATCTATCTATCTATCTCTGTCTGTCTGTCTGTCTGTCTGTCCGTCCATCCAACTCTATCTATCTCTCTCTCTGTCTGTCTTTCTGTCCATCCGTTGGTCTCTATCTGTCTGTCTGTCTGAATGTACATTCGTCTGTCTGTCTGTATGTCCGTCTGTCTATCTCTGTCCATCAGTCTCTCTATCTGTGTGGATATGGGACCGTGGGAAATGAACGGCTCTTTGCAGTGTGTTTACAAATGCATTGTGCTCCAAAGACTCCTCGTATTGAGAGTTCAGGCCTTGACCTTCATTTTCACTAGCCGCTGTGCAATCTTCTTCATTATTCAAACTTTTTCCTCTGTAACCCCTGGAGACAACTCAAACATGCTTTTCCGACCTCCTTTTAAATGTTGTTGTATAATTATCATTGTCAGTCTGCTCTGAATGAAGCACCTAAGATTGCGTTGTTTGTATCTTTTTCACTTTGAATTCTCTTCCAGCGTGTAAGCGTTCCTAAAAGTGCACATCTAGTTGTTTTCGAATCTAAACAGTGGCCTACTTTATGGCATACATTGTGTGTTTTGTGTTTGTGTTGTATGAAGAGTCCTCACACGCTTAGCATGCAGAAATGTAACGGCAGAAGAGAAACTTAAAACCTTCAAGCAACACTGTTAGAAGAAGGCCCAAGAGAAAGACTAGGCAGAAGCTCCATGCCTTCTGAAGTCTACTTTCAGGCATTAAATTTACAAAAGAAAGAGCGATAAAGAGAGGGAGAGAGAGTTGCCTACCACAGCAGAGTAGCCGCCATTTGCACAGAATTAGGTCAACACTTTCTCCTCCGCTCCTTCCCCTCCCTCTGTCTCTCTCTCTCCCGCTTCTCTTTCCGATTAGAAATTCTCTTTCACATCATAAGAGCAGCTGGCAGTGGAGTAGGAGAGAGAACAGCAGAATACAACCCCTCAAGTCTGTCTCCCTCACGTGTAAGCTGCTAGTGTCTTTAATGCATGGAGAAGAGCGTCGCTTTCAAACCCTGCCACTCGCCATCAGCACAGCAGGCACAGAAGCAGGTGCATGCTGGGCAACAGGAAACAGGGTTTTACAAATGAGAAAGACACCAGAGAAATTATACATAATTCCATTTTTACTTTCTTTGGAGGAAACCTTGGTGGTGTTTAGGTGGTGTTGTGCTGTTTTTGGGTGGGCTGCATTGGTCAGTTACTTGTTAGGTGGTTACTTACTATCTGTTTGCGCTTTTGTCGAATTTCTTGGCAAATCGCTGACTAACATAAACCCATGCAAGGTCAAATCTCGCTGGGACAGTAATTGTTACATCAGCCCAATATAATTTCAAATATGTCTCTTCCTATTCGCAAAAAAGCTCTCTTCAGAAACAGAGTAGCTATCTAATGCCTGAGGCTCGTTGAAATATCTGCCATAAACCCAGCACATAAACATACAGAAATATACTGTACTTCCACAATGCAGCTTTGAGAGCGGTGAAACCTTTAAACAAGGGAATCATGGGAGAAGGAGTTGAGTGAGTTAAGAGGCCTGCGCTGATCATTAAGAGTATAAGATGGCGCCGTGTCTGAAAGGCATGTATGATTTATGAGAGCTGGCACAGCTGAGTGCAGTGTTGGGCGATCTGTCATCTCAGTCCCTATGTTTTCTTCTCTTCCTCGCTCTCACTGTTTTCTTTCCATAAAGGAGAGATGGACGGAAACACCAGGTTAAAACAGCGTTTTCAAAGGGTCAGGCACTGGGACGAACACACCGAAGCCGCTTTTCCACACAGAACTGTATTGAGGTGTTTACATACATTTTCTATCGACCGTGGCAGCAGTAATTCATCAAATGAAGATCAAATGATGGAGAAGAGCATTATAACCGGGCGTATATCCAGACAAACTGCAGTCAAGCATACTTTCTGCATTTTAAAGAGCTGATTCAGGTGCATTGATCACAGTCCAATGTAATACGTCAGATTGCGCTGGTCTGCTTGTTTGTGCCGTTAAAACATTTGCATAATTCTGTAATTGATTTGGGAGCTAAAATAAGACGCTACAAAGCACAATTTTCTCAAACTCCCTTTCTGTCTTTTACGCTGATGCTTTTTTGGTGCGATATGCATCAAAAGGTCATTATAATCAGTTATAGACATGTGGTCTTTTATTCATCTGCCTTTATTTATCACATATCTCATCAGGCCTTTGTATCTCACATCACAGCGTGGGTTCTTCTCGACTGTTAGGAAAGAAAAAGGCAGAAAGAAAGACAAAGAATGGTGTGCGAGTGCAGAGAGAAAATGAAAACTATAGCTTCCAATTCGTTGTTTGTGCAATAATGCTCTGGCTATTACACAGATAAGCTGAATTATTTTACACAGCACGTGTGATTGCACATGATTGCAAACTAGATTTTTGTTTAAATTGGAGTGCTGCTTAGCTGTGCAGAATGAATGTTGTGTGTGGTTGCCAGGTTGTTTCTGTGTGATTTTTAAGGCATTTTTAAGTGTGCTGGATGGAAATAGTAGGATATTCCAGTCAGTATTTCAGATATATTCACTTACCTGCCATGTCAACTCTGAAGATTCAGAAAATAGCACAACTTTCCTCAATAAACCACAAAATTTTGAGGTACCATTCATGTCTGTGACATAAATAGTGGGGGGAGAGTATGAGCAATTGCAGGGGAGATTTTTGCCTTAGCCAGCAGCACTAGTAACTAATACTGGCTCTGCTTTTATTCTCTTTGGCACTGGAGCAGAGTCTCACCTGGCCGTTTCATCTTAAACATCCTGTTCACTGGGGATTCCTGGGCGAACATGTTTGGAGTAGTGAGGTGGAAATGTGGGACATGGGAAGCATTCCAGTTAAAAATGAACGCCTACTCAGCCCATGCTGTTTTCAGATGCTAGCGCTGATGCTAATGTAGGTCAGAGCTGTCCGTTCTTGCTCCTTAGAGGCTTGTGTGTAGATTTAGCTGCTCACTGTACATTAGCATAGGTCTACCACCGTAAAGTTTATTTTTATTGAGACAATCACAATGTTCATGTTGTGTATTATTATTATTATCATTGTACAATCAGTGATAAAATCATCATTATATCTATGAACAAATGCAGCAAAATGTCAAGCTCTGTTCACAGCATCTGCATTAATTGGGTTTGTTCCAGACGATCATTAATTAATATGTGTACAGATTTCAACGTATTTGTTTTGGTTACATGAAGACCTGTTTTGCTTTTACGTTGCTATCTTATGTTATGTCATGTTTTGTTATTTTTTTTTTTCTTGAGACAATTGTTTCTACATTATATCAATATAATTATTTAATATGAACCATTTTAATGTTTACAATAAGTAAATTAATTAATTAATCAATTAATTATTTCATTTAATTATTATTATTACTTTTTTTTCAATTTTCAATCATGTTGTTATTTTGTCAAATTAAGTACCTGTATTAATGTATTAGATATTTATGAAACATCATGTTAGTTGGCAGTTTTATTCCCAACATTTTATGTGATGGAAATGACATATTGGTGCAAAACTACATCTTTATCATTACTATTATAAACAAATAAATGGCAACTCTCCTGCAACGCATGTATATAACTCTTTAGCCACTGATATCCAGTAGTCTGAAAGCATACATCATTTAAGAAACACCTTTATATTTGTGATTTCCTTAAACCAAAGATCCATTATGTGAAGATAAAAGCAGTAGTTAGTGCTTTGAAGGTGAGCAGTGCTCCAGTAGGGGGTGTGTGAAGCAGTCTTGCCCCCAGCGGCTCTCCCGTCTTTGGTTGCTCAGCATTTACTCGCTGGACCATCTCTGATTGGCCGACACATCAATGGGCGATAAGCATTTACTGACTTGACAGTTCCTGATTGGGTGAGCTCAGCCGTGTCTGGGCTTTCCCATTGTAACTCAGACAGTGGGGTACGTCAGTGTGGCGGCCACATTGGGCTGGTGGCATTTAACAGCCAAAACCCCTCACTCATCAGTGATGGGAAGATAATTCAATAGAGGAACAAGGAATTGATTCATTTTCCACCATGTCATTTCTGTGGTATTAAAGGTTTCTCTATAAACACGTTCCTCTTTATCTCCACAAACAGGCACCCGAAATGTGTGTGCGCTCATATGTCTACAACACCCAAACCTCGATCCCAGCTGTCGGCTTGTTACCCAATCCCTACCCCCACTCACACACACCCACACACACACTTACCCCTCTTATTGTTCCTATTGAACACAGGGACCAGTGTTATTGACTCAGCACACACACTGACCACTGCCCGGCCTTGCTTCAATACTACCATCAACAACACACCCCACTAACACTCTCCGCCATTCCCCTCTTCCCTCTGCTCACACACACCCCACCACCAACTGGCACATGAAGGGGGAGGGACGGATGCCCAAGGGTGAGAGTATAGAGTGAAAAGGAGAGAGGATATATGAAGGACAAAATAGAGAGAGCATTCGGTATTACCAGACTTCCGAATAATAGCAGATTGTCAGTCAGATGAGTAAATAGCCTATATAACTGCCTGCAAAATGAGAAGATGGCTGCGAGATAGGAAGGTTGTGGAGAAGTGATGAGCTCTCGACGAGACGCAGGCAGAGAAAGTGAGCGGGAGAGGGACGGTGTGTAAGTGGTGACTGGACTGAGTGATTAGTCTGTGCCGGGTGAAGGGGCTCTAATGGCCGCTGTGTGAGCGGGGGATCGTGACTAATGAGAAGTCAGACAAAGCCCCCCGCATGTCTCTCATGGACACCACCCCATCGCAGAAACACACCGCTGAGAGAGAGGGAATGTGGGAGGGGGCTGCAAATAAGAAGATTTTTAAATTATATTATTTGGGGGGGCTTTATTGATTGCTGTTGTTTAACTCTAAAAAGCCTGCTGTGTTACATTTGATACGCAAATAGGCCTTGAAATTGGAAAACTTTAATGTTGTAAACAACCCATGCCTTCTGCATCTGATCAATAGTTTATAGTTTATTATACCTTTTAGTATATTTCAAAAAAATACCCCACTTAGGTCGTGGTTCATGTGTGTTTTTACTGTGAAATCATTACTGATTGAACCTTTAACTGAATAATTTAACTGTAACTGAATAACCTTTATATTGGTAGTAATAATTTGAGCACATACTGGACAGCAGCAACTTGAGTTTACTTGATTACATTTTTTTTTTTAAATCATGTTAAAATCTGAGTATTGTTTATTTATGTATCTTTTTTGTTGTAGATTCATATCATATTATTTTACTATATAAGGAATAAAAGTCTGATGTATCAAATATGATACTCAACAAAAATAGCATATTCAAACGTTTTACATTTTTATATTAAAAAAAAATTTAAAAAGTTTTTTTTTGCTGATCTGAATTCATGAATTTCAAACTTGATTAAAATATTAGTTACTTAAATTTTTTTCCATTTTTTGTACAATTGTTCATGATTTGCAGCCTTAAAATGCACTTTTTATTAGATTGGTCACATGTAATTAATTATGTCTGCTAATTTTAAGACAGATCATGTTACCAGTCTTATGTCCAATAGAAAGAAAACTCACAAATGATATCTCTAAAATCTCATTTTTTTCTCCTAAATATCAGTAAGATTAAATAAAAAAGAAAAACAATTTATTCTACTTTTTAGCTTTTTCTTCCAGACAGACCTCAGTGACCTCACATGTCTCCTATAGAGATTGAAAAGAGTAACAGATCTCAATGTCTCACACTGAGCTCTGATTTGTAAAGATACAAGTACAAGTCTGCAATCTTAGATTCAGTGTGATGCCAAATAGTTTGAGCTTTGCTTCTCATAATAACCGTGCTGTTCTTTACCGTCAACAATTGTTTCACTTTGGTGTATTTTTCCTCTAAAGGAATTTTAAGAGAAACATCTAAGATAACATTTATACAATGAAACACGAGAGTTTAGTTATGTCTCGTGAGCTATGAAATCTTCCTCTGGGTACCATTCACTCCTCCCTTAAAATGCCTGGCATTCCAAGAGAATTCCAGAAATTCCCTGGAGTCCTTCAAAGGGTTTCACTCTGTGTTGTGAACACACATATTCACAGCTGATCCTGTGCAAGTAGGTGTATTTTATTGACATTACAGTTACAGTATTGCTTAATACCGGAGAATCACAAACAAACTCTAGCAAGAAATCTTTTCTTGCAGAGAGATATTGATCAAGCAATCCAAAAACATTCTTCCCATGGATAGGCAAATACAGACACATGACTGTATCAGAGAAATAGCACAATGAGGCTCTGTCAATGGCTAATTATGCAAATAGTTAATAGAGCTATTAAGTCATTCGAGTCCTTTTGTTGAGCTGTTGAATGGTTTACAGTCATTGCCATTTATTTATGACTAGGAGTGAAGGAATTCATGAGCTTTTATGCTCTTATCAGCCTATCGAAAGCAAACATGGCCTACTTTAAATTGTATAGGGTGTTAACGAGCCAAGACTAAATGTCCATCAGTCCTGTTTTTCTTCAAGAGAGGGACGAATATAGTGGCTCACTGTGCCAACACATACTGTAGCGGCACTCTTTGATCTCAGGCTCATGTCCTGCTGTGCTGTTTCCTTTTGGACTATCTAACATGTTTTATAGCTACAATTTAGCAATCACTGTAATCAGTGTCTTCATTAAAGGACTATAGTTTTGCAATTTTATATACAATTCAGTATATATGTATTTCATAGGCTACATGTGCAGGATAATTGGTATGTGTGTTTTTAAAACATACATACAGTTGAGGTTAGTGTGTTTTATTTAATGTTTTGGCCCAACAAGACTGAATTTGTTCAATCAAAAAAACAGTAATTGGCAAAAAATATTGTAAACTTTATTTATGTTGTGTATATATATATATATATATATATTACAATGTTTCTATGACATCTTTCGGAACATTATAAAGGCCTTTACTGTAATTGTTGATCAATTTATTGTGTGCTTGCGAATAAAACTGTTAATTTCTTTAAATAATAATTAAAATCTCACTGACCCCAAACATTTGAATCGTAGTTCATATCTCTTTATTATATAAAGACAATATCAGTCTTTTGTACTTTCAGTAAGCCTTTAGCAGTACAAGCTTTGTCATTTAAAATTACTGTAAAAAATGTCAGCCCTGTTACTTGTCAGAAGGCACAATTAAATCCCAATGTTTTAATTTGGCGCAACACAATTTATTATCACTTAGTAACATTATTTGTTTAACTGACTCAAAATCATCTTTCAAGCACCAGATTCATAGCGTGACCCAACTATTGCAGTTTCTATGCACACATAACTGTTTTTCTGCATGCTGATAGGATTTCTCCTCCTGTACTCTGAACATGCCTGCACCCAGCCTTTTTTTATGAGTTGATGAGCCTGACCACAATCCACAGATGTTATTAGTAATAGACAATATCTGACAATATCAGGCAATCTTATCTAAGGAGCATTGGATTGTGGGAGGGACAAAACAGGGATGAGCCGGCAGCAGCCGTCCTGCTCGGGACTGTCAGTGTGTCTCGCTCACTTCAAAGACACCAACTTCACAAAGCCCGACTTGTTTAAGACTCGCTCCGAAGCCGCTTTTGCATCTCCCCCCACTCGCCATCCCATAAAGAGAGTTTTAATGACTGTCTCACAAAGCATACTGTTGTACCATCTCCGCACAATCATTGTCATTGAAAAGGGCTTGAACGTTTAATTAAATCTATAAGCTTTGGTAAACAGTCATTTGGATTGAGCTGTTGTCTAATTAGGGGACTGTATTGACAATGAGTCTATGCCCATGGCTTTTTAAGAGGTCAAACTCGAGTCCTGGCAGAGGAGGGCAAGTGCAGATCGCCCAGAACGCCCTTTGCCACATAAGCTCTCATCCAATTCTCAAATTCGCCCGGGTCACCACTGAACAACCGAAACCTGCACTAACAAACACACCGGCTGGTGGTGCTCAGTCTCGCACCCCTGTGAAGAGAAGGGTTAACAAGGCCAGATTTTGGAGGCAGCCAGCATGCGGTCACTTTGAAGCAGCATTTGCATCCGCAGATACAGCAGGCCTACAGCCATTATGAAAATAGCAAACTGTTGTGACAGTCCCCAACAGAGCTACTTCCTCAGATCTTCCATGTAGCCACTTCCTCTTCTGCTCTGACTATTTTTGGGATGGCACTGCGCCATACCGAGTGATAACAAGCATACTCGATAAGCAAGAGGAAATCAACCCAAAGGCATCAGTGTAATTTTAGGGTTAATATGCAGCGACGGTTTGTGATGTCCTCCAACGCGGAGGGATGGGGCGGCTTTCCAGACTTCTCCTGGCTCGTCTCTCCAGTTGCTTTGCCATGAGGGTTGCTGTTCCTCAAATTTTGGTTGGTGACCTACTTTGGCTGCCATTCACAATGAGTAGAGAGAGAACCTTTGACATAGTTTTCATCTTCATAAAAAGAGCGAATAATGGCCCACTCTCACTGCTTCGGTTGTGCTGCATTTCTTTGAGGAAAGCAAAAGGAGGCTGGTGCCACTCATCCTAAAAACTGAAGAAGAACATTACTCACACTTTATAGGAAGGACCATTAGTGGAGTTCGAAAACTTTATTAACTGTGCTCTGGGAAAAGCGACAGTAAGGCCTGTGCTTTCACTGACTTGAGAGTTGAAAACTACTTATTAGTCAACAGTTATTTTTTACAAATCTGTCCTGCAAAGTTTATTTCCGACCTGTCTGTGGTTTAGCTAGCAATTCTGAAGAAATTAATTACTTGTTTGATTGGGGTTGGGACTGAGCTCTGTAAGACAGTGGGTCTTCTCATGTGAACAATGTGATTTATGCGTTAACCATAAAGACAGATGTCACTACCTGTAATTTGCAGCTACCTGGCATATTCCACTCCTTATATATAGCTGCATCTGTCTCAGTCATCTGGGTATGAAGCAAATTTTTCCAACCTCTTCATAGGAAATGCATTGAATTGGGCACTGGATCAGTCCTCAGCATCCTGTTTGTGGAAAAGGGTTATGATAGATTGAAAGAAAACCTCTTTGGAAATTTCTGTTGCCTGCAGGCTTAACCTTTGCAAGCTCACCTGCAAAGTTGCAGAAGGCTCTACAGTTCTTTTTCCATCTGCAAATATATTTACGGTGAATACAGATGCTACAGAAATCCTCAATAACAACTAGAAATTTGACAATCTTAGGAACTTGCTAGATAGTGTATCATGTGTGACCCTGGACCACAAAAGTAACCAGTCATGAGTATTTTGGGTATAACAACAATACATTGTATGGATGAAAATTATTTAATTCTTTTTTACTGCCAGATATAATTAGTATATTAAGTAAAGATCATGTTCCATGCAGATATTTTGTTAATTTCCTTTACCGTAAATTTAACTTAACTTAATTAGTAAAATGCATTGCTAAGGAATTTAGATCAATTTAGACAACTTTAAAGGTTTCAACAATCACTTAAAAAAAACTACTTTAAGCCCCAAATCAGCATATTGCAATGGTTTCTGAAGGATCATGTGACACTAAAACTGGAGTATTAATGCTTAAAATTCAGCTTTCTCATTAAGAAATAAATTACATTTTAAAACATGTTACAATAGAAACCTGTTATTTTAAAGCTGAATAATATTTCACAATATTACAGTATCTTTGATCAAATAAATGCTGTTTTGTTCAGCATAATTGTCTTATTTTAAAACATAAGAATATCACAATAACCCTTACTGAACGTAGAGAAGACAAGAACAGAAATGAAAGTATCTCTCATTACTGCCTCATTACTGCTCTTGGCAGGAGAGACGTTGCTCTTCACCCCAGAATCTTTCAAACATGATCCACTCTGTCTCTTATTACACACACACTGCCATATACAAGAGAGGGTTACTGCTCTGTTCGTTTGCCATTAATTAGATTTAGCCTCTGTCAACCAAAATCGAGCTTATCTCTCTGCCCAGAAAGTCCACAGCGCGCTCTCGCCAAAGCACACTACTCTCTATCAGTGCATTCAGGCTCAAAAGTCACAGCTCCATCATTTAGATGCCTGCCTTTCCTGCACATCGCCGGTCGCCCCTCCATTTTGTTTCTTTGTGCTGCGGGTGGAAAGGAAGGCTGTGTGTTTTGCGTTGTTCATAACTGAGCTGTGTTAAAACAGTGTGTCGGCACTGTTTTCTGTGCATAAACAGCTCTGTTGTCTCTTTTACACTATTTTTTTTTATTGTGCATCTAATAGGGGGTTATTATGAGCAGACAAAATAAATGACAGCTGGGTGTGAATGTGTGTGTACGGGTTTAGTACGGGGGGAGAATCAGTGCGGTTCAGTAGGGCAGAGCAGGCCCACTGGCAGTGCAGCTGCAGCCATACTGGGTCAGTGTGCCATCGTGTTATTCGGCATCACTGTTCTCTCTCTCTCCCTCCCTCGTGCTTTCATGTTGGACATCACCCTTAAAAATGCCAAACTGTGCTGGGCAGTGAAGCGCTGTGCAATGCGGTCAGCGGGAGTGCTTTCTTCTTTTCTGTCAATGAAGGTATCTGCAACCTCCAGGGTTAGAGAGAACTGGCTGGTTTGGTTCTTGAATGCGGCAAATACTGAAGAAGAAAAAAATGTAGAAACACCTTTCTCTCAGAAAATCTAGAATCTAGAAGTAACATTGAATTAAAAGTTAAATTTTGACTTCTAGTAATCTTTATTTTTTGTTTTTCTTTATTTAACTGTTACAGTGTCATTCGTTCGGTCATTCTGTGAGTACGTAGCCTGTATATCTGCTAGCACAAGTGTTAGCACTCTACACACGCCCACATGTAAGATCACACATTCACAAATTGGGTTACACAATTCTGTGTCCACAATGCTGGTAAACTGCGCTAGTGCAAATCCTTTCTGACACGTGAGCGTGTTACTGACCTTATTACTACACCAATAGCTGTAAACAGGCTTGTTTGTGTGAGCAAATGCACGTAACCTAAACACACTGTGTAATCGAAACTTAACAACAGGTTGATATGTTTAAAATTAATCAGTTGGGCAACCCAGATAGTCTTGCAAACAAATGGCTGTTTTATATGAGATCAGTAAGTAAACTTGACTGGTGTTTAAACGTGTAAAGTGTCCAGAGTGACTGACTGAGGGTGGTTGCAGGTGTTGTTAAGGTGGTCTAAATGTTTTTAGGTGTTCTTGATTGTGTGTTGTTGTTAGGGTGTCCTCGTTTTGAAGCTTGGATGCTGGTTTAAGCTGGTCCTTTGCGGCTTTATGCTGGTTCTTTTGCTGGTTTACGCTGGTCACGTGCTGGTAAAGGACCAGGATGGTCCTTCCTCATCCAGGATGGCACATCAATGCGAGCTGTGGCAAGAAGGTTTGCTGTGTCTGTCAACGTAGTATCCAGAGCATGGAGGTGCTGCCAGGAGACAGGCCAGTACATCAGGAGACGTGGAGGAGGCTGTAGGAGGGCAACAACCCAGTAGCAGGACCGCTTCCTCCACCTTTGCGCAAGGAGAAACAGGAGGAACACTGCCAGAGCCCTGCAAAAGGACCTCCAGCAGGCCACAAATGACGCTCCATCCACTAACACCAAGTTGCACCACAGACTGTCCAGGAGTTGGCAGATGCTTAAGTTCAGGTCTGGGAGGAGATCCCTCAGAAGACCATCCGCCACCTCATCTGGAGCATGCCCAAGTGTTGTAGGGAGGTCATATAGGCACGTGGAAGCCACACACTGAGCCTCATTTTGACTTGTTTTTAGGGACATTACGTCAAAGTTGGATCAGCCTGTAGTGCTAATTAGTAAGGCTAATTAGTAATGGCAAGGTATTGTTAGGGTGTTCTGTTCTGGTAGTTGCTAGGGAATTATTAGAGTGTTTCTATTATAATAAGGTGAGTAGGGTACTTATGGCATTGTCAGGGTGTTCTACATTTACATTTATTCATTTAGCAGACGCTTTTATCCAAAGCGACTTACAGATGGGGAAAACATCAAGCAGTTAGTCCTAAAGAGGCAAAAACAACTTAGTAAGTCCTCATAATACAGTATAACAGGCAATGTTCAAATAAGTACAAGCATAAAGGGGAGAAAGAGTAAGGTTAAGAATTTTTTTATGGGTTTTCAGCAGTCGTTTGAAAGTTGTAAGGGAGTTGGCATTTCAGATAGTGATATAGGTCATTCCACCAGCCAGGAACG
>JAUCMU010000039.1:6679793-6720130 GCA_032275025.1 Enteromius treurensis
CCCCAGTTCTTCTGTTCTCAACTGACTTACATTTTATCATAGACTAAGAAAGTATACCTGTGTAGCCTTTCAGAACCGATGTGTCGTTCCTCCATCTACTTGGGGATGTGTGTTGTTGTGAGATTTTCTGGAAAGAGTATTATTTATTTGCAAAACAGGCTAAAACTGGTCTACTGAGATAAGTGTTACTATTCATGCCTGAAGTATCTCACCTCGCATTTCAAGCTCCACATCGAGACGTTTAAACAGAAGATTGGTTCACATACTCATACCTCCATTTTAAAAATAGAACTGCCTTAAGCAGACTAAATACGAGCACTTGTTGCGCAGTGTGATGCACACTGAAATGTAAGGTCTGATTGCAGGCCTTCTGGATGTAAAGTGAGAATTTTATTTTTATTCCAGCTGTTCTCGTTCTTCAATGTTTCTTGCAAATATTTTTTTTTACAGTCCTGGATATTCAAATGCTACGTTTATTCACTTTTTAGATGATATTTATTGCATTTCTTCAATTATTGGGTGAGTTTCATGAAAACAGTCTAAAAGTCATAAAAAGCAGAAGAAAAAAACTGAAACCGATTTTTATGACAACGATTTTTATGCAACAGAACTCATTTTCATCACTATAATGTGCAATAAATAACGACCTTTTTCTTTTAGTATTGTGGTTATATTTGTTCTAATTCTGTTGTTAACTAAATATAATACTAAAACAACTACCAAAAAAACGTTTCCTGTTATATAGTAAAACAAAAATCACTGTGTAGTGAAAATCAAAGAGGATTTTTTTTAATGCAATTGCTCCGGTGCAAAAAACGTACAATGCATTATGGAAATGTAGTTTACTTGTCATTTAAAATCAAAAAAAAAAAAAAAAATGCAAAATGTAATCCTGCATAAATCTATTCCAAATCGTGACATTTTCATAAGATTCACCCTGTCTCTTGTAGACAAACCCCTTTTGATGGCTGGACTGTCTCTGCCAAAATCCATGCTCTGCCCCACCTGCTGTGTGACAGTCTGTTCGTCTCCACTTTTTGTTCAGCCATGTTTGGTGCATCCCTATGTACCGTAAGATTAGTTTTCAGTCTACATTAGTAGCAAAAATGATCATTTAAGCTGCATGTTTTGTGGTTTACACACTCATTTATAACAGATTGGCACACACGTGTTAAATCGCGTTCATTAAAATCACAAGAAGATATGCAAAATCCTTTCTAGGAGTCTGTTACCTGATTTGAATATCCAGCGTCTCTCCCATTAGTGTGCTGTATTCAGCAGCATATGCGCCTCCTGCACAGACATGTCAAGTGCACTGCTTTTGTGCCAATGACTCTCAGACAGGTCACCCTGTGCCAATCACTGGAGAACTCAAACTGCACAATCAGGCCTTGACATGCCAAGGTCACAAGCCAGATGGATGGAAATTGCAATATTGCAAATGTGCCCACCCAAGCGACAAATCTAAACCCATCGGAGTGAGCTATCATCTTATGCTTTGTTTTGAAACATCTCAGTTATCGCTACCGTTCATTAGGCGAGTCCTACAGTTGGGAAACTGACAGTAGGGCGGTTTTCAGCAGCTGTTTTTATTACTGCATCAGTGTGCACCCGCTAATAGAGTTCCGGTCCCTGCCAACCAAGAGCTCTATTAGATTATCGCCGCAATACATTATTGATAGTTTATCCGAGGAGGAAATGCGAAAACTGTGTCAGACGGACGATACACAGAGGCCTGCAATCCATTAGGGGAGTTTCTTTGCCCATTTTGACGGCCGATTGAGCTCTTTCAGTTGTTCTTGTGTTTGTTGTGTTCATGTGCGAACAGGTTTGAATCACTGACTGTGTCCTTACTTTCAAAAGTCGGCAGACTCTAAAATGCAAGGGCGCAGATGGCCGCGCGACATCTGAATATTTGGACTGTGAGCTGAAAGCAGCGGCTCTCGTGTAGGCGTGTTACAATTAAAGAAAATTTTGATTCTTTTCAGACTGGGTACTTAGAAAAGGCCCTCATCAGCCAAAGCTTCATTTACGAGCCCCCTCGGCGCTCCTTTACGTGCATATATGAATGTGACATTTAAGACCGAGAGAATGTCGCGAGAGGTTTTCTCTCGAAACAAAACTACAAACCTTTCTCAACATATCAAGGAAGTGAAAGCCTCTCAATGCCATCCACTGTTGATGTACAAAAAGAGACAGAAAAAAATAAGTTTGTCACTTATCTCAAAGACCCTTCTCTAAACTGTTGTCTCCTTTGGGACAGCCATGTTGTTTCAGCGGCGTAAACCCAAGAGAGAGCCGTATGACCTAAAAACATCATCACAACTTTTTTTGCTGATCAGCACACACACTATCTAGGCCAAATGCAAGTGAAACAAGTGATAACGTACAGCGGTGGTCTAAATGAAAGACGAAATCAGAGCGGGGTGGTACTATACTGTGTTATAACTGAAATAGTATCTGTATTGTAAGCATCTCTGTATAATGTTCATGTGTTTTAAGGTTGTTTTAAGAAATACTGGGGCGTCTGGATTCTTTTAGGAACGATCTCTACTGTTTATTGATGTGTTGGATTGTGTTTTGTAATTCAGTTCCATTGCCCAGCCAAGGTGTAGAAGTCTCTCTCTCTTTCTCTCTCTCTCTCTCTCTCTCTCTCTCTCTCATATAATGAATTATGCCTTCTCCAACTGCAATCCAGCTGGAATCAACGAAATACTTGATAAAGAAAAAACAATGTGCCTCATCGGGGGCTTTAGCATTTTAAGATCTCACTTTTTAAGAAGTGTGCATACCTGCATAAAGTAGTTACCTAGAATAATCTACGTGTACGTATTACAAACGCATCGTCACCGTCATTCTAGTTTTTCCACATTACTGACTTTCGTAACGGTACCTGTTTTAACTATACCCTCACGACTTCAGTCATGTTACGGTGTGTTGTTTTGACACAGCTCTCAATGGTAGTTTGAGTTTGATCATTAGCGTTACTCGGTTAACCTTACCTTACATCGTAAAGTCTGTCATCGCATGAAATTAAAATAATCTGAATAATCTACATCACAGTTTGTGCAGTTAGTGGTTTAAGATTTAAAAGAAAAAAAAATACTTAATCTGTATATCTATATATCAATATACACATTTGTATGTATTACAATGATAGATTCATTGTTACCTATGATAGTAAGTTCTTGTTGCTATGGCAACAAAACTACAACATGGCTACCTTTGTATATCTTAATTGTGAATTTTTTTCACACTTCAAGTGAAATAATGTACAACGTTAACTTATTCAGAAAGGGAATGTGTTCTTAAGTTGTCTTGGACAAAGAGATGATTGACTATTTTGTAAAATTAAATAAATATATATATATATACATATATATAAACGTATATATATATATACGGACTTGTGAGATACTTTATGTCCAAAGGCCCTTTGGAGACATCATACGTTATTTCTGTTTTGATGATTATTATTTTTCTATTGGGGGTGCTTTTAGATAAGAACCAGATCTTTACGTAAACAGCTTTTGAACTAATCTGATGGATCAATTTGGGGGAAAGAGACTTTCTAGTCTCGTATTTGGTCCGAAAAAGGTTCAGCGGTTTTTATAAACAACGCAGCCCTGTGATGTCAGTAACGGGATGCTATCAGCCATACGTGTGCCCCTGATTTAAGTCTCTGTCCCCCTTCTGGCCCACCCAGACTGCACCCCAGCTGTGCTGGGACCTGGTGACTCGCTTGGTCACCCCATCGGTGTACGAATGTGTGTTATTCACCTTGTTTGCACTTATGTACATAACTGATTCAAAATATTCAGAATTTATTTTGAATATACATAGATGAATAAATATATATATGTAGAAGAGCAGATTCAAATCGAATGTCTGTATCGTTCGGAATACAGGTAAACAGTTATCCTTTTAAAGAGTTGTCAAGGAGATAGATGCCGTTTCGCTGGGGGTGTCGAGGAATTTGTTGTTTGTTTTGTTTGCTAATGCCCTTGTTCTCATCGTTAAGCATGATACTGCATTTTTGCAGAGAAAATGATGTCAAAAAAGTCTTTGTAGTTGTGCGTAGCTTACAAAAGCGCAGCGACCTGAGCCCTGTGCCCGCTCGCGTCTGATCCTGAGGTCCAGAAACCAAAGAACGGCCAACTTGTTTCTCTTTTACCTCTACGTTGGGCGGTTTTTGCGTAGAAAACAAATGAGGGGGAGGGGGGGGTAATAACGCTCTGCTCCCTACAGGAAGACTGGGAGGGCAGCGTAAAGAGCACCTCAGGATCGGGCCACAGCTGGGAAGCATTGCTGCAGGTTACACGAAATAACACATTTTAGTTTTCCATTCTTGTGCGCTCACCGAGACCAACAAAATAACCTGAAAATCTCACAGGATATCCTCAATCAAAATTGCTCCAAAATCCGACGTGAAATCGCCAGACAGAACCCTCTGTTGAAGAAAACTTGTACATTCTGTGCTCTACAGTTGCTTTGGAAGCCAATAATTTTGTTGCCATGGCACTTGCCCTATTAGTGAGGGAGAGACTGAGTCTTCTGTAGGTTCTTGCATATAGACGCACCTTTGGACCAATCGATTATGGTCCTCAGCCTTTTGACTGTAAAGCTGAGGTAGCACTTAGGACTTAGCATAGACTAAGGGGTCCCGACTTGCATCCAGAAGCTAGGGGTGCTCCTTTTACCACTGTGCTTGACAGAGAAAAATCGACAAACACTCTTCTGCTGTCCATTATCCTGTGCCTAGACATTCGGTGTGATGTGAAAGGACTGTCGAGAAAGCCATTGAGGTTAGACTTCCACTTAACTGTGCCCTTCATTTATTCACGTCATCGTCATTTCTGTGACTGGAACCCTAACGTCAATGGTTTGTGTTTTAACCTTTAGTAGACGTCCCTGAGACCGGAGCATCACATTAATGTTGTACAAAGCTGTATAGTTTCGAATGAAACCGTTCATCGATGCAGAGGTTATGTCCCTTTAAAGGCATGGGCTGAGGTTCGGTGACCGACGCCAATGCCTGTGTAAATGCTATTGTGTGTGTGGAACCGTTCGAAGAATGTCTACATTGTTTCAAAGCCATATGTAATAGATTCCTCTCTCTCCCACTGTAGGACAAGATAAAACTGAATGCTTTGACTCTTTATATGAAATGCTTCTCTTTCTATTTAGCTTATTGTGCTTGTATGTGCTTCAAGAACTGTGCTTCTTGTCAATCCCTTTGCGATATATAAATGTATGAAATATATACATACTTAAGGCTTCTGTTCTTTTTGTTTGACATTTTAATAAAGCACTTAAAGGCAGTTTCGGACTGTGTTTGGTGTGTTTTTCTTGGTTGTGCTCTACAAAGACATCAACTAAACAAATAATTGGATTTAAGAATTACAGTGTCTTACGTTAATTTTATTAACTGTACAAGACTGGACATGCCAAGATAATGTCCTTTTCCTGATGCCCAAGGTGAGTCCGCTAATAGAGACCATTCTGTGATCACTTCATTATCATACATGCTTTAAATTTACAGTGATATTAACATTTTGTTTTTTCCATGATTGCTCATTTGCCTTTTTTTCACTTCGCTGTCATTTTACAATATGATTGTGTCTTGGACATGTTTAGCTTAGGTTTCCTTCCAGCTATAAAGGATTCAGATTATAACATTAGGCCTACATATAAATAGTCTCAGTGTAGAATATATTGGAGGGTTTTTATATTAAACGATAATACTTCATAATACTTCATATTTAAAAACAAATATAGCACTAAAAATACCAGTATTATCAAAAGTCATATGCAGTAATTCGATTCCATCTTTAGAAAATATACTGCATATACTATTTTAAAGTTTTTGCCCCGAATTTCCCTTCAGATGACAGTGGATTGATTCACAAAAATGAAACTAGTTTAAATTCTTTTTAAATTGCTATCCTCTAACTCACATTTTTGTTAGAGTGATGTGATTTCCGGCGGATGTTTATTGGTCAGTTTGAGGCGTGCGCGAGAGAGGAGCTCCTCGGCGGGGCCGCTTCATTCCTGCGAATCGGCTCTTTAGAACAGTTCATTTCAAAGAACCGTTTCAAAAACCTATCCGTTGGTTGCGTCATAACGTCGCCTCTGACTAGCGTCCCTAAAAAGGTTATCTAATAAGAGCATTTCTTATATGTGTGCCATTACAGTTTAATTGCGTTCTAATCCTAACCCCAAACCCAAAAGGAAAAGTGTATATAGTTTTGAAAACGTTTTAAATGAGTTATTTATCATTGTCTACCATGTGCTGATTCAACCGCCATACGTTTTCATAACGTTTATGCTAATTGCCTATTAACTCAAAGCCAACCAAATCCTTGTATCCAAAAGCTCTTATGAATTTTTGAAATAGATGGATCCCGGCTAAATTCAACCCCATTCGCTTAATCCTTGAATCAATTCAACCGACTCACTGAAAAGATTCGATTCGGCCGAACAGTTCGTTGACGCTCGCGTGAGAGAGGAGCTCCGCCGCCGCCGATGTTGTCTGGGGCCGATATGCAGAGGCGGGCCGGGGAAAAGAGGCAGAAGAAAGGAAGGAAATGCAGGATTCCGAGGCGGCGTGTATGAGTTAAGGATTTCAGAGCACGAAACCCGAACCCGGTGACAATATTTGTCGCTTAGACGCGGTATTAAAGCAAAAAAGGGGCCGTTTTTATGTGTGTGCAGCCTCGCGCTCTTTGAAAAGCACTAGCCAGCTAACGCTAACGTTAGTCATGTAGCGCTCCATTCACACGAACGCCAAACATGGACACGACTGCACACAATACTTGTGTTTTACATCGCCTGTGTGGCGGACAAACTCTCGGATGAACGGATCCCAATGGCGATAGAGCGCAGATGGAGGGGCGTTGTGGATTTAGCTAGACGTTCACCCAGAGAAAACACTCGTCCGCTGTTGAATCTGTGGCTTTGATTTCCTCGAACCCGAAAAAAGTGCTCCCCCGTTGTTGTTTTGGTCATAAAACGCCTCGATACGAAGTGCTGTGGTATTTTTATGTTTTTATGGCCGTTGCTGAGCAGATAAAGTTAGCTGTAGCTTAAGCCTGGATCAGACCAAATGAAGGAGTATAAGGTGGTTGTGCTGGGCAGCGGCGGCGTGGGCAAGTCTGCACTCACGGTCCAGTTTGTGACTGGGACATTCATAGAGAAATATGACCCGACCATCGAGGACTTCTACAGGAAGGAGATCGAGGTGGATTCGTCCCCCTCGGTGCTGGAGATCCTGGACACCGCTGGCACCGAGCAGTTTGCGTCCATGCGAGATCTGTACATCAAAAATGGGCAAGGCTTCATTCTAGTCTACAGCCTTGTCAATCAGCAGTCATTTCAGGTGAGTGCTGCGTCTCATGTCTGGCTCAGCTAGTGAGGTTAGATTAGGACACCCTTAACCACTGTCACCACAATTGAGGTCAGAAAATGGCACTTCTGTGATTGAGGAGAGATCCAAACCTTAGCCTCAACCAAACTGTGAAGGGTAGAAAATATCGCATTTTTAAAAGTAGTTTTCAGCGTACATGCAACAGGTTAAAACTTATTATATACAAACGCACAACCCTGACGATCTCACACACCCGCTTTTTATCATTCTGTAGTGTATGTTATCTTTATTATCTAACACAGTTCACATGAGGTTCATAATATTTTGTATGTAATCACAAGAAAAACATTTTATTCAAAAAAAAGCTTTATATAAAGAACAACAGCACTGGAAAGGATCCTGACATACGGGAGTATTTTTAAAGGATTATTTATTATTAGCAAGTCTTCTATTTGAAGCTGGTTATAGTGCAGAAACGTGCAGTTATTGATCTTTTTGTAAACATTTAATCTGTACATGTTTCATTTTTTAAAACGGTTTAATCAATTACATCATTTAGTCCGCTTAAACCCCACCCCAGCAAGCTCCTTGGCCTTCACTTGTGCTTTTCATAATCCAATGAAAATCAAAGAACATAAACAAGGCCTTGCTCAGTTTTTTTGAATCTGTTTCCCTTAGATGAACATCACAATACGCAAGAAAAGATTTGTCACCACTGCCAAGTGTTCATTTCTCCGTAAACGTATTTATTTGGAGTCCTCTGAGTTTTCACTGTCTCATACATTATACATTACCTTCTCTCTCTCTGCTCCGCAGGACATCAGACCCATGCGGGACCAGATCGTTCGTGTGAAGCGCTTCGAGAAGGTGCCTCTGATCTTGGTGGGGAATAAAGTGGACCTGGAGTCTGAGCGGGAGGTGGCAGGCTCTGACGGACATGCCCTCGCACAAGAGTGGGGCTGCCCCTTCATAGAGACCTCGGCCAAGAGCAAGAGCATGGTCGATGAGCTGTTCGCTGAGATCGTGAGGCAGATGAACTACACCACTTTGCCCGAGAAGCAAGAGCAGTGCTGCACCGCCTGCGTTGTGCAATGAGCGTCCTGGCCTTACTTTCAGTCCAGGTATGAGAGTGCAAAACCGTGAGGGGGGAAAAAAACAAACATTCAAGCTTTCTAGAGGGATCGCAAGTTATATGTGTAATATCTAATAACATAAAATGATGATAACGTGCTTGAAGAATAAAACTGCTTAAGCCCAATACCAATGAGTTGAAGCATGAAATGGCTGTGCAGTCTGGCGCATGAGAACAAGGACGATCCTTGTGAATAAAGAGGAAAACCGAACATCCTGAATGGAAAGTGATGTCGCAAAACAGGAAATAGTCTCCTGGAGAATTTTAGGATGACCCAGATGTGCCACTTCAGCGGTGTCTTTATGTAAACAATTTTTCTATAGTCCTGTACAAATGTTTTGTTCCATAAAACAAGTTTACCAAATAAGCCAGGCTTGTTTTAATTAGTCTGACTTATTTTAAACCAAATCAAATGACAGTAAGTCAAACTAACTGAAATAAACCTGGCTTATTTGGTAAACTTGCTTTATGGAATAGGCCCCAGATCATCTTACATTAAAGAGGTTCATGTATTTGGAAATTAAATTCCAAAGACAATGCATTGTGTCATAATTTTTTGTGATTGTGTTTCAACTTCTTATTCATTAGCCACTATGGATAAATACAGAAGCGCAGTACATGTTAAAAATATTTGTGCTAAAACCAGTGTGTTAAAGGAATATTTTTTAAAGATGTTGGTAACCAAACTTTTGCTGGTAACCGCTGACTTCCCCGTTTTATCTTTTCCATTCAATGGTAGTCAATGACTACTAATTTAAAATAGGAAGAAATACCAGTTTGCAATATCAAGCAGAATCACAATGTGTTTTGTATGGCTAATTTAACAGGAAACATTTCTGTGTTTCTTAGACACCTGATCCAGATGGACGCTCTCTTGAACCAGTTTCTGATCGTATGACCCTCTGAGCCACACCTGTGCCACTGAGCCCCTTGAACTCTGACACTTAAGACATCTGGCCGAGGCTTGGCTTTGCTGTCCGGAAATAAATCACCACAGGGTCTTCAAAACTCAAATCCACCGGGTCTGGATTGTAGAGCACACATACAATATCGTCAAGTTATGTTTTGGTTACCTGGAAACAAGTCAAGTCTGGGAATTGGAGCACAGAAAACTTTTGGGAATGGGGATATCTGTGACAGGGCTATTAATAGCTATTTTTCTTATATAGGGAAAAGGGTTATGACGAGCAGGTCAGCTCAGGGCTATAATACCCCTGGAGATGCTCCGTTGTAAATGTTCCCTGTTTTTTCTTTTAACATATTAAGTTTGATATCTAATTATTAAGCTGTAACAGCCATTATGCAGGTTTGAGACCTCAATATCTAACGTTTCCTTTTTTTTTCCCCCTTTTGATTTTTTTTTTTTTTTTTTAACTACCGGTATGTATGCTTTCTCTCCTAATACTCTATTTATTAAAGTCTTTAATTACCGAGATAGAAAAATATTGCATTTTTATATTCTGTTGGCTGTTTTGGCTTTTTGTGACTACAGTATGCATTGTTTCTGAAGTACAGCATTGATGATGCCTTAAATGATTACAGTCTGAAACCCCTGTGGAGTCGGTTCTTTTCTTGTATTTTCATTTTATTTCTAGGATTCTCTTGCTTATCATTTGTGCCCAACAACCGTGGTTTCCAACCACTGCTTCAATGGAAACTTAAATTGTCAGCAGTCCATTGAGCACAGTATTGCGGATGTTACTTTTGACTTTTAACCCTGTAAGCACATAAAGTGTACAAATGCCAAAGTTGGTTATCATTGACATTTTTGGGACATTTAAACCAAAACGACTAAATAAAGGACTTGAAATCAACACATGCAATACCTCACAATAGGTTTTTGATAATGACCTTTAAATTGCCTGGAAATCGACCGTTATCAGTTCCCATTAATCTTGTCTTATTGTGGGGGAAACCCAGTGTCTGAAATGTGAGAATCTCGTGATGAGCTTGAAAAAAAAAAGTCTGCTTGCCAACTTAGGCAGATGAAGAGGGTGTTTTCCAATAAATACATTCCATTTACTTTTAAAAAGGTTACATTTTGACACGAATGGGGCTTATGCCATAAATACATGTTTTGTTATGCACATCTAACTGAAGCTTAGGAATTTGCTGCCGATATTTTATCGTAAAGGACAGAAAAATAAGGTTGTGCGTTTTTTAAAAGTACTTAATATAACATTAACCTTGTTTGAGGACATCAGGACTAAATTTCTATTAAAAAATACATGGCATGAATTAATATAATATTGAAATATAATATATTAAGTCATGTTTTGACCTGAAACCCCATAACATTTGCCTGAGATGTTGATTTTATGTCACAAAATTAATTTCAGACACATTTGAAGGAGAGGGAGAGGTCCTGGTCAAACATCCAATCATTTAATATTTCGAAATGCCCTAAATGTGCTCTTTACAGGACATCCAGACTTAAAACTGCATGTAGAGTCTCAGAGAACTTCATTAAAATATAATGTCCACATATGAGGACGCAGGGTGATAGGAGGATAAATACAAAAAAAAAGAGAGCCTTCAAGAATCAAACAACCCAGCTTCATCCTTTTGCCCACCTGTGGTGTAGAGATGGGCAAGAATAAAATGACTAGTATAACAGCTGCAATATTCTGTGTGGAGATGGGGAAAACCTGCTGCAAGGATGACCCTCTGCAGCACTTGATCAGATAGCTGTGGCTGAGTGACTTGATAGAAGACACTTCTGTGTCCAAAGGCTGGTGGCTTCTGGAGTCTCTGAGAGCCCATAGGTCACCCAGCCACAGTTTACCATCCAGAAAGTTATTAAAATAAATAATAGCATTTAGGGTTTCAAATCCAGGTGTGCAAAGGATATGTATGAACATTAGAAGCCGTAATTAACTGCTAAAAAGCTTTAAAGACTAGTGACTTATAGCTACTTTCAATTGAAAGCAGTTGGCAACACTAGGTGCGAGTTAAAGTTCAGGAATTGAGTTTGAGACCTCTAGCCTAAACAGTGCTAAATATGTTTTTAATATCAATGGTTAGGTAATAACCTGGGTCATTGGAGTTATGCAGTACCCTTTGAGTGTTTATATTTCTTTGAAAAAGTAAATTAACCACGCTTACAATTCTCCCCATGTTCTCTTACAGTAATTGTGATTTTATTTTAAATAATAGAGTATGTTTTTCATATTTTTAAAAAGTGAATTGTTAATTGTATTACATGTGTAGGAGTAGTTCATGCAGATTAAGAGTTTATTATTTATTTTTTGACAAACTCCATTGAAGTAGAAAAATGTAGAAGAAGGGAGGGAATAGAAAAATTATAATTTCGGAAATAAAATAAAAAATTGGTAAACACTTTTAATATTTTTCTGTTAAAATCATACACACGAATGTGTCCGTTTGAATCCAGTCGGACTTTTATTTTGAAGTACAGAGTGTTAAGAGACCCTTCATGTTTACATATTCGTCACGGTTTCTTTTTTCATTTTTGTTCACGTCTGATTTTTGTTACATTTGGCAAATCCTGTGACTCTGATATAATGAAAGCTGTATTCATAACTGTCGGGACGACGAGTTTCGATGATCTGATTGGCGCCGTGACTACAGATGAATCCGTGAAGGTAAGGATGTCATTCATAGTGAGAATGTCACAAATACGTGTCGGTACTTGTGAGGTAGTACTATAAGCTGTATGTTTCTGGATGCAGGCGTTAATCGAGCGTGGCTACACAGACGTGGTTCTGCAGGTCGGCAGGGGATCGCTTGTGCCTGATCCAGACAGCTGTCCAGGACTCACTCTTCAGGTGTTTCGTTTCAAAGACTCGATCGCCGAGGATATGAGACGCTCAGATCTGGTCATCAGTCATGCTGGTGGGTTAGTTGGAGCTAACACACTACACTAAATACACCACAGTTCAAACTGAAATTAATTTGGTTGTTTCTGACGCAGGCAAGCTCTCTACCATAATAATCAGATAACAGACCAGTAGCTCATATAACTGACAAATATAAATATAATACAAAAATTCATGCTTCCACTTTAAATTGTGTGCTATCTGCAATGATTGGGTTACGGTTAGGTTAGATTCATTTAATAGATCCTTGCTTAAGAATGATTTCTGAAAGGATCGTGTGACACTGAAGACTGGAGGAATGATGCTTTGTTTCACAGGAATAAATTACATTTTAAAATATATTCACACAGAAAACAGTTATTTCAATTAAAAATAATATTTCACAATATTACAGTTTTTCTGGATTTTTAATCTAATAAATGCAGCCTTGATGAGCAGAAGAAACATCTTTAAACACCATTAAATATCTTTGAACGGTAGTGTATATTCTTAAATAAAATAAACAATACATTTAACAGTATGGTAATATAGTTTGACTATAGGGTAGACTAAATATTTAATAATAATTTATTTTAAAAATTATTTAAGAAAGGGTCTCTCGCATTATCATATTTGGGATCCATGGCATCTGAAAAAGAGTTTAGGGCATAAACTGTTCATTTTGATATATGCCATATCTGTTCTATCCCAATCAGGAGCGGGAAGCTGTTTGGAAGCACTCGGAGCAAATAAGCCTCTCCTCGTTGTGGTCAATGATAAATTAATGGACAATCACCAGCTGGAGCTCGCAAAGCAGCTGCAGGCAGACTCGCATCTTATTTATTGCACTTGCAGGTTTGTTCTGTGCGTTCGCTGTCTCAAATGTGTTAGTGCTTAAGTTTATTGTTATGCTTCAATAGATGCGCTGACTGCAAATGTTCATCTTTGTGTGCTTTCAACCCTTTATCACAGTACTCTGCCACAGACTTTGAGGGACATGAATCTGTCTGCTTTGACAACCTATGTGCCTGGTCAACCCCAGAACTTTGCCAGCTTTCTAGATAAGGCCATTGGGCTTGTTTGATAGCTCTCTCTCGAACCAGGACGGTTACTGATGAGAATCTGGCTGAAACCATGGACTAATATGAGAGAACCTGCACTGGACCCCCAGGAATGGATTGTTTGAGAAGAAATCCACTCGAGTTTATAATATTACACACAAGTGGTGCAGCTGTATAATGCAATGCTGTTTTTTGAAACATTATTTTTTTTAAATATGAAAAAAGCTGTTATTTAACAATAGTAATAAATTTACTTAAGTATTGTTGTTATAAAATGTCAGATTACGGTATTTGTTATTAAAAATGCCTTTTTAGACGTATGTTTTGTTTTATAGCTTTGTTCTATGAAAATGTTGTGTTGCTTATAAAGCAATTTATTCTTAAAGAAGCGGAAGTAGTGAAGGAAACACGCAGTTGTGAACATCCTGTGTTGTATTAGACCACAGTCATTTGTCACTCAGACACTCAGAGGAGAGCATGACTTGCGTTCACACATCAAAACTATATTTTGGGCTTTTGTTCTTAATTCTGTCCTTTCTGCAATGCTGTTTAACAGATGATCAGAGTAAGTATTAAACTACTCGCAATTTTGTGCTGAATGATGTGTTTGTGGTTCACGGGGTTAAAAACCAAAGGCGAGCAAGCGATTTATCACAAGATTGGGATTATGATTTTTACTCACAATGCTGTTTTTATTAGAGGATTATTATTGTGTACGTTCACATTAAGCTTTTGTATTCTTAAAGACAAAAAGTTTGAGATGCATTTGATGGGGATTTCCACTGTTTTTTTTCTTGTGTGTCATTTGTGTGTGATAGCCGTGATGATGCTCTTGAGGTTTGAGATTCTGATACTGATTAGTTTTATGTCTGTGTGGGTTGCGGGAAAGTTCAAAAGTAGTATGAAAAAGTGTGTTCATTTATTGTTACATGAATGACTTTGAATCATCTTGGGAAATGTAGGTGTCCAGTGCAAAATCATCAACCTTGAGGATGTGGAGTGCTCCTGGCACCCAAACACATCAGCAATGAACTACACCTTCAGCAGTGCGTAAGTCACTCACCTTCACTATACATTCAAACCAACTTTACAGTTGAGATTAAAAAAAATTAGACGGCAATCTACAATTCTTTTCTGAAATGGTTGTTTTCATCACTCGGTGCCGGCCTATTTATTATTTAAATTTTCTTGGCTTCAAGGAAGTGTGTGAGTGTGAGAATTGTGTGTTGTTGAAGGAGGTTCTGGCATGTATCTGTATTATTGTATCTGTATGAGAGGACCAACATCTGCTGAGTTAAAATCCACCTTTTACTGACCTCTTTACACACTTAGGTTTCGCTATTTCCTGTGTAAAAATTTATAGTTTGCCTCGACCCAGATTCCACTCCACAATATGTGTTTGATCATGCCCATCTACCAAGAAGGCTTAATTATTATAGAGATCAGACCATTTGGGATGATTACATATTGAGCAAATCGTCACCCATTGTAGCATGGAAGCGAGTGTGGAACACTGAGAACCATCTCAGACAAAGGTGTTAGAACATGATTAACATACAGACCACAGCTGCAACGAAAGGAGAAACTTCATTGACATTAAGGTAGTAAAGTTTAACTGTATAAAAGGTTTGAAAGAAGGATGTTCGGAGTTCATTCTCACTCCGCTGAACCCAAGGTACTACACGTGCTTTGTCATTGCTATGCTGCAATAAACATCTTCATCAAGATCTTCTACGTCCTCTCCATATTTTTCTTACAACATCCACTACTACATGTTACTCTCTGTTAAAGAGAAGCCAACTAAAGCAGCTCAAAGCACAAGTTAGTGATCTTCATGTAAGAGTCTAGTCATTGGTGTGCAGTAGAGATGCAGTGCTGTTGTAATGAGCTCATGAGGATAAGATGAATTCGGCGAGCTCAGGGGCAGCTCGTGGCTGCTGTGTTTTGTTGTTTTTTCATTGGTTACCTGTTGAACATCATGCAGTGTCATTGCCTGGGCCTCCCACCCACTCAAACCTTAAGAATACTCTTCAACAGCCTTGAAAGCAGGCAAGAGAGAAAAACATCATCCAAAGTCATGGCAACAGATGCACCTGCAGGAGCTGCTACGGCAAAATGCTGTTTACAAGTCAATTAGTATTTCAGGAGATTACAATTCAATGTGTGCTGAACAGTGTGTCCTTTTACCAACAGGATCAGTCTTGTCTTTGGTTTACAGTTTTTTTGCACTGGTTTTATCCACTTAATGATACATAATTGAATGTGTCTGCAAATCACTGGCTGCACTTCAAAAGATCTGCAATATATCAGAGTTAAAACTGCTTGAATGTTGAGTGCTGCTGTAGCTCAAAACATGAGGTAACAATGACACGAATCATGTGAAAGGACCTTAAATCAGTATTCCAGATTCCAGGAAAAATGTTGATCATCACAAAAAATTTTTTCGACTTGTTCATCCTTTTTTTTTTCAAAAACTGCAAAAATATTAGTTATAGTGGGGAACTTAAAAAATTGAAGTAAATGGTGCAAATGGAAAACAGAAGTGAACGTTAAATAGACATGATAACCACATGACGTACAGTAATATGCATGTTACATTTACATTTATTCATTTTATCCAAAGCAACTTACAGGTGGGGAAAACATAAAGCAGTTAGTCCTAAAGAGGCAAAAACAACATCGGAAGTGCTCATAATACCGTATAACAGGCAATGTTCAAATAAGTACAAGCTAGAAGGTAAGAAAGGGTAGGGTTAAGATTTTTTTTTGTAAGGGATTTGGCATTTCGGATAGCGATGGGAAGATCATTCCACCGGCCTGGAACGGTGTAAGGGAACGTTCTGGAAAGAGATTTTGGGCCTCTGTGATGGTACAATGAGGCATCTCTCACTGGCGGATCTCAGAGTTCTGGAGGGAGTGTAGATTGGTAGCAGTGAGTTGAGGTAAGCGGGTGCCAAGCCTGTCGTTGTTCCATATGCAAGCATCAGTGTCTTGAATTTGATGCGAGCTGCAATTGGGAGCCAGTGTAGGGTGATGAGGAGTGCTGTCACATGGGCCCTTTTGGGCTCGTTGAAGACCAGTCGTGCTTCTGCATTCTGAATCATTTGTAAAGGTTTGATTGTACACGAGGGAAGACCGGCTAGAAGAGCATTGCAATAGTCCAGCCTGGAGATGACCATGGCCTGGGTAAGAAGTTGTGTGGCCAGCTCTGTAAGAAAGGGCCTGATCTTTCTAATGTTGTGTAGGGCAAACCTGCAAGTTCGGGCACTTTTAGCAATATGGTCTTTGAAGATTTCTGGCAGAGGTTGATGGGGTAATAGTTAATGTATCCAAATGGATGGTGAAATCATGCTGTAATCTAGGTGATTCCTAGGGTATTATTAGAGTGTTTGTAGGATATTAAGGTATTTAAGGCATTGTTAGGGTGTTCAGGGTGGTTGCTAGGTCATTACTAGGGTCTTTATGGGATATTAAGGTTTCCAAGGCTTTTTTGGTGTGTTTTGGGTCATTTCTGGGGGATTACTATGATGTTTCTAGGATTTTCTAGGATAGTAGGCCATCTAAGGCATTGCCTGGGTGTTTTAGGTGGTTGCTAGGACATCACTAGGGTGTTTATAAGGTTGTTGCTAAGGCATTAGTTCTGGATGGTTTCTATGGCATTACTAGGATTTTTCTAGAGTATTTAGCTGCTAAGGCATCAATTGGGTGTAACGGGTTGTTGATATGGTATTACTAATTTGTTTCTAAATAATTTTGGTAGTAATACTTAAGGTTAGGGTATTTCTTTAAACCACTAACCTTAAAGTACAATAAATATCCATATAAGCAATAACAATCTGAATTCATTTCACTGTAAATTTAGCTTATGATTGTAAAAATAAAAATTATCATTTGTTATGCAAACTATCCTTGATCGGATGTGTCTGCTGAATGCGGATGTGTTTCCCATAATGGCTCATTGACTTCCTCATGTGCTTGTGTGTGTGGGTGAATGTGTGTGGGGGGTAGCTCAGCCCCACGCAGGAAAATAAAAATAACCTTTAGATACATGTGAGTAGATTTAGCCCACGTCCTCACGTTTCTCTCTTCCTCTCCCAGTTCTAGTGCAAGATGAGAAGCGGAGTGGAGCAAAACAGTTAAAATGAGGAGAATGGTGATGGACCAAAGATGGAAAGAGGGTTTTTTTTCCATTAATGGGAAGGGGATTTGGAAGGTGGTTGGCCTGTGCACCTAAATCTATTCTGCCCACTGTCAATCAAAATGGCAGTGGCTGGAAAACTCTGGCTGGCTTGCATGTTATCTCCTGACTCACCTGTGTCTGCATTGTGCTCCTTGTATCAATCTCTAGCCTTAGGCTATCCGTGGCAGCGTCTATACAGAAGGAGAATCACAGTTCTCAGAATTTCGCTGTGAATACAGTGGTTTCATGTGGTAGGTGAAACCAGAGGTGTGTGAGGTTTCTGAGAGAGAGACAGGGTGAAGTCCCTTTTACGTCTAACTTTAACATGCATTTTGTATCTGGGTAGTACATGGATATTCCTGAGCTCCATTGCATTTACATATTGCATTTCAAGATACAATATTACAATTTAAAACCATATTATGGGTTATGTTTAATTGTCATTAATACTTAATCTTCTACATTCTAAAAACATTGAAATAACTTAAAATAATAATTCTGTGAACATAAAAACCATTAAAACCAACATATATATATATATAAAACTCATATTTGTGCAATATGTTCAGAATCCATCCCTGACCACCTCTGAATATGGTTTCATTCATTCGATCAAGATATGTTGTGACCTGGCTTTTAATGCAGTTAAATCTGATTATGTTCCAATCACCGAAACCAGGTGTGAAGGATGCCAGAGAGCAGCAGCATGTGAAAGACATGCATCTGTTCACAATGCACAGACAGCTTGAGCAGTCTCGTAATTCAATTCACAGTATCTCTCCTCCATGCGGTAAACAAACCATTTTTCTCATTTGGAGATTGTAGCAAGACAGACGCTTCAGTGTCTCCACGCGAAAGGACATGAGGGCCATTGTGTGACTCGTTAGTGGTCAGGAGAATGTGTGATAGGTGGTAGATAATAACATTTAAATAACAAATCCACCTTGTTTTGTGATTTAAACAGCTGGGTTATTCCGGCTGTCGCGGAATGAGCGCGCAAATACGAAGTAAACACTATTAGATGGCCAACAGTCACATCTAATGTAATATAGGACCTTCCGCTCAATGAATAGCTTGGTACTTACTGAGGCAGAAATGCCCGTGTAAATTTGATCTCACTCGGTTTAATGGCTAATTGGCATATTTGCAGGAATTTGCCCTCTGGAATTTCCCAGATACTGCTGATGCAGCCCGTTGTGGGGAGGTTACACAAAAAAAGGAAAGTAAAAGCAGAAACTGACACGGCTGTGATGTGACAAGCGAAAGTGAAAGCCACGCTCTGAGAGTAAATATCGCAATAATGAACTCATCTGAGGGATTCCCAGTGAATGCCACGGAGCAGAAAGCACCTTAGGCTTTTACCACGTGTCAGTTAGTTTGCAAACACAGGTGGGGTGCGTATCTGCCACAGCATCACCAATACTTCTCTCTGTACGTGTGGGGACAGCAGGTGTTTTCCAGGGTCAGTGTCAATGGGGAACTAACATTCACTGCTGGTGCACTGAAATGCTACATGTTCCTTTCAAAGGAGCTGAAGGGAATGTTTGCTGGATTAAAGTCCCTCATTTAGGTGCTTTACTGTTGGTAATGATAAAAAGTCCTGGCTTAAAGGGAAAGTTCACCAAAACATTTTAGATTAGGGAACATTTACCTCAATAATATCCTTGTCTATCCTATGCTTACTGATAGTAAGTAAGGTTGTGGTGGTCAAGTTTAGGTTTGGGGTATGATCAAGGGATTTAGAATTAAGAAAAAGGCATTAATCTGTGCTTTATAAGTACTAATAAACAGCCTACTAGCAATTAGTTAATAGTGAAGGGTCTTATAATCTAAAGCATTACTAAACATATGTATATATATATATATATATATATATTTATAAATAAATAAATTATTGGTTTATTTATTTAAGAAAGATTATTTCTAATGTAGAATATATATATATATATTAAAAAATGTCCATGCTGCTCTTTTTCATACACAAAAACATATAGTGACAACATGCTGTATGTAAATATAAGCTTTATGTTTGGAGCTCACCAAGATATGTTCAAAATGTTTGGTTAAACTGATCTATTCGTCTGTGGAAATGAATTCGCTCTTTGAGGACCAAATAAATTATCTATCCGTCCTAACTGTTCTGTCCTGTCCGATTCTGAATATTAAAATTTAGCGTGTTGTCTTTGATTATGAAACACGTTTTAGGTGATACACTGCTGAAAGATGTTTTAACTGCATCAGGACCTGGAGGATGAGGTGCTGCACATAGAGTAGCGTGTGGTGCAGCTCTCCAAACTTTGTTTCCAGACCATATAGTTTATTATTGTGACATCCTAGTCAGGCCTTATACGAAACATCTAAGAAAACGTCCCAGAGCTGAGTGACCCTTTGACCTTTGACCCTCCAGCACACTAAGGCTCAAAGCTAAAGTCAAGATTATTTTCTTGCCTTCATCTTTGCTTGAGTTGAACATCTGTCTCTTAAAAAGCCATGCCATATGCTGCCATTGTCCCCGGAGATTCTTATCTCGTCTTGCTGATCGATGATGACGGCCAGATTAAAGCAGCAGTCATATTTGGGATAATAGCAGAGTGCGTTTAATGAGCTAAAAGTCACCTCTGGAGTGGAAACTCACGAAAACCGGAAAATTCTGAAAAAAGAAAAAAAAAAAATACGAAAATGGCACCATTCTTTTGCAACACAGAACTTTTCACAGCTGGCAAAACTGTTTACTCAAATCTTTTGGTTAATAGGAAGAAGAAAAGGGGATGTCTGTGAAAACTTGTCGATGTGTGAAACTATTGAGTGAGTAATTTGTGATACATCGATTTATTAAGAAATACAATGTTACTTCTCTCTTCTGGCTCTCTCTCTCTCTCTCTCTCCTTTCCCTCCCCTCATCCCAGCGTGTGATGCTCATCAGTTGCCTTCTGAATGGAGAACAATAGGGCCTTTTGAGGATATAAATCTCACTCTGTGTTCAGGCATGAAATCTGGGCAACCAAACAAAAAGGGCCATTGAGTGCTGTGAAGAAAAAAACAAGAAAGAGATAAGATGCCCCACGTTGAGTATAGCACAAACCAGTCAACTGCCCCTAGGCCGTATCTTAGAGAGAGAGATATGCTATTAAGCATCAGAAATAGACAGAGTTTGGAGTGGGTCACGCACCTCCCCTTGATGTCCTTCCCCATGCTCTCACTTCCATCGGGGGCGAAGTTTGCTCAGAGGACACTGGAGCAACAACATGTGCTGACTTCTCTTCCAGACAGCTGAGTTTAAGGTTTAAAAGTGCACTCTGTCTCAAAGCTCTCGCCTCTCACACCCGGAGAAGACCCTGAGTGTGGTGTCTTCTGCTGAGTCATGGAGTCTTGCCCTTGTTCTTTATACAAAATAACATAACCTATATAATTATCATGGCTTGAATCGATCACACACTGGAGCTCACATGCTCCTGAGAGCGTGCTGTTGTTTAGCACGTCTTTCATGCACGACACACAGACATGTTTTCGGTCATATGCCCGTCAATGGCTGTGGATGGAATGATGATTCTCTTCACAAGCTTTCCAAGATCTAAATGAATACAGAAAACCACAGCCTTTGTCTTTAGAAAACCTAAAGACATCTGTAATAAAATATTACTATTCAAATAAAAAGTTTAACATACTTTTGAGCAAATAAATGCAGCCTTGGTGAGTATAAAAGGCTTCCTTCAAAAACATTGAAAAACTAAAATTTTAAAAAGGCATTAATTGCTCTTTAATTTTATGTATTGCTCTGTTTTTGCATCAAAAATAAAAAAAGAAGTAACGCCACATAACAAACATGTCTTGATTGCGTTTTAGTGCTTACATGACACATGTAACAAAAGACTGATAAACATTGAGATATCGCCACTGAGATGGGCAGCACATCAGCTCAGAAGCCTGTTAAAGGCACCAAGGGGGATCTAGAAAACTCAGAGGAATGTGAACTCTGCTCACTTGACCTAAAGGTCACAGTGGTAACCACTGAGCCTACCAAAAAAACTCTGCTTTGGTTGGGAACAATTCTATGAGACTTGAATGTGTCATTTATTCTTTCTTTGGCAAATTTCCCCCAGCGTTCCATGCACTGGACTCTGTAAAGTCAGCATCTAGTTTCAGTTGAGTCCATGATGCTTTAGGGCAATCAACCCCCGCACTCACACCATCACCATCCTCCTCTCTCACTCCCTGCTGTGGTCAAAACAGTCACAGAGCACAACAGTGACTGAAAAACAGTTCTCACCTGCCCTGCCCAGTCTGATGGGCCTATCAATGACATATCAACACACCCATTGACATTCATTTGTGAGATGTTGCTCCTGCAGGAGCTATTTGTTGTCTGGCCATGCATCTCCTGAGGGATTGAAATACCAGGCCAAAGCAGACTCTCTGCTGTATGGAAGGTGTGAACTGCAGGCTTCACTGTGGAGGACGTCAGCCATTTACTCTCCCCTCCAACTTTCGAATGATCTGGCAACAATAAAGCCCTTTCAGCCATTAGGAAAGGAGAAAGCAAGAGTCTGACGCATGGACGATGAGGTGATGTGTCCTGACCCGTCATCAAGAAAATGAACCACATCACAAAAGCTCCGGGCACAAGAAAACTCCCCCCTCCTTCTCTTAACTCCATCACACCCAACCCCCCAACTCTCTCCGTGGAGAAGAAGAGGAGACTGTTTCAATATATGAGCTTATTCATTACATTCTCTCATCTGACACACACAAGAAAACGTATTCTGCCCCGATCCCCCTCCCCGAGGTTCTGGGCATTCTGAGAAAGTGGCGAGATGCAGTGAAGCATTCTTCATGAGCGTTTGCTTGCCTCGCATTCCTCCACAAACAGTTTAGACTTTATGTCATTTACAAGGCCGAAGAGAAAAAAACAACAACGAGGGGTACGTGACAAGAGGAGAAAGAGAATGAAAAATGGGAGATAGATTAATATGTTGTATAATATAATATAGCGATTCCTTGGTGGCACCTTGAAAAGATTTGATTATCAATGTAAACAGTGAGTACCAATAAAACATTGTTAGATCTTAGCCTCAAAATGGGTCACAGGTCCGTTCTCATGCTAAATGAAGACAATAAAATGAACTGACCATAAAATCGCACAGACAGGATCATAAAATATATAATCCTTTTAACTTTTAAAAGGCAGACTTCTCTTCTCACAGCGTTTCTTAATGCTAAAGGTCATGAGTCCATTCAAATTTTATGGTTGTTTAGTGCAAATTCATGTTAATTATTAATGTGGAAAAACACGAAAATATTAATGGGTAAGGCCTTTAATCATACTTTTGCTGTTCATATTTATGCTTATGTTGTGTCATGCAACGCGACATTGTAAAACATAGGCTACATTTCAAGCAAAAATTGAATTTACATGTATTGATTTCTAATACAACACTGGAGTGAGCTCATGTGTTACTAAACCAGGTATAAATAGTGTGTAGAAATTATCATTATACACAATTTAGAAGAAAAAATTTAGAGATAAAAAAATCCTCAAATTGTAGGCTATAAGCCAGAATGTAAAAGACGTTGCAGTAATCTAACAGTTAATTCAGTTCTACAGTATTCACTATTGCATGAACACTTTAATGAAGCATACAGGTTGTTTATCAGAGAGGTATGTGAAAGTATGTTCAAATATTAATCATTAAATGGTAGTGTCGTCTTGAAGACATTTAATCGAGTATAATGAACTACAGACACATTCACCAGTCCTAGATGCTTTAGTTTTGTTCAATGGGTTCTATTAAACTGAAACCCCATTGCTCTCAGTAACCAGAGAATTCAACAAGTCACCCTGTCACTTCCATCTTCTTTCCAGTTTGATGCCATTTTTCATTTCTATGGACCTAATGCGAAATCAAAAGAGGTGGGACATGGACCGCTCAATAATGGGCGGGTCCTTATTTCGGATTCGTTCACGTTAGCGAGGCACGCCCATGGGCGGGGCTTTGGGTTATCTTGAAGCGCTGTTCACTAGAACTGGTAGTAGTAGGTCGTCCTCGACGCTCACGGCTGGAAGACAAGAGTGGATCATCTCAAGTTTTCCTTATAAAAGGGGAAAAAATCACAAACTTTCCTGCGCCTTTGGATGCACGTTACGCCCGTTGGTCTGGATTATTTTTTCCCACCTACTTGAATTTGAGTTCTTTTTAATTTACTTTAAAACCACATCAAGAATAATGGGATCCCAGGCATCAAAGGGAGGAGTGGCTGTGGAGGGGAAAGCCGCCGATGCTGACCCGGCTGCCGTCAAGACTAACGGACAGGTAATTCATCTCCATCTGCGACACACCCACATCTGACCAACAAGTGCTTCAGCGAGAGTTGCAAAACCACCGTCAGCGATTTAACCATCGCCCTGAATGTGATGAAAAACAGAGAAGACGGTGGTCTGTAATGAAAAAGAAAGTATTGCTAGTTTACCATTCAGTCATCGTCTTATTTATCATTTCACGTCTCGTGGCACGCGGGAAAACCGAGCGATTGATTACATTCGAGAGGCAGTACGCAAATCACGCTAGGCTGATCAGACGCGGCTTTCCGTCTCGCGCTAAAATACGGATATCTTTTTCTACATGTTCACGGTTTATTTTTGTCTTTAAAGTCCGTTTCTAGCGCTTGGAGACGGTCGGTGTTGTTGCCATGCGATCACCATTGAATGCCCCGTGTAGGAGGATGCTGCACGTATTCACTATGCATGGGTTATCAGCAGGGGGTTGTAATCGGAATTTTAGAACATAATATATTGTTTTTTAATCATTTTCCCTTTTTGCGCTGTTTTGTTAAATATTCCATGCATTTAGCTATATTCATTTTTATGTTTAGTTTACCATTTATTTACTATGTTAATTCCCTCTTTAAAGTCTAAATATTTTTTTGTGTGATATTAAATCGGATTCTGCTTTATTTTTATTTTTTTCTGCGAAGCGCGTGGAGTCTTAAATTGCAGACACTTGGGCTTTAAAGTCTAGACACTGAGGCGAGAGTCCCCATTTGGTCAAGGTTTTGTTGCTTTTTGCGAGTAAAGCCCATTCTTATCAATGAGTGTACTTCTATTTTGTGTTACTTTATTAAATCGACGTTTCTAGCTATTCCATCGACGATGGATAAATAGTGAATGGAGCTCAATGAAATTCGCTCGATCTCAGTCTTTTGTTCCAGAGCTGTCGTCTCGGTCGGCATTGTGTGTGTTGTGCGCGGCTCTATCGCCCTCGCTCGGCGGTGCGCGCTACTGCAAGGCGTCACCTCGAAGACATGCATTATTTACGTGACGAGTCACTGATGTGTCCGTCGACGATTCAAGGGATGCCCTGCTGCATATATAGCACACCCGTAGTAAACATTCATCCATGTTGATTTGTGTTGCATTATTAAACTGACGATTTAATTTTCCTTTCCCAGGAGAACGGCCACGTTAAGACCAATGGCGATGTCTCTGCCAAATCTGAGGGAGAAGCCGCCACCACCAATGGTTCTGCGGAGGCAGCAAAGGAATCTGAGGCTGGAGCCGTCGATGCCATCGAACCCGCGCCCGCGGCTGAAGGAGAGGCTGCTAAACCTGAGGGCGAGGCCACCAAGGAGACCCCCAAGAAGAAGAAGAAGAAGTTCTCCCTGAAGAACTCCTTCAAATTCAAGGGCATCTCGCTGAAGAAGAACAAGAAGAGCGCAGAGGTGAAGGAAGAAGCTGCCGCTGAAGCCACTCCGGCTGCTGAAGAGAAGCCCGAGGAGAATGGGGCGGCTGCTGAGGAGAAGAAGGAGGAGGAGGCCAAGGCCGAGGAGACACCCGCCCCTGCCGAGACCCCCAAGGCCGAGGAACCCGCTGCCAAGGCTGAGGAGCCTGCTGCCCCCAAGGAAGAGGCTGCTGCACCTGCTGCAGAGCCCACAAAACCAACAGAGGAGACCAGCTCAACAACTGCACCATCCGAACAGAAGGAGTGATTGTACTTCACAAAGGACTTTGTGAACTGTTTTTCCAAGAAAAAATATATATTTATATATATGTGTATATGTATACATATGTATATATACATGGATATATGTATATGTATATATACACATGTATGTGAAAAAAAAGACTCCTCGTGCCACTTTCTTCAAGATTAATAACAAATGACAGACTAGATTCACTAGTTCACTTCCCTGATAATGGCTCAAAGATCTGGAATTCCGAGCAAAGGCCGAAACCTCTTGGAAGCGGGATGTCAATGCAAGAGTGAGTTGAGGATGGGATCAAGGAGGAGCATCTTTCAAGCCCACCACAGAATAGATGTGACTATACAGATGAATTGCGCAAGATCAACATCACCACATATAATGACTGTTAAAAAAAAAAGGAAATCGAAAAAGACTTGCCAACTTTCTACATTCCTATATTTTAACCCAAATTTAAGTATTTTGTGGTGTATAGAGAACCATTTTAAATATCCAGAAGGCTTTGTCTCGTTTGTTTGAAATCGCATTTTAATTTCTATCTTGGCTTTGAAAAAACAAAACAAAATAAAAACACATTTGAGCTTGCTATGTTTCACATTTGAAGTTTTAAAAGAAGCAGAGTTGTTATGTGTTAAATGTGAGCCTTGATCTGCTTTTTGGTCTCTGTAAATACATTTGACCAATTTTGTTCTTTATTTTGCTAATGTTTAAAGATGTTACTGGTTTTATTGTAAAGTTGATAATGGTAAATAAATGTTGGTTACCTACAGATGCTCACGTTGTGCTTGTCCTTCTTTACAGCGAGCCCACTGAACATGTTTGGTCACAAGTCATTCATAAGCCACTTTACCTACATTTGACACGTAGACATGAAATCGTATTCTTATTCATACTTCATACAACATATAGAAACATTGGAACAAGCCACACTGCAACCTATTCATTAACGTGCCCAGTGTTTACATGCAGTAATGAATGAAAAGGAGGCCACTTCAATTCGAAAATACCTTCATATCTCCAAAGTAAAAATATCTGATTAAATAATCAATAGTCTTGTATTTCATTGCATGATCATGCTTCAAATTTCCTTCACTGTTCATTGAAGCTCGACGATTAGCATTGACCTGTGAATAATTTTAAGCAATGTATGGTGTCTGAGGAATCTGATGATGGAGATGCAGGGATTGGTTTACCAAAATAAAGGCAAAATTTAATAAGTTAACGTACTGAGCAGATTTTTCCCTACCCGTCCTTGAATCAATAACAATTACATTTTAAGTTAGGCCAATTTTTTTAAATATTTATTATAAGTAATATATTATTATATTATAATATAAGTATTTTAATATTCGTCTTTTATTCGTTCTGTTCTGGATATTAATGGCAACAGATTTATCGCTGGGCATTGGGGGATCAAATATAAACAAATGGCGCCATCATGTGTTGAATTGAATTAATACAGTCCCTCTTGCACTAGCAACACTTTCCAGCTTCACGTGAGCAGCACACAGGTGACCAATGGACAAAGTGCAAATGTTTAGAAATATTTATTAAACTTAGTCTTATGTTTTTTGGGTTTTTTTTTTTTTTTTTTTTGCATCTCTCTTCTGACACACTCCTGTCATATGGGTGTTGAGAGGCACCTTAATAAATGTACAACACTTATATACCCTCATAAAACAAAAAAATGTCTGTATTTTTTATTAGTTCTTTCCACTCTGTATAAATAAGTTAATAATTTTATTGGCTTATGCATCATCTGGCTGAATTCATTCTGAAATAATAATGGGTGGAGGCGTATGTGTATCATAGATTACTGCTTTTACCGTTCTGCTGCTTTTTATGTGATTAATGTGCTGTGTTATTGGTTTTATTATATTGCTTTTGTGATTTTAATGCGTTTACAGGTTTTGTGATGTTTATCTCCTTGTGTCTGAGTATACTTTAAAAAGAGTAAAATTGTATTATCATTGTTTAAAATTCAGATACTTTCAGCTAAATTATGTCACAACAATAACTTTGATAGATAACCTAAGATGGATATCATATTTATTGTTTTATTCTTTCTAAAGCAGTTTATTTGCTGAAATACAAAATCAACATGCGTACTACAAAAGATTTTACATTAAGTCTTAAAAATAAAAAATAAACAAACATTTGGTATCCTTGATATCTCAAAATTGCACGTCTAATCAACTCCTAACAAACATTTGAATTCTTATTTGTATTAGTCAATGAGTCATTTAACCATGTATTACTGTTTGGAATACACAAAATCAGTGTAAACCATGGACGCCAGAACAACTAAAGTATACTTTTTTTTCATTTAGTTTTTAATGTTTTCTGCTTCAAAAATGTATATACTTTCAATTATTAAGCAAGTTAAAATTCTGGTCATATGATTTTTTTTCAAGAGCATTTTACGAATCCCAAACCACATCAGTCTTAATAGAATCTGGCAGTAAGTTTCAGGAGCTCATATTAGCTCATCTTTGCAAGACAGGCGTTTCAGGATAGGAGACAAACTATAAATGTGCTCCCCAAACTTCCTACTAGATTCTGAAAGATAAATTCTTCAAACAGTGGTTGTGATGCTGTTCCTTCAAGAGTCACTCACAACTTATCTGCCCATAAAGTCTATGAAAAGTCAGTCTTAATGGATTTCAGCAAGTTATTATGTCAGTTTTTAGGATTTTGTACTCAAGCAAAGTCTCTGAGAACCTGACACATTGGACTGGAAGCTCCAGGAAGGTTGGAGAAGGTTGGAAAATGATGGCGCTGGAGACTAAATGTTTCCTGATGCTTTCTCATTCTCATTCTAAATTCTTTTGCAGTTAACACATGACCCAGTGAGCATTTTCGCTGTCCAATGGTCATTCCTTAACTTTGTTAATTCTATTATTGCATTAGTATTGAATCCTTCTCATGGTCATTTAATAATTCTTTACTTTTAGTCTGAGTTCTCTGTCTTGGCTCATTTTAGAAAACTTGGCTAATAATTTGGCAAACCTGAATATAAGGACTTTTAGCCTTCCTGGACAATTATGTATCACTTATATATATAAATAAATACAAAGTCAGTAGTAGTTATTAAGATTGATGTGTTTTGAGATTTGTAAAATGTTCCTGGAAAAAAAAAGACCATAATTTCTAAATAATGCGGAACACAGTGTACATATACAGTATATATTATTGTTTTCACATTTTGTGCATACTGTTGTGGTATGGTAAACTGCTGTAAAAGTTGTTTTTTTCTCCCCACTCACCATACTGGCAAAGCAAAACATGCATCTATCACAAGTTTAGTAAAAAGGAAGCACTGAAATAAATTACATTGTAGAAGCCTTCATATACAGCAATTACAGCCTCAGGTCTTTTTGGGTATGATGCTTTGCATATCAGTTTTTTTTACCATATATATTGTTTTTTTTTTAATCATATCAAGCTTGGACAGGTTGGGGACCGTCGGTGGACAGCCATCTATAGGTTTTCCACAGATATCTAGTAGCTTATAAGCCGCGGTTCTGGCTGGGCCACTTTAGGACATTCATGGAGTCGTCCCTAAGCCACCGCTGCATTATCTTGACTGTGTGAATAGGGTGATCGTGATGTTGGAATGTGAACTTTCAGTTCAGTCTAAGTGTCTGAGCGTTCTGAACCAGGTTTTCATTAAGGATATCTCTGCATTTAGCTGCAATCACATTTCCATCTTTGCTGATCATGTCCCTAGTCCCTGACGCTGAAAATCACCCCCACTGCATGATGCTCCCATCTCCGTGCTTCACCGCTGGGATGGGATTATGCAGATGATAAGCGGTGCTTGGTGTCCCTCAGACATGAATAAGGAATTGAGGTCAGACCAGAGGATCTTTTTTTTCATATTCTGAGAGTTATTTGGGTGTATTTTTGTAAATTCCAACCAATAATGATTAGACCATTAGCATCACGCTCAAAAATAAGCTTCAATATTGAAAACTTGACTCTTCTGTAGTTACACTGTGTACTAAAACCGATATGGTTGATATGGCTAAGAACTATACTCTCATTCTGGTGTAATAATCAAGAAACTTTGATGATTTTGCCACGATGTAACTACAGAAAAATCTTTGAACAAGGTCTAATTAGGTTCAATGATCTATTCTAAGCTGCAGACGAGTGTTATCGCCAGACCCGGAGATCGGCTGAATGGATTTGAAAACTGTTAAACAAGTAACTGTAAAAAAGTTGTTTAACTCTTGGCGAGTTGAAAAATTAGCCTATTTTCATAAATAGTGGAGTGTCCTTTTAATAAATTATGGAAGCCAAATACTCCTGTGAACACTCAACATTTTATAATTTTAAAAGTTTGTGTATGTGTGTGTGTGTGTGTGTGTGTGTGTGTGTGTGTGTGTGTGTTTTAATATGACATAAGCTTTTAATCAAATCATGAGGCCTTGCAATTGCTTCACAAAGCACTGGTGTAATGTATTGTTTATTTAACATGTTGTGGGTAACAAAAAAAAGTACTTCTCTTCATGTTTTATGCCAGTATGGTACAATATAGACTAGTCAACCTTTGAATTGAATCTGGTTTAAGGACAACTTAACGAACTTTTTTGACCCACTTCAAATGTTGACTGCTATATTCCCATTCAAATCTATGGTAAATGTGTTCAAAAGTTAATAGTAATTAGTAAATAGTTTATATTTCCTTAAATGCCTTATGCAATGGACTAGATTATGCGACTAACTACAATTTTCTTCGAGTTATCCAATCTAACTCTTAAGTAATCTACCCATAATCTGCTAATCAGATTACAGTTACTTTTATGGATTACATATTTTTCTCACAGTGGCAGCAATTATTATTCTCAACAGAATAGAGAATGGCCATGCAGCTATAAACGTAGGCTAATTTACATTAATTTGTGATCCAGGCTTCTGAACTTCAACACTGCTAATGTAACTGCAAAACTGTAAAACCTGGAAGACCTTGTCTTTGCTGTTTTCATGTTTATTAACGTTCGCTTTTAGGTGATGCAGATATTCACAAACTTGTCAGTCCATTTGACCTAAAATTCACTTATAGACCCTTTGAGACTTAAAGTTTTTTTTGGTTATTGTTGTTTTTTTTTTTAACAATTTTTACACATTTGCCTACAAGTAAATTATTAAAAGCATTCCGTGATTGTTACGGAATCTTTACATATCAGCGGACGTTTAAACAGCTGTGAAGCAAATAGAACTAAACCTAAATACTTGATTAAGATAGCAAGAGAAATGATTGGCGGAGACACGCAAGTGCAACGCCCTCCGTGATGGAATCTCCACTGTGATTGGCTGAAAGCTCCCCGAGACACATTGCTATTGAAGTTCCTCAGTGCGCAGAAAGCCCGGCAGGCGCAGGCTGTAATTGGAGGGTAAAATGGCGCTGAGTTCTCAAGGAACAAAGAAGAAAGTTTGCTATTATTATGACGGTAAGAATTACATTTTTACCGGCGATATTTTGAGCTGTTCTTGTCAAAGAAATGAAACGTAGCGTCTGCTTTGGATAACTTCTGCATAACGCTTAAGTTCCTGAGTGCAGCCTAATTGTTAGCCGGGTTTAGCCGCACGGCGCTAATGCTAGTGTTAGCTTAGCGTGCTATCTGCTCTTCATCCTGTTGTTCTTCTTATTCACTGTTAGCATCGAGACCACGGCATGGAGTTAACACCAACACAATTCACACACTTTTTTTTGCAAATGCACACTTTACCAAACGTATTATTGGTTTTACTCGCACGGTGTCGATAAAATTTGCTTTAACGTTACGTGATGGACCGTAAGAGTGTGATGAATTGAGCTCGCTGCTTTCATTCGTGTGTTCATTGCTAGCAGCAGTATCACTTCAAGCGTGTCTGAGTGATGCTGTACTTTATAGCGCACGATGTTTTGTCTTCGTTTCCAGTTTTCGCTCCCATCTGCCTTTTATAGTTACGGATGAATATCGTGTTTAGGTTTGTGATGTAGTAATGTTCATTTTGAACCGTGCAGCTGGCTTTGTGTCTAGTTCCAGGCCTGCTGCAAAAATTGATTAACGTTAGTCCATTAACTCGATTAAGCATTAATTCCGATTTCCTTTTAAAGCATATTTTCATAAAACAAATTAACATTTGGTTAATATGTAAGAGTCTGTAGCTTTGTTTGTTTGTTGTTTCTTTATATTATTTACTATTATTAACAATAAGAATAATTTTACTTTATTTTTGTATTTTTTTTCTTATTTCCCAGGGGATGTCGGGAATTACTACTATGGCCAGGGTCATCCAATGAAACCCCACAGAATCCGCATGACCCACAACCTCCTGCTCAACTATGGGCTGTATAGGAAAATGGAAATTTACGTAAGAGACATTAGTCACTTCTTTTTATGCTTGCTTTCTTATTGTTTTGGCTAAGCTGATTTCTTCACTTGTTTGCATGTTCAGAGGCCTCATAAAGCCAATGCTGAAGAAATGACCAAGTATCACAGTGATGATTACATCAAGTTCCTCCGTTCCATCCGCCCAGACAACATGTCTGAGTACAGCAAGCAGATGCAGAGATGTAAGTTGCTGCTATGTTTTCTTTGTTTAAATGTGAGGTCTAGTATAACTGTGATGTAGGTTGCTGTCTTGAATGTACAGTGAACATACTTTGTCTCTGCAGTTAATGTAGGGGAGGACTGTCCTGTCTTTGACGGCTTATTTGAGTTCTGTCAGCTCTCAACAGGTGGATCTGTTGGTAAGTGCAAAATTATTATTTTTTTTTTTTATTTTTTTTTTTTTTATATATTTTTTTTTTTACACTGGTTTCACACTGCACGCATAAGCAGGGTGTAAGCAGTACATTTTTTTTTTTGGTACCCGTCTTAACAGATGAGTGCATTCACAACGCACACAGAGGTGGCACAGCAGCAAGTAGCAAGAGCAGAAGCGGCAGAGTGTTGTTCTTGGTCTAAATTGATCCGAATATGAAAAATAACACATTTCACCATGTGATAAGTCATGCAACAAGCCTTCTGTTGCATGGCAAAAACGTTTGTTTCTTGCACAAAACGTGAGAAGGGTCAGATTTTTTTCTGCCAGGGTTTGCAATTTTTTCTGTATACGGATCTTCAAAACTTGGCTCAAGTGTGTGTGTGTGTATATATATATGTATGTGTGTGGGACAGAGAGGAGGGGTACATGGTCGCATCACAGAGATTGATTGCAATATCATAAATCAACATGAATCTCATAATCCGTATTCAACCGGCGTTAAGAGTTAATCTTTTCACAGGTTGGTACCGTTAAGTGTGTTTACTTAACAATCTATCCTAATCATTTTTAGCTGGGGCTGTGAAACTCAACAAACAGCAGACAGACATTGCCATTAACTGGGCAGGAGGCCTTCATCATGCCAAGAAATCTGAGGCGTCTGGATTCTGCTATGTCAACGACATCGTACTCGCCATTCTGGAGCTGCTCAAGTATGCATTTTAAAGAAACTGCAGATGGCAATTCTTTTATTACTTACCTGTCTGTTTTAATGTGCCCACAAACTACCGAAAAATGTCTTATGTTCACCACTGCAAAATACACTGTAAATCAGGAAATCCCATGATGCAAAGCTGAATTTTTCAGCATCATTGCTTCCAGTTATGAACATTTTTCATATTTGCTGGTTAATATTTTTGTGAAAACAGACCCAGAAACATTTGATTGGAAAGTAGCATGTTTGAAAAATCTCTTGTAGCTTTACTTATGTTTTAAGTTGTCTCCTTTTTTGTAGTGCTTTTAACAATACAGATTGTCAAAGGAGCTTCACTGTATCAAATAGAAAAATGTTCTGTCAAAAAAGCAAAAAGACATTAGTAAACACTCAATTTCAGTTAAAAGCAGATCATCGTTGAATTCAGTGATGTTATCGTCCAGCTCAGTTAAGTTTAAATAATACCTGTGAAACTATGTCGTGGGAAATTAAGTGTCCCCATCCAAGGAAGCCAAAGGCGATAGCGGTGGAGTGACATTACTGTCATTTCTTTATTAGATATTACGACAGTGTATCATGGGTCTATTAAGCATTAAAAGCATTTTTTTTATCAAATTTATTTCAGAATTTTGGCTGTAATGTATGTTTTGAGACATTTGTGACTTAAATAAATAAAATACAAAGAGTTGCCCTTTTAACTGAAGACCTTATAAATGTGTCTAGGTATCATCAAAGAGTGCTTTACATCGACATTGACATTCATCATGGGGATGGAGTTGAGGAAGCTTTCTACACAACAGACCGTGTCATGACTGTGTCCTTCCACAAGTATGGAGAGTATTTCCCGGGTACTGGAGACCTCAGAGTAAGTACTTACAAGTTAAATAACTTTCTGGTTAAAAAAAAGAGCACTAAGCTGAATATTAATTTCACCTTTTCTTTAATTTTTTTTTTCTGTTTTACCAGGATATTGGTGCAGGGAAGGGAAAATACTATGCAGTCAATTACCCTCTCAGGGATGGTATAGATGATGAGTCCTATGAAGCCATATTCAAACCTGTGAGTCTTTAAACCTTCTGAGATGTGAAAAAAAAACAAAAAAAACATGCTTGTCTTAATTAGCAGTGAAATTTGAGTCTTGAAAATCTGTTTCTGAATGTCCTGTAGATCATGGCCAAAGTGATGGAGATGTACCAGCCCAGTGCTGTGGTGCTCCAGTGTGGCGCTGACTCTCTGTCTGGAGATAGATTGGGCTGCTTTAACCTCACCATCAAAGGTATCAAACGTAACCAGTCCACACATGCATCTGTAAAGTGAAGGGTATTTGTCTTACCCAACCCTTGTGGGTTCCTCAGGTCATGCCAAGTGCGTGGAGTACATGAAGAGCTTTAACCTGCCCCTGCTCATGCTGGGAGGTGGAGGCTACACCATCAGGAACGTGGCCCGCTGCTGGACCTATGAGACCGCTGTAGCGCTGGACAGCACTATTCCCAATGGTGAGATGCTCTGATCATGTTAGACTGTCACATGTTTAGTCCTCTCTGTTGTAAACGCTATTTAACTTGTTTGTTTTTTTTTCGTTCCAACAGAGCTTCCATACAATGACTACTTTGAGTATTTTGGACCTGATTTCAAGCTTCACATCAGCCCCTCCAACATGACCAATCAGAACACAAATGACTATCTGGAAAAGATTAAGTGAGTAGGATGAAGTGGCACACATGCTCCATTGATAATTTGAAGTTAGTTTAAATGAGAGAATGCTGGCAGGTCTGTTGTTGGTCGGGCTGGGTTTGTTAATACTGGGTTTTAGGGGATTTGTTTTGTTCATATTATGCAAAATCTAACTGATTTTACTCCGAAATGCTTATTTTAACATGTAGTTTTTATTTGCTTTATATGTCTATAGAGTGTGCATTGAACAAGTGTTTTGTATCTGTCTCCTCTTATTTCTTTATAGACAGCGTCTGTTTGAGAATCTGCGGATGTTGCCTCACGCTCCAGGGGTTCAGATGCAGGCGATCCCAGAGGATGCTGTTCAGGAGGACAGCGGAGATGAGGAGGATGACCCTGACAAACGCATCTCCAGTGAGTGCCACCGTTTTTTGCGAACTCCTGAACATAGAAACTTCTTGACTTTTTATTGTGGACTTTTAGTGCATGCTGATGCTGACAAATATACATTTAGTTTGAGGTCTGGGTTCTGCAGAGCATTAATGCTTGTTCTTTCTCACCATCAGTTCGTGCCCACGACAAGCGGATAGCCTGCGACGAGGAGTTCTCCGACTCTGAGGATGAAGGACAGGGCGGCCGGAGAAATGCAGCTAATTACAAAAAGCCTAAACGAGTGAAGACTGAAGAAGAGAAGGATGGAGAAGAGAAGAAAGGTGAGCCAACAGGTACAGCCGGTTTCTTTAATTTCAGCTTCATTCATATTAGTAAGAACAGAACAAGTTATACTTGTGGTTTCATTGAAGTAAGTTTGGGTTGTTCATTGACACACTTTCCCTTTGTTTGATACCAGATGTCAAAGAAGAGGAGAAAGCTTCAGAAGAAAAAATGGACACAAAGGGGTAAGTTATCACTCACGTTGTGGATTGTCAAATATGTGCTCAGGTTTTTTGGTTGTGAAAAGCCTTACTCTGAATGGAAAGGGTTGCTTTATTCATTTTTAAAGATCCACTTTTTTTTTCACAGGCCAAAAGAGGAATTAAAAACAGTCTGAGAAAGGACATGTGGTCCTCATGGATGCATGAACTTGTCATACACCCTCATGCTCTCAATTTTCAAACCCACATACACATCCTAGGTGTTAGCTCTAGTCCTGAGCTAAGGACTGTAAATTATTTTATAAGACTTGTTTTACTATTTGTAATCTAATGAAGCGGTATAAAAGTTTTTACATTTACAAGTGTGAAATGACAGATGTTTTTCTCCTTTTTTTTTTTTTTTTTTCTTGTGCTTTTCAAACCATGTTTGTTTGCCTCCCACCAGTTTTCCTTCTGTTACTGTTTACCGACGATAGCACCTCGAACAGGACCAGGATAGCTTTCTCTTGTTTTTTTTTTTTGTTTCGTTTTTTTTTGTTAAATCATGGATTGACACACTTATTAGCCGCTCTTACTTATTTTTCTCTGCGGATGCTGTTTGTGTATGGTGTCCTCGTTTTTAAGCGCTACATGTTTGTTTTTATTAAGATGTCTGTCTTGATGGCTCTGTATTGAACTTTCCCCTGTCTGGTGGGGCATGGCAAAGGCTTGCTGTATTGCTGTTCCAGATTTTCTTTTGTGGTTACGCTAGCACGCCAGTCACAAGCTGACCGGATATAGCCGTTTGGAGTTCCAGAGTTCAGTAGTTGTGAAATGTCCTTATTATAACAATGACTTTGGTAAATAAAAATAAATTCTGATATTTTTGTGGTTTTTCATTAATCTTACACGTTTCGTCAAATACCGTTCAATCAAAGACTGATAACGCTTTACATTAAGGGTCACTTCACTGGTTAGTGCTGCAGGTATAAAGGCATTTCATATTTTTTACTATAAAGTAGTTATGAAAAATACAGATTACATTTTTACATGCTTGTAATCACACTATTTTTTTTTTTACTTATTATATATTCACACAGTAGTAATAAGTTACAGAAAAATCATCAATTCCTCTTTGTCTTTTTTAAATGTTCTTTTCTGAAATAGCTTACTGATTAATATATACATTAAAGGAAGTCTTTCAGTTTATAGATATATTTCAAACAAAACCAGTCATTACTAGTCAGGCGTCTAATTAATGATCAGTCGTTTTTATTTTATCACACGGTAGGTCATTAAACCATTTATTACTACTTTGGAAAACTCTTGTCTCTTTAACCCATTAAATCTACAAAGGTACATTATTTCTTGCATGCAGGCATTCCCAAACCTTTTTTTTTTTTTTTTTTTTGTCCTCTTAACATCTTTCATATATTTACTTAAAGGAAGTCATATAAAGCCAATTTTCCACTAGCTTATATGATTCTTTAGGGTTTTAATGGAAAGTTTGTAATATAGTTTGCTTTAAAATTTCTCAAAGATAGTGTAAAAAAACGCTAATTTTAGAAATCACTTTGTTGTGTACTTCCCCTTTAAACCTGCACAAGCTCTGCTGACCCCACCCCTCTTTGATAATAAGCACATTATTAGGATTAATTAGGCGATTTGAAAAGATACATTAAAATTACACAAAACATTATACTGCTTCTGTAGTGTAGGTGAGGCTGGATATTGAATGATTCAACCGAAATGCGTTTGTTCACACGATCAAGGGTGCAGTTCTTTCAGAACCAAACATACTGTTAATCTTCCGCGTCTTCAGTCTCTCAGATGTCGGGGGTAAATGACTACTGCTATGTTCATTAATACATTCAACAACAAAGAACCTCAATCTCTCAGGAGTGCTGCTTGTCTCTGCGTCTCGGTCTGATGACGGCTCACTCAGGTAAGACACCAGTTCAGTCTGTGAGACACGCTGCTGTCAATCAACTATTGGGGGAGTGGCCTATGTCAGTGTGACGCCACACCGACATGCATTTGAGAATGGCTTGATTTCAGAAGTTATTCTTTTTTTAATTTAATAAAAATACTTGTGGAACTTTATCATGGTAGGGTGGTTGTCTCTAAGTAAAATATGTCCCATTTTCGGGAGAAAACATTAAATATAACCCAGGTGAAAAACAAGTGCACTTCCTTAATGTAATTTAATTGCTCTTATTTCAGTGCACTAATTTTGTACTTAATGGATATTTCAAACATGATAAAATAATTCTTTAGTGTATTCGACTGTTTAATGATTCATAAACTGCTATTTTGTATTTATAACTAAAATGTACTTTTAACACAGTCTTTGTATTTAAAAAATTTATTTAGTTACCCCTTGTAGTACACTTTAACCCATCTTTCATACACTAGTACACTTCAGTGTAGTACAAGTGGTCACTAAATAGATTTTGTAAATTATGAAGGTAGTATGTTAAAAGCGCATTTTCGTCCATATTCGTGGTGTCTCAAAATAGCACAGTTGAGTGCACTGAGAAGATCTTTTATCTTAAGTTCCAAATAATCATTTTTAGTAGGCTATATTAGCAGAAAATTCGAACATTTTAGGTACATTGTGGAAGTGCACTTGTTTCTCACCTGGGAATGTTTTCCATACTTGTTCAATGACCCATAAACAGCTTTCCGACTGAATTTAGAAACGTATGGAAAAATATTAGTGTTTCCAGATTTCTGCCCCTATTTTTAACTGAAAAACTTTTATGAAAATAAACTGAACGTACAAGAGAGATTTCATGGCAGCTGTTTATATAGACTATTTTGTTTATAAGCAGTTTATAAGCTATTTTACATAACCTCTAGGACCATTGCAATAAAAAAAAAAAGAAACCATTAAACTTAGCACATAAGAAAAGGGACACGTTCCCATCCATCATGCCATCAGCTTATTTTGCAGTGCAGTACCACTCTTGTTTTTTGTAGACCCTTGACCTTGGCCAATTTTGGCATCAGCCTAATTCGTGTCATGGTTTTTGCGCCATCAAGGATGTGTTCAATTGGACATTATTCCTTGAAGTACTACAGTAAGAAAAGGCCCATTTTGAGCAAGTGGTTCTCTGTTAATTCCTGCTCATCCATGCTCTTGTTTTATTTATAATGACGCACAAAGGAGATTTTAATGCATAAGCATGCATTAAGGCCACCTGATTACTAGCATGAACATAGTCCTGCTGCAGACATGAGAACAGCAGATGTGGCCAGAGAAATAAACAGCAATTAAAAATACCCAAGATAGTACTACAGACAGACAGGAAGGCCAGCTGATTGTCCTTGCAGTTTTTAAACCATGTAGTTATATATCTATACTGAAAGAACCAAACACTTTCATTTTAGTATTTCTACAGTGATGGAACCCACAGACATGCAGTAACCAAACAGCTCCCTTTATATCTCAAACCCAGTTTATTTAGAATGTTCAATGTATTAAATACAGATTGCATGAAATGCTTTAAATGCATTGTTTGTATGCAGGTGGCTGTATAAAACACAATCTGCATGTTCAGCCTTGTGAATTCGATCAGGTGTTACTGCTGTGATCTGTCCTAGATGTTGGGAGCGCTGACAGTCACTGGTCACTACACCTCAAGCTCAAAATCAAAATACTGGGGATCGAAGTAATGAATTCTGGTATAACCATCCTCTCCTCCACTGCTGTAACTGTGGGTGCAAGAGGGAAATCGTTAATAAAAATCACGAAGGATAAATATTGTAGTCTACTGACTGATAAATCTAATAAAAAATAAAAAATAAAAAAAAAAGGGAAAAAATGCAGGAACTAACCTTTTCCCATCTGGGTGGAAGGCCACACAGTTGATGGGGCCGAAGTGTCCTTTCACACGACCGAACTCCTCTTCATAAGCCGCATGGAAAAACCTACAAAATAGTTTTTACATTTTAAAGTGCCTCTGTTACGGGTTTTAAAATGACCTTTCATGCAGTGTGTGAAAAATGAATAAATGAACAAATTTTGAGTCGTTGAACAAATAAGGTAAAAAAATAAATGGATATTACATGAAAATGAAAGTGCTATTTGATTTTGTATGCATTTCATCCTGTTGTTGGGGAAAACCAAAATATGAACCTTTCATTACATATAATAGGGATACCTATACCTACAATTGAACTTTTAATCAATGCAGTTTCGTTATTTTAAGAGCACATATAACAGAATCACAGCTGTAACAGCACTAACCTGGCCTCGAATTTGCCGATCCTAGTAGATGTGGTTGTGACTTCCATGGCCTCCTGACCACCTCCCATCACCACCTGAGCAACACAGGACATCTCTGCTATTGCCAGTAGAAAAGGATTTGCCGGCAGTTCAATTAAATGCGGCGTGGGAGAAACCGCAGTAGATTTTAAGGACTTACATGGTCCATGATGGGTGAGATGGCAGCAGAGTTAACAGGTCGCTCTGTCTTGAAGGTTCTGATGTGTTCGAGGCTTGTGGAGTCAAACATCTGCACAATGATGAAGGAAGTAGTATGTGAGTTGACCCAGCATAATTCCTGACAGTTTACCATTGAGTTTTCAACACAAACCTTGGCAGTACAGTCTTTGGAGGCACTGATGACCATCATAAGATCCACAGATGTCTGGATGTCGTTGATCTGTTTGGTGTGTTCCTTCGCCTTCTTCAGGATCTCCCCTGACTGAAGAATCACAAATTAGACAAATAACATTGCTTAAAACGGTAGGATTTCCAATGTTTTTGAAGTATCTTCTGCCCACCATACCATCATATATA
>JAUCMU010000039.1:6726164-6737434 GCA_032275025.1 Enteromius treurensis
TGAGCCGTTCAAAAGAATCGGTTCGTTCGCGAACGTCACTCTCTCTCTAGTCGCTTGGGAAAGCTTCTTAAAGCACTCACGGCAAATTGTATGGGTCTTGTCGACTACACATCCTTTATCTCCAACGAGACTAAATGTTGCCATACTGCTGACTTAAAGAGGAGGAAGGGTCCGCAATCTCTGTGTTTCCTCACGCTCTTCTTCAACTAGCTCAACTTTTGAAGGCAGGCGTCACATGATTGGAAAGGTAGTCATGTGGTGTGTCGCGATTCTCCCTTATCACACTGCGATACAGGATCGTGGATCTGAGTGTCGCGATTTCGGTTTCATATTGTGAATCGTTACAGCCCTAATCTGTGTACAAAACGTCTGCTGCTAAATATTTTCATGGAAACCACATTATTTTTTAAGAACTCTTTAGAACTTATTTCAATTTTTTTGCAACATTATAAATGTCTTTATTTTTTTTTTATCAGTTGACTGCATCTTGCTGAATCAAAGTAGCAATATATTTAGGAAAAAAACTATTTCCTATGCATGATTTATCCTATGTTCCTCACCTGCTGCTTCAGATGGACTTCCTGCTGTTTCATAAGCTCATACATCCTTTGGGACTCAGCTGCTTCTTTCAGGAGCTGAAAAATAAAGAAATGACAAACCATATAAATCTCAATTACTGACTGGAAAGCTCTGGTGGATATACAGTGCAAGTCTCACGGTAAAGTTTTGGTACATTCATCCCCTCAATTAGTAAATGTTTTCTTCTGTAACCACGTCTGACTGCAGGTTTACAGGATGTAGACACTCACAAATTCTTTCTCCTTCTGATGCCTATCCTCTGATTCCTTGAGCAGTGCCTGTGCCTGATGAAGCTTTGCATCTACCAGCTGTTGCTGCAGATCTTTCTGCTTGAACACCTTATCAATATGCTGTAAGAAAAATAACTCTTTTAGGTACAACGGCTCCAACAACAACACAAGTTATACTTAAATGTAGAAGCACATAGTAATATTAGCACATCTGTTGTTGATTTACAGAGAACTTCCGTTAATAGGCATTACAAATGTATTTTCCCTTCCTTTCTTTCTGCATCCCTCACCTCCTCTCTGAGCTCATACTGTTCAATAAGCTTCTTCAGTTTGTCAGCCAGCTCCATGTTCTCCTGCCTTAGATTTGCATTACGCTCGTTATGCTGCTCCATCTGAACTTGGATGTCATTCAGAGTCACCTGGAAATGTGAGGTCACTTCCTTTCTTTTCTCCTCCTCCAATCGGGCACGTTGCACACCATCCTCCTGCCAAGCAGAGCAAACGTCAATCTATTTATCTCATTATGGAAAACAAGCCTCGCGCAGATGAAATAATGCTTAGAGAAGCAGGGAGGGATCTCTGTTCCGAGTACCCCTGAATTTTAATTTTGCACAAGGCAGGTACCTCACACGAATTACGCTAAACCCTCCAAGCGCAAATAACAGATATCATGTTATTTGCATTCATATCAAGTTAGCGTACCTTCAGTGTGCGATTGTGTCTCTGCAGTTCTCGACAGAGACTCTCCAGCTTGCTGCGTGCCAGGATGGCTTTGCTGTGCTCGTTTCTTAAGTGGTCCTTCTCTTGGATCAGCTGCGTCTGCTTCTTCTGCAGAACCCTCATCTGTTTCTGAGCATTACGGTGCTCCTCCAGCTAAAAGAAACAAAGCAGGACAGGTGCATTATTATAATTGTTTTATATTATGAGTTATAACTATTATTTTAATCATAATGGCTATTAAAGTGCATGTAAATGGAATTTTGTAATAAAATGGAAAGGTTAAGTTCTTTTTTGAGAGAGCGAGTGGATTTGAGAGCTGATACTTTGTTTTCTATTACAAGTAACAAAGCTCTTTGCGAAAAAATTTACTTTGCTTTTATCGTCCAATTCAGAATACGGGCCAATCATTAGGTGCATCTCATGGAATTATAGTGGCGGTAGCATGTGAAACGTCTTAAGAAATGTTTGTATCTAATAAATTTATGTGGAAATGTGCACTGAGAAAACCCACACATTTCTTAGTACTGTTTTCATGAAAACAAGCTCAAGCCCAGTCAGCTCACTGGTGAATCAACTCATCAGGACACAATGACAACTCTTTTTATTGTTTTATTCTTATTCCTCAACTCTGTTTATAATGCTAGAGAAGCATTTACTTTTCATCTTATTTCTCTAGGAGTGATATTGTCCCTTTATTCAACACATAACCTGAGAAGTTGTCATCTTTTGATTTAATCATGTCTTACCAGCTCAGCATACTTCTTACAGAGACCACCAAGCTTCTCCTCTGGAGTGCTCAATGTGTTGAGGGTCTGCATAAGAAGGGTGATCTCCTTGCCTAAAACACACAAACAGATTTTATGTTAAGAACTTGGCTGGTCATTGACACAAATTTGATCATTTCATTGTATGATGAAATGAAAATAAAACACCATCAATTAAATCTGATTTAAGATCATGATCAGAAATATTTCAGGCAAAAAATCATCCAAATTACATTCAGATAATGTTTAAGAGACAAGAGAGCCCAAATTCAGTTGATATTATTTTTAGATATAATAAACTATAATAAAAACTGAGTTCAAATTTAAATTGCACTTTGAAAAGAACAGAATCACAAAGGAAGGGGCTTGATATAAACATTCCTTTTCTAAGTGATGCCATAATACTTTCATAAAACTGGTACTGATTTATTTCATTTTAATTTGACAATTGGATTGGGCTGGATTGTTTTGACCAAATCCAGGAAATACTTGACAAACACAAACCAATATACTTTGAACAAAGTTCAAAGAACAGCGATCAATTAAAATATATATGTTTCATAACATTATCAATGGTCTTGTTACTGTTTAAATAATATAATATAAAGAGCATTAAGAGTGAGCCAAACACATCGACTCACCCAGTCCCTTCACTTTCTTCTTGTCCTGCAGCTTTTTTTGGTCCTTCTCAGGGCATCCATTGCCATTCAGTTTGGCTTCCTCTTGCTTGCCCTCCCTCTTCTCAGATAGCCCGTTAACTTCCACACCATCAGGTTGGCCATTGGTCGCAGCCGCATCCTCGCCGCCAACACCACCATCCTCATGACAATAGGTGCTGAGGATGTCCTCCAGCTGTTTGCTCAGTTCCTCAGCCATGTCACGGGAGGCAGAATTCGCTCCAGCCTCTGCCACTGAACACAAGAAACATGAAAGATGAGAGAAAATAAATCCGACAATGAATAATCGGTCACACTAGGAAACACATACAGCCTTCCTCTGCATGAGAATTGGTTGGTGTGCCATCCGGCTGTGTTACGGCTTCTTTAGGGCTGCTGGTCATCTCAGATGCAGCGGTGATCTCCTCTGTATCATCTGCACTGCTATCAGCTACTTGATCCTCCATCTCACTCTTCTGCATTGCTGGTCTATAAACAAAAACTAAGACACAACAACACACAGTTAAAGGACTACAAGACATCATATTGCATAGCTTGAACTTAACCGGTTTCAGTTCATTTGCAAGTTTACAACGAAACTGCGTTGCGAGTTGTGACTGGCAGAACAAAGGAAGATGACTGCTTAACTCACTATATATACAATATCATAACACGCCAATCTCCGACTTCAGATGAGGACATAAAATCGATTGCCAATCATAAAGTGCTTCGTGCTAATTTCAGTCAATAACAAGTGACAGACGTCCAAAACAAATAACACGTGTTACTTTTAACGGACGGTTAAAACGGTAGCTAAACATAGAAGTAACATTAGAACTGAGAGCTGTTGCTATGTAACATCTCGCTCGACTAGTTTAGCAGTCATGGCTAACCAAACGCTCAGTTTGACATCTGCTAGCTGACTTGACGCGGTCTTCCGTTTTACAGTTTCACAAAACAATCAACGTAAACGCATCTGTGCTGTCGGCTAACACCGTTTAAATTAATACCAGTGTTTTAGTTTGGTCCAAGAAACCACTTCTGATGTTTGTCACCACCACTCTTTACCCTTCCCACTGCTGCTTCCAACTGACACAGGAAATGCCACGGAAACAATCGAAGATGATTGGTCGACCATTTGCAAACTTCCGGTGTATTCGTGTTTTATTACTGTTATTGTATTGCAGTGCATCATTACTTATTTTTCGTTGTTTTGTTTTAATATAATCTTGGAATTTATTTTGCTCACAAATATTTCTCCATAACGTCGATTTGGGCAATAGCGATGGCAAACCGAAGCTTTGAATCAACTGAACCAATTGATCCGTGCTCGAAACTACAATTTTCTTCCTATTACATTGTGTTTTACTAACGTCTACACATACCATAACCCTAAACCTACCCATGACCATAATGAAAAATAAATAAATAAATAGAAAATTACGCTGTATTAATATGCGCATGCCCGGTATGCATACGTATCCCTTCTAGCCTTAAGCAATTCTGCGTTATACACTTTGCCTTTACGACCTTCTAGACAAAAGCGGTGTAAAAAAAAATAAAGTAAGTGTAAACATGTAATTACTGGTGTGGAATGTTTCGAAACCCCCATCTTCTGAAATCACAAGTGTCGAATCACTGATCCAGAACAAAAGATTCGAACAAAATGTTTCGAATCTTCTCGTTTCCGACAGCGCCTACCATAGCATCGTGGGTCAGTGTCGCCGCCATATTGGCCCGGGCAGCTCTTTGTTAGAAGCCTGGTCTGGAGTAAAAAATGCCTGATTCGTGTGCTGCTTGGGGCTGCAAAAACCGCCGCACCATCCAAAGCAGATACCGGGGAATTACTTTTCACAAGTAAGACTGTTGATATTGATTGTATCAGGTCGTTTTTACATTAACAGAGCCAGACTGTTAATTGCTAACGACAACAGTAGCTAACTACGAAATCTGAGACTATTTAAGACACCGTAGAGGTGAAGTTCTTATAAAGTCTCAGGGTGTATTATAGTTTATACAGGGATTTATTATAGTGGTCCAAATTAGCAAGACACATATCGACTTGTACAAACCATCGCACTGTTTTGAGCAGCGCCACCAAGCCACGTAGCTGTGTACCTAAAATTACAAATATGAAATAAGGCTCAATTTTCTCAATATGACTCACATTTCAGGTAAAAAAAAAAAAAAACACACGTGACAAGTCATGTTGACGTGGTACTTGGTTCACTTTCCAAATATTTACTTATAATATTTCTAATAAGGTACACTGATTTGTTTGTTGTTTATTACTTTAATTTTTAGTTATCAGTAGTTTTTAATACTAATCAAAATAGTATAGTATACAATTAACGTTAGTATATATTTTTTCAATGGCATCAAAAGCTAAAGCAGCTTTTGCTTCACTCACTTTACTAAAATTGTCTAAAAACTTGTTAGATGTACTAATTACTGACACCATGTAAGTTATTACTGTTTGGACCTTTGTTTGGAAGAAATTGTATAGAACGAACCAGTCGAGTACCCCTGGTTTATATTGTAAACCAAATTGGCCAAGACTTTTCATCTGTATTGGAATTTTTCTATAAATGGACTTTTATGACAAGCAGCTTGTTTTTTGTGACTGACATAGGCTTATAACTTTTCTTACACTTTGAAGGTTTCCTAAGGAGAAAGCACTGAGGAGGCAGTGGGAATTGGCTACAAGAAGGAAAGGGTTTTCTGCCAGCGACTGCTCTGTGCTATGCAGTGAGCACTTTAAACCACAGGATGTGGACAGGACAGGTCAAACTGTCAGGATTCGAGAAAAAGCTAAACCATCTGTCTTCAGTTTCCCGGCTCATCTACAAAGAGTAGGTTTACCATTATAGTATACGATTTCGGTAGAGTGTCAATAGGATCAGTTTTATATATTTTTTTCAACTTTAGCCAGTGGCACCCAGGAAAACAAGAACATCAAGGAAAGCCGAAGAGAGGCCACCAGTGGTCTGTTCTCAGCAGTTACAAGAGACTAAACCTCTGATTAATGTAGTAAGTATTTGTATGAATTACACACCAAAACAAGTTTTGAGTGATGTGTTATGAATATTATTACATAAAAATGTCTTCTTCCTTTCATCTAGGACCACTCCTATGCATTGCCTGCAGATCCCACAGATCTAAAGGCCAGACTCAGTGAAGCCTTGGCTAGAGTGGAGAGTCTGGAGCGAGACATGAGGAATGTGAAGAAACGAGAACAGAGAGCAAAGAACATGGTGCTTGCTCTTCTGGAAGACCTGAATGGAAAGAACTTCATAAATGACGAGTTGAAACACAAGCTCAATTTCTACTCGGGGAAAATGAAAATAAAAAGTTGAACTAGATGAGTTCCATGGATGCCAATTAAAATGATGTTGTTACATATGTTGATATGTATATATGATTTGTCTATAGTTTGGTGGGAAAACGTGTTGTTCAGTGTTGTGCAATGTTAATTTATTTTTTGGCATAAATAAGTCAGCCATCGCCTGGTCATGCTTCGTTGTGTATTTTTTTTTAAATATTATGCATATAAGAATGGATAAAAAAAATAAAAATAAATATTGTAATAAATATTCCATTAATTTTGTTTAGTAAGAAATATTTTTTTTTATTATTGTATATATATATATATATTTTTTTTTTTACTGCATTATTGTAATAAAGTTAGCATTAAATTTAAATTCAGGAACTGAGTTGTATCATTAATTTTGAAAAACAAAAAATACAGACATGGGTCTTCAGTGTATTTAATAGCTCTTTGAGTTTAGATATTCGGGTTATAATTTTGTGAAATATTTCAGAAATATGTCTGCGATCTGGAAAAACTGTGGCACTTTATATGCCATTATAACAAAACAATGGAAAAAACTTTTTATAACATTATGATACCTATGAAACCTATTCTATATCCGTCTATCCAGTCATCCATCAATCACTGTTGAATGGCGTTTTATCAAAAAACTATACAATATGTTTGTTTGTTTTTTGCATATTCATGTTATATCATTAAACCAATGGGTTCAGTTAAAAGCAGCTTTAAAAAGTAGCTTAAAACGTGTTAAACTTTTTCAAAATAACATTCTTATCACCTTAAAGTTCATTCTGTACATATAAAAAAAACTGGAAGTACACAGAAGTGCATTTACAAATCTGGAGGTGTTTTATCCTTTTATTTTGTATCTGGACAAAAAAAAAGAGAGAAAACAAAAACATTTGTTCAGAATTGTTCATGTATATGTTTGTGTGACATGTTCAGTTTGTGTGTCCGTCGCTCATTCATATCGTCGGTAAAGTCAAGTCAGTCACAGTATGGGCATTCGTAGGTAGAGGAGGAAAAAGAAAAAGACGACTTAAATATAAATACATTTAAAAGGAAAGTAATTACCAAACCAGGATAACAATATCCACCTGGGCAACTCTTACTATTGTGTATGAAAAGTACTTAAACATGTAGCATTGTAAACACAGGTGAGTCAGCATTACTAGACACAGCCATATGCATCGGCTCCAGGTTTGGAAGAGACAAAAAGTCTCCAAATGTCAACATCTACAAGATCTAGGACGGAAGACCATAAAGACCCAATTTCACTCACTTGTGGCCTTTTGTTAATATTTTATTGTTTTCTGCACTTCTCAGAAGTCATTTTAAGGAGTAAAGAGCAGCGCAAGGACCGCAGCTTTAAACTGTGCCAATATAACAATATAGCCATTAAATTTCTGGTTTAATTGTAGTTCACAGAGATACACGGATCATATGACACGCAGTTTTGTTTAGTTACTTAAAGAAAAAGAAAAAAATCTTTTGGCTTCTTAAAGCACATGTCCTTAAATGAGAACAAAACATCTACAAACTGATTTGGATTTGCTGTAATTGTGCTACGGTTGGTTACACAGGGAAGTTAGACTTTAAACGACATATTTGGGTCTACATGGTCAGCTAGTGCGCTCCAAAACAAAACACAAACACACACAAAAACACTCAACGAGGGCAAGAAAAGAATTTACAGAGTTTCTCCCAATCGTTACAATCCTTCCTCTAAGCCAGCACAACGTTCAAAAAGGAACACAAGCTAGGCAAACAGTACAGTATTTCAACATTGCATTGGCCTTTGATAAAAGTATTAAATCAATCCAGCACAATAAATTATGCATTTTTAGCTTTATACCTTTGAGTTTACCAATTTGGTGTACAAATAGCAGACCATCACATCTCTATTGAAATTTGTAAGATAAGAAAATAGAGCAGCAATATTTGCACAACATAAGTGCACATTCAAGTAAAAAAAGACAAAAAAAAAAAAAAAAATCAAAGACAGATTGATACGCATCAGCCTCTTTGTCTTTGTTGGTCTGATTGGCACTTTTGTGAAAAGGAGTGCATTTCCATTAAGAGATTTTTTCTTTACGTTTGTTTGATCAACACACCCGTGGTCTTGTAGACCATTCGATATATATTAATAAGCATAGTTTTCCTCCCTTCCTCCCATTCATTACAGTCTATTTTACCACTTCTCTGATGTGTATGGAAATCTGGAGGACTGCAGCCTCCTCATTCTGAGATGGACTTCCTGTAAATGCAGCAAATGTCATCTAATATCACGCAGAACTAGGATTTGAACCGTCTTAAAGTCGATACTGTTGTTTTCAAAGTACATCAGATCGTTGAGAGGTATTTTCAAAGAGTTCAATTCAAGTCTCGATTTTAAAAAGGTTCTTGAAGGATTAATATGGAAACCTCCTTTTGATGATCAGGACTCGCATCGGATTGACATTTATAGAAGGAAAAGGCTTCTAGACACTAGTCAACCAAACACCGGAAGTCACTTCCTTTCACACACCATCCGTCAGTCAACGGGCCCGTCCTAAATCAAGTGACCCCTAGCATTCACTCAAGAGAAGCACCCTTCGGTCATTGTACTATGAAGGTAGAGAAAAAATGCTTCCATAACGACATGAAAAGTTCTCTCATAGTTTTTAAGAGTAAACCACAATAACTCGGGTGAGAGGTTAATATTCAAACTTTTCATTCAATCCAAAGCAGTCCTACATCAAACCCCAGGTGAGTTTAGTGCTTCAACTCAAAAAGTGCCAAATGGTGGAACAAATCGATGTGAAAAAAAAAAAAGGATTTGGGAGATTATGGAAGTCGTTTCCCCTCGGTTTTATGCTAATCTGCTTGTGCACATGTTTATGAAGTGTATGCTGGTCTTGTATGCATGTGTGCAAGATGTGTGCAAATAGAACATAATATTTATCTATATATATATATATTTTGTTTTGTTTTTTTGCCCATATATTTCATTATTTAAATAAGTATTCCTTGCCATACCGACAGCACCTGCAAAGCTCCAAAAACCAGAACTACTCCATCTAATGAGTGCGAGCTAATTGTTGAATGAAGATCTGGCAAGGGATACAAAATGATTGTAGAAACACCATGCAAAACCCCAACATGCACATACTGAGGGCTGCGCTGAACAAACACCTCGAGCCACCCAGAATTACTATGCGCCAGGTAATGCGGAGAAAAACAGAGCAGAATTAAGACTCCATCATGTGCATCCACCCGGCCCTCAGATATGTGTGTATTTTCCCCACATCACATCTCAATGTTAAAGCCTTTTGATCAAAAGAAGAGTTATTCATAACACTGCACACCACGAACATCCTACAACTAGATTTTTCACCTCTGAGTGGTTTGAAAAAAAAAAAGAAAACTGGGCTTATCTTTACTAAATGGGCCCCACTTTTCCAGTCATTGTCTTTAAACAGTAATGACTTAAGTTAGGATACTCTTTTACTAAAATACCTGGATTATTTCAACACCACCCACCACCACCACGTCAAATAGACTCTACATGAACTCCACACCCAGCATGGTTTGAAATGATGAATACTAAGAGAAATGAAACAGCTTCACAAAGGCTTTGAAGCGTGCTTAAATCCTTATGAAACGCATCTGCAGATATTACAGTAGAGTTCCGTTTATAAGCACGGCCATATCAAACACAACCAGGCTTGTTTAATTACCAGGATATGAATAATGAACATAAAAAAAAAGGAATTCTAGAAACGCAAAATAATGAAAAACAAACTAGGATCAAAAGAATAAGATGAAGATTTTCAGATTTTTAAATAAATGAGAAAACAATTCTCTCATCTTTCAGTGAAAGGGAGAACTATAGCATACCTCCCCTTAAAAAAAAAAAAAAAAAGACAGCGCCACGATTTCTACCTGAGGGGATGATTATATAGCTGCATGTAAAAACTAAAATCCAGCTCTCTGGTGTGTGTGATGGGACAGTGGATATGTTCCCCTGCGTGAGACACACCTCAGTGTCTAAATAAATCAGTCTGGGTCATGGGTCGAATTTGGTTCACTCAGATTTCAGTGGTTGAGTATTTCCGATGTATGTTTTAGTATCGGTATTGGGTGCAGGGAGTGGTGTAAAGGTAAGGGGGCACCCGGGAAGAGTCGTAAGGCTGGTTATAGCTGGAAGCCCTCCATGGGGGCCTCCTGCTGAGGGAAAAGAAACTGCTGCTGGTTCTCATCCACCTGGGGTGCCAGACCGGCATCCTCTTCCTCTACTCCAAAGTAGTGCTCGATGAGGTCGAAGGCTTTCTGGTAGATCTCCTGATTTTCATGACTCTGTAGAAACTCGATTTTGTCCAACCCTGACAGGAGATAGAAAGAGAGTGAGAGTTTGCATACAAAACAAAGACAACTTTAATTCAAACTAAACTGATCAAAAGTGCTGTTGAAGACTTTTACACTGATAAACGGTAAGTTCAAAAGAACAGCAAGTTTTCACAAGAATATCATAAATATTGATTTTAGGTTTGTTTGTTTTAAAATCACACCCCCTTGAATTGATTTTTGCTGAATGAAATATAATTTCTCTTAATTTTGGGGGTGCGGATTAAACAAATAATAAATAAAACAGTGCCTGTTTTGCTTTAGCATGTAACAATGTTTCAAAAATGTGAGCATTTCTTAGAATTTAAGTGAATTTCTGTTCAACTGAAGGAAGAAATGCATAAACATTTGAAAGTGCACTTTAAACCTACCCATCCCACCAAACCTGTACCTAACCTTGCATGTATAGCAGCAGAAGTGCTTTGCAATGCAATATGACCACAGTAAGTACATTGTACTTATTTCATAGTAGTTAAGGTCACCTAATATAAAATGTGACCAAAAATGTGTGTGTGTGTGTGTGTGTGTGTGTATATATATATATATATATATATATATATGTTTTTTGTTTTTTTTTATACAACGGGGCCGTTGAATGGTTGAA
>JAUCMU010000039.1:6737534-6750243 GCA_032275025.1 Enteromius treurensis
TGTGGCAACCGTAGTATAAGCGGAATAATTGACTCCAGACCGTTGAATTATTAGAAAAATAATGCACACCCGAGGTGTAACGGCCATTCCGCTTCGCGTTGTGGCCGCATCACTACTTTGGGTGTGCATTATTTTTCTAATAATTCAACGGCCCGTCGTCCATTATTCCTTACATACATATATGCAAACTTTTGCTTATAGATGCTGGCATTTGACTACTTTAACTTGAAATACACACATCATTTCAGTGAATGTATTTAATTCCTAAACAAAAAACGGTCTAGTGCAAAGTTTTAGTAATAACTTTGAACTTAGCATCTTGAAATTCTGCTATATTAAGCATATCAGTGCCTTTCATTTTTCAAGATGCAGGGGCCGTGTAATAATTCTTCAGCAGCATATCAGCATATTAGAATGTTTTCTGAAATATCATGGGACACTGATGTCTGAAGAATGCACAGCAATTTAAAAATATTTAGCATAGAAAATCGTTATTAGAAAAAAAGAAAAAAAAAAAACTTAACTGACCCATATTGCAAACTTGACCCTACAACAGGCTTTTTTGTTTAAACATTTCTCATCATGTTTTTGATATGATGTATCTGAAACTACATGCATGCAATTGTCACATAAAAATTGATGGTTTGATGAATATAATGTTACCATAGGCTTCCTCTATCAGACTGCAGTAAGGGTTGAGGCCGCTGCCGTTCTGTTTGGCCTCTTGCTCGCCCAGTCTGAGAATGTTCTCCAGACCATTCAGAGCCACCAGAACGATCTTGGAGTCCATCACAGTCAACAGATCACAGAGAGGTTTAATGCAGCCCAAATTCACCAGATACCTAAAAAAACAACAAAAAAAACAGATGGAAATTAATAAGCAGCAACATGCGTGCCACCACATTCTGTCTTAATTAATATAAAACATAAGAAACAACATTGTGTTTGGAACACTGCCCTCAAAAATTAAGTCCAATGACTGCTTTATTTTTGGCACAGAAAATCATTTATTCCCCCTTCTGCTGCTTTGTGTCATTCATGGAATAAATCAATTTGTAAAACTAGACACGCACTACAATATTTGTCCTTCTGTACTTAACTTATCTGACAATTAAACATCATAATTTAATTTCCCATAGTACAAATAACTGAAGAGAAGGGAATTTATATTTGGCAAGCAATACCGATCAAATCACTGCATGCAATAGAATCTGCATTTCAGATTTAGACACACAACAATGCCATAACCATGAACCAAACATCTCAAGGTCAGCCAAAAGAACATCAACATTAGGCTAGCAACTGGTCCTAGTTTCCTTGTTCACTGATTCTAGAAAACATTCAAGCAATGTGAAACATGAAAGGACAGGAAAGCAAAATCAACTTTTATAACAGCCAAGATTATCTTACAGTCTAAAACTAGACAAAGAAACATCATAAATAAAGTATCAAGTAAAACTCCTTGAGTACAATCCAAAAGTAAATCATAATCATAACATCAATAACAACAACATCAAGCCATAACACCACACTAATACAACACTCCAGTTAAAAACATGTCTCGTACATTATAAATATGATTAGAGGAGATATTAGATGGCAAGTTGTTGCTACACTTGCGCTAAAGAAAGTGCACATTATAGGCTGATATATTTAATGAAGCACTGCTGCAAAATGCCGTCAGTGTATGTCTAATAAAAACTGAAGCCATTTGCTGTAAGTGCGCATTGTAATAAACACTTAAAGCACACTGCTGCTTTCAGACGGTGTGATCTCACTAGACGGCATGAAAACCACACTGCAACTCAATCTGGATGAACACATCACAAGTGCTCCCTGGTGATCAAGACAACTACTCCAATATTAGCGCTTGAGTTGTGCCATGCTATTAGCCTTCTGAGAAGGCCCCAGTTGGCCAGACGAGAATTGGGGAAGCGCTTTAAACGGGCTGTCATGGTAAATTTCAACTTAAATCTTGAGAATTTGCCTCTGAGGTCAGCTCTAACTTGCTTATATCTCCATTAACCGATGTTTCCATGTGACTTGACTCTCTGTCTTGAAAAGCCATATTGACAATCAGCATTTTTGTATGTGCATTGTGGGGTGGATTCTTGGTCAAAATAAGCAACAGACAAAAACAGACAGTAAAGAGGGTAAGTATTAAGAGATGCACCAGTCGACTGGCCATTAGTCCGATCAAGACTTTTTTTTGCTCCAAACACACAACTGATTTATGTTTTTTTTTTTTCATCCAATCCCTGTTCCTGCTCATAAACTGCATTGCAATAATTTTCCAGAGTTTGTAATAAAAGTATGTCAAAGTCTGTAAACAGGATGTTAGCAGAGAGATGGGACAAACTGTAGACCGAGAGTAAAGACACGCCACCACAGAAAATACTGTAGCAAGCAGAACCAGAAAATTCTAAATACTGAATTGGGGGTTGCGGTTTATATGAATGCATCTTTGAAAGTAAATGACAGTCCAGAACATTAGGTGGCATTAACCTGTATGTAATGCCTGTTAAAAGTCTATTTATACAGTTTACCTGTATTTTTACAGATGCTTTGGTGTTCAGCTTAAACCAAGAAAAAGCTATTGCTTTTGTTCTACAAGCACCACCAACTGCTAGAGAGTGATTCATCTAACCAATCTGCTTTTTTTGATCAGCTGTTTTATGTTGTACAATTTCACATAGCTAAAATCAGAAATAAAATATATAAAAAAAAAAAAAAAAAAAAAAAAAAAAAAAAAAAAAAAAAAAAAAAATTGGATCATGGTTAAAATGCAATGTTTGCTTCTAATTAATTTTTTTTTTCTCATTTCTAATTTCTAATGGCTACAGATATTTTTCCTTAAGGCCAATTTGGCATGTAATAGAGCAATAAATATAGTTCATGTACTCTTTTGTTCTTTGTTATCTCTTGCTTAGTAATTGGTGTCGGCCTATTCACTAATTAAAAATAAATTAACAAAAATAAAAGGGAATCAGAATAGCCCATTAAAAAAAAAAAAGAATTATGACCAGTTTATCTTGTAGGCTTACAATGAATTCTATGACAAAAAAAAGGTAAATACAGAAAAAGGAAACATCTACTTTTAAAGTATTCTCATTCTTAAAAGTTTTCATTTAGTTAAAAGTTAATTAATTGTTTAATCTGAATTAATCCAATGTCATGTGGTATAACCATCAAGTAAAAGTCACACCACATGACATTTTACTGACTGAGCTAACCTGGTCTTGTCATAAAAGGTCAAATTATGTCATTTTAGGTGATTAATATAACCTTGACACAGTGATACGGGATCTGTTTATATGTTGTCATTGGATCTGCATGTTTTGGCGTTCAGCTCACCAAAAATGTAAAATGATACTTAAGTCTTTGTGACACTTTAGTCAGACGTCTGAATGCTTAAGATGCTTAAAACAAGCCATCTGAGAGCTCACCTGATCTGCTCGGGTGTGCCACCTGATGTGGCATTAGTGATCGCCCACGCCGCCTCCTTCCTGGTGCGGAATTCGGCTTTCTGTAGAATATCTATCAGGACTGGGAAGATGTTTGCATCTATTACGGCCTGCAGAAGAAGACGATGATGACAGGTGAAAAAAAAAAAAAACAGAGGAATAAAGTTATCCTTAAAATCCAAAAATAAATCCCAAGTAGACACTACAAACAGGTCCACTCCTTTGAAGGTTTGAGGCCGCAGCCGTGTAACCCGGCTGCACATGATAAACAAGCTGAGCCCTGCGAGTGTGCCTCTGGGTAGCAGATGTGAAGTGTGGGTCATGGTGTACCTGAATTTGTGCTCTGTTTCCTGCTGTGATGTTGGAGATGGTCCAGCAGGCCTCCTTCCTGATTGATTCCTTGGCGCTACTGAGCAGGTGCAGGAGGCAGGGGAGAGCCGAGCAGTTCAACACCACCTAGGGCAGTAAGAATAGGAACATAAGGAAACCATCAATCTCCTGCTCCAAAACAGAAATAATCATACAGGAAGACCAATAAACACATCTGCTCACACATAAACACACCTGTGTCTGAATGTCATCTCCGGTAACAATGTTTCCAACGGCCCTCAGAGCAGGAGAGGCCACCTTGTAATCTGTGTGCCTGCAAGAAAATAGGATACTGGTCATCTATCAACCGTTATGACTTAAAAGGTCTCCTGTTGTCCAGTACAATATTAGAAAGGTTCCCTGATATAGACCGTATTTAATTTATGACAGGAATAAAAAAATGAGACTTTGAGGGATAGAAGTAAAAAATGATCAACAGATTATACGGTCGATTAGGAACATACCGAATGTTCAGCTGACAAAACCTCCATAGTTCTTAAAAACCATACCATTGTTAAAACTGCAAGAGACTATCCCACAGACTCTTTCATCTATGCTGAATTAAATATGGCATTTAACCTAACTAATAATATTTTCAGACTTATTAACAAAAACTAAGAATACTGACATAAAATTAATGAACCGTTGACTCATTTTGTGATTTCAGCAGGGTTTTTGTTTTTGGTTTTTTTTCCAATAAAGACAATGTTATTTTAAGTAAAACACAATTCTGTAATTTTATCTGTTGTTTTGTTTAGCACTTTAATGCAGAGTAGTGTTTGATTATTTAATATATTTATAACAATATAACCTGCAGAACCTTTGGATGTTTTCTGAGAAAGACTGATTAGGTAAAAAAAATCTTTTCACAAAAATGCGTTTGCTGTATGGAAAACAAATAGCATGAATCATCATCTATGTTTGAGTTTCCCAGAAGTAGTCTAGTCATACTTTTCATTATGCAATCAAATGTGGTGGATTTAGACAAGTACACAGTTTTAGTTTTAGTTTTAGTCTTCCTGAATATTCAGTTTCACTTTGTTTTTTTTATGGAATGTTTTAGTTCCATAATATCTTTCATTTTCAATATGACCTAAACAAATGACAATGTAGCGGACTCACATGAGCAGCTCCACCAGCCTCCTGCAGACCCCTGAATCAATAACTGCCTGGATCTTCTCATTGGGCCCATCGGAGAGATAGGACAAAGCCCAACAGGCATCAGCCAGCAGGTCTGAATCACTGCTGAACAAGAGACGGGACAGCACAGGCAGGCATGGAGACACCTACAAGAGCAAAAGACAGCTTTCAGTATGAAGTCTGTGGAAGATGTAAATGAAATGTATGTCTAGAATGACTGGGTTGGGATTTTTACCATTTTTTTCAAAGGTTTTATTTTCTTATTAATGTATTTTTCCTAGGATATACTATATAAAGAGTGGAATTGCTATACAGTTATTTTTATTTTATTATAGTATCACCTTGGTACCAAATTTGCATCCGTGACATCCATCATCGTGTAATGCATAAAGTGCATTCCTAAAAATAAGAAACATAAGAGTGTATTCAAGGGACGGATAAGCAGTACAGACCTTCTCAAAGTCTGGGGGTGGACTTTTGCCTCTGCAGAGGTTGGACAAGGCCCACACAGCATTCCTGGTCATTGTGAGACGAGTTGATTTGGTCAGCAGCCTGGGAATGAAACGGTATCATTAAGGAAACAATCAATCCTTATCTTCAGCAAAAAATGTTTGTTTCTTCCGCAAAAGATGCTAAACTCACTGCTTTGTCAGATGAATACCATTACTATGGCCTTATGTAATGTGAACAGAAAAACCAAGCACTCACATTAGTAGAGGAGGAAGGATATTACAGTTCAGCACATAATCTCTGCACACAGCGCTGTCTCCCGCAATGTTCCCCAAAGCCCAAACAGCCTGTGACATGAAGATTCATTAACATCCCCAACAAGGGATTTATTCACGTTTATCACAAACAAAACAAGGTGACTTATGCCTAGCAGTTTTAGAACTTGTACCTGCTCCTGCACGTCTTCAAACTCCGAGTTGAGAAGCTCGATAAAGACAGGCACGGCACCGGCCTCGATCACAAACTTTGTCTGCTGAGATGTTCCAGACGCGATGTTGGTCAGTGCCCAAGCAGCCTCAAACTGAGGGGAAAAGCACACACTTTTAAGGATCTGATTTTTTTTTAAACTGTAGAAAGTAATTTAGCTTTCATCATATCTCACCTGTAATGTGCAATTTATACTTTTCTGAAGGAACTCAACAAATCTATTCACAACTCCTGGTGTGCTTATCACCTCATCAATTGGAGGGTTTGGTTCTGAACAACACAAAGATTGAATTATTAAAACTCATCCAAGCTTCTAGCCGGCTCCAGGCGTGTGTTTGTGTCAGGTACCTTTGGAAAGTAGTTTTCTGAACCTCTGCGTTGTGACCAGCTGTAGTTCAGGGTCTTCTGAGAAGAGCATTTCAACCATGTCTCTTGTAATTACTCCATCCTAAAAAAAACAAAAAAACACATTGGACAAACTTGATCTAGATCAATTACTTTTTTTTTTTTTTCGGGCCCAGGTATGCACCTTAGAGAAGTCCAAATCAATAGCCCTTATTGAATTAAGGGGTCATATTGCACTACTTACAACAGTCCCAGTGTTACCTCTGCCTGTAAGTGACATAATAATAGGAGGAGGCAAACTATGCATTTGGGTTTGAACTCACTGAGGCTGTGGTGGAGACATAGGAATCCATAAGTGGACTGTCAAACATCCCCCCTTCTTCACCGAGCAACTCCACATTTCTCCTCTTAAACAACTGCCAGGAGAAAGAGAGAGAATCAATGGTGCAAATTACATCAATTGATGTGACAGTTAGAGTTAACATGAAACAGCATTCACAGACCATTTAACTTCTTTAACAGAATGCGATTTAAACTGCAACAGGACAGGCAGTAAGAAAAGGATGCACTTTGGGATTTTACTACCAAATATTACTTTTCCAAATAAACTGGGTGTCTCATATTTTCAGGCTACCTTTAAAAGACAGTACTTGTTATAGGGAACATGAAAAGAAAGAACAGTGGACAGTTACCTGTTGCTCTCGTTTCTGTTTCCTCAGCTGAACGCCTTCCTCCTCCCTTCTCCGGCGCATCTCCTCCAGGTTGAGAGCTTTGTTCTTGTAGCGGTTCATCCTGAAATTATCCTTCGCAGGACTTCCTGAAGGCTCTGCAGGACAGAACAAATCAGTTAAAGTTTATAGTGTATATAAATATATACAAAAACACAACAGATAATTAATAGTCTGCTTTGATTCTAGATAAACCTCTCAACAATGCTCTTGTTGCATACTATCTATCCTATAGTATGCCAAACATCATACTATCTATCCTATAGTATGCAAGATTAGCATTCGTTTTTTTTAATACAATGAAACCGAGAAAAAAAAAAGGAAAGGAAAGGACATGTTTCCCATACTAGGAATTTGTGCTCTGCATTTAACCCATCCAAGTGAACACACACAGCAGTGAGAAGTGATCAACCACGCACATACACATTGTGAACACACACCCGGAGCAGCTGCATCTTCAAAACTGAAATCTATCAATCAATCAAACTTTATTTATAACTATAAGTAAGCAGAATTGAGAATCGGTTGCAATTATTAAACTTATATACATCTTAGATGGCTTTAGGATGAATCAGTTTTCAAAAAAATATTATTTTGTAGTGAACTATTGCTTAAAAACAATGCAATGCGAAATATGGTTAAAACACCTATGAAAAATCAATACAGAAATGTCCTTCGTGCCCTATTCTTTATCAACCTTTTTAGACTGTGTAATATTGTATTTAAGCGTTTACACGATGCCCTACTGTATTTATTTTGCTCAAACATGAATAAAGCAAAAAATTCTAAAATAGCATAAAGACAAATAAATGCAAAAATCAAGTGCAATAAAAGAATATTTTCTGCATTTATAGGGACACACACAGAGCCAGACCACCTGCAGGCAAATAAGTATTGCTAACATCTCTCCTCTGATATTAGTCTATGTGATTTAAGATTCCTGTGATGATGATAATCAATACGGCAATTGCAATTGGCAGTGATGTATGCACTAACCAGAAGTGCATTAGTCAGGACGACACCACACTGTGGGTATCGACAGCAGGGAGCCGATACGACACGCGTGAGGACAGATAGACGTATTGCTATACACAGAACAACATGGAGATACAGAGATCTCAGATGCCCAGCACAGACAGTCAGCACTTTATCTACAAGTCCCTTTAAATGACAAGAGCCCAACTGAATCTTGCACTCCTGCAGTTTTTATACTGCATAAACAAGAGATGGCCCTCTCTGTATAGGGCAAGTTTAGCATCCAGCTGGTTCATTGCAGTCAAAAGTTTGATGTACTAAACTGCATTTGTTTCTCGTGAATTGAAAAACCTAATGGCTTACATCTGAAATTTGTTCTGCAGACAATAGAAATTGTCACTACAAACTATTTGTTTTTCATTTTTGGTAACACTTTAGAATAGGGAACACATTCACTATAAATTATGACTTTTCCCTTTGTTAAATTCCTAATTTGCTGCTTATTGATAGTTAGTAAGGTAGTTGTTAAGTTTAGGTATTTGGTAGGATTAGGGATGTAGAATAAGGCATTAATATATGCTTAATTAGTATCAATAAATGGATAATAAACTAAATAAACTGGTCATTTATTTACATACTCCTGAAGATGTCAGGAACACAGGAGTGTGGCATGTTATGTACACAGCCCCCCCAGTTTCCCCGCTCTTGATCTACATTTAGGGATTGTTTACTTTATGTACAGTATGTGTGTGTGCATCCATGTGGAAGAACTAGGGAAGCCTCTAATGTTCCCCTTTCATTTCTCAGTCACTACCTTTCTATCTTTGTCTGGTCTTGCTGATATGCTAATCGGTGTGTAAGTATATCCTGTCAAATCATTATAGCATATTAATACTTTCCTCATCTCTGTATAATTTGCCCATATGCATAATCGTATTCAGTTTTTTCCCTTGGAATGTGAGAACTAGTGAAAATAGTCTTACCTTGGGCAATTTAATCTGCACTGATTGAATATCAAACTCTTTTGAATGGGATAAAGTCTTGTGGGCTAGTCATGGGACTCATTGGTCAGACCACAAATAAAGAAATCACTTTAAATTTGGTTGTATAAAGTCATTTCTTTATAAATTATTCTATGATGGCAAGACCATTATGGCATAATATGACAGTTTTTTACTATGTAAACCCCTGAAAGTGCACAAATGAAGACAGATTTTCTCTTACAGGTCTGGGGTGGGTGTTACAACTAATATAAAAGGTTTAAACAGAAATAAAGGATTGCAAAGACTTCAAGGAGGAAGAAAGACGCCATTTTGGGCTCTCATTTAAAAGTGGGTATGGATGGATGGATGCAAAAAAAAAAGGAAACGATTTGACATTTGATTAACTTAAAACCGTACCCAGTAAATCTGAACCTGCTTGTATTGCAGAATGAGTTTATAGATGTGGACATTATGCATAAAGAGAAAAAGCAGACCTGACTCAGTGCAGGTCATGTTAGGATGAGCCACTAACGGTAATGACAAGTGTGGAAGATAATGGCGCGAGCGGCTCACCAAATAAGCTTTCATCTTTGTTGCTTTTGTAAGGCAGGGCAAGCCAAGGTCAGCAGCTGAGTGAAGCATCTTTGTGAGTAGGCGGACTCACAAAACAGCGGACTGGACAAGAGGCCACGTGTCGCTGGCAGGATTAACAATGGTCATTTCACAGCGGAACAGCCCTTTCTCTCCTACGTTTGTCTTGAACCCCCACAACAGCCTGCAGCCACTTAGGGCCTGCCCTCTCCTTGACATTTGACCCTTGACTGCTCACAGGTGCTGGCCTCACACGTACATACAACACGTACATATTCAGGTCTGACATGAGAAAGAATGAGGTGCGAAAACCTTCCGTCATGGCCCCAAACACCCTCAAGTCTCTACCCATGACCTACCTCTTTCACCTTCTCAAAGGCTAGGAGAAAAATGAGAGCAGCTCATGTTAGGAAACACTTTCAATTTGTCTCTGGGTAATATGCGAGGTATTGCATTAAAGACAAATAGCATCCCCCTCTGTTTCCTTTATCACTGTCAAGGCAATTAATAGGCCAAGGACCCTTTTACTGGGTTAGCAGACAGAGGGCAAGACGAGAATCTCTCATAGAGGAGCCAAGACGTCCTACGGTATCCCATCAGCATTGTAGAATGCATAGAGGTTAACACGTTCAGATTAAAGCTAATAATGTATCCATCAGCTAGAGTTTTCATGTACAGATGGTCGGTTATGGATAAATACTGCACCAAATGAGAGTTTTAAACGGGTCAAGACAGCATCTGCGATTTCTTTTTACATAGTTGACGGATATGAAATTCTATGGAATTAACTTAGTTCTATGCATTTTCAAGTACATGTTTTATAACTTAATACCAGGGGTGTCGCTAGACCCTTTTTACTGGGACATGAGCCCCAGTGAAATATTGCTGTGCCTGCATACCCCAGTAAAATATTACCTATCAATCTATGTCTGACTAGAGATTATTAGATGTCTGATGATATTCACTCACACAATTTCAGTCTTTTCACACACTTTTCAATGATTTGTCACACCAAAATAGTATTGGATATGAAAGATATTTACCTTAAATCTATATCTATATATACATATATTGAAATATATGTTGAAAACATATACATGTACATAAAATGTTCATACTTCACTCTTATAAGAAGCATCCAAAAAGCACAAAAACTAAATTCTGTGAAAATCTGTGGAGCCTTCTGCTGATTTCTGTATGCTCATAGTCCTTTATAAGTTTTCACATTGATGCTCAAAATCATATTTGTCCTTTCAATGCTATCTTACGCTTTGTTTTGAATCTCTTTTCTTATAGTATGAAGAAAACCTCAGGGTAATCTTTCAGCTTTAACTGTAGTGTCATAGCAGAGGCAGTCAAAAGATGTCTAAAAAGGCATAATGTCATTATAAAAGTGTGTTTTTATCCATATCTAGGTACATTATTCAGTGTCAGCCAGAATCAAACATCACCTATTTTTCATTAACAGAGTTAGTCAAGGACACCATCAAACCAGCATTAATTTCTCTGTATCAGTGTCCATAAGGCATTGTTATATCATGAAAACTAAACAAAAGCAGCGCCACACTTGTCTCCTTGATGCTGTTCAGTGTCTCCTATGTGTATATGTGTAAAAAAAAAAAAAAATTTTTATACAAATTTGATGTCGAGGAAGTGGACGTTTGCGTGTAAGTGTGTGTAACAAAACGATAAGAGAGGCAGGATCTGATACTGGATGATAAAACACTTTGCTGATGTCGGGGTGGATTTTTGCATTTCACAGGGGAGGAATTGGATGTTATCTGTGTCAGGGGAACATTTTCCCCCCGGAGGCTGCCCTGGGGCCATAGCCTTTCCCTGCTCACCCACAGACACGGAGCTAATCTCTCTGTGCATTACTCAACAACATACAGCCATTTGTGAAAACAAATGAATGGCATAAAAGCAGCCTAAATTTAATTGTACGCATAACACACACACACACACACACCATAAACAACTAAAAATGTCAAATGTATTATTTTTTTAATTTACTAATATATATATATATATATATTTTTTATTTTTTTTTTTATTATTATTATTATTATTATTATTATTATTATTACATGTATATATTTGTCAAATCAAATAAATGCCATAAAATAAATTAAAATATTTTTAGATTTATATTATTTATTATTACATTTCCATCTACCAGTCAAGTTTCTCTGATTTTATTCTTAAGATAACGATTAGTTGCCAATGTATTAATGTGTAATCCTAAAAATAAATTTATCTATATAACATCTAAGCATCCGACTCCAAATTCATTTAAGATGAGAACATCAACGGCTGCTCAAAGCGGTTAGGTTGGGCCAAAGGGCAGGGGAGGTCTGCATTTGTGTCCATGCATGAGGTCGAATGAGAGAGAGACAGACTTGGGTCTCCTTGGCTGTGCTCCTTTCAGCTAGCCCAAGCCTGATCTCTGACGGCTGCCCGGCTACTTTACATGTCTCATTTGAATATATTGATTGGGCCATCTGTAAGCCATTTATCTCTTTCAAAGAACCGTTAGAACAAGCCACCCCTCCTTCCTTCCCGCCCACCCCTGTGTCTCCTCTCACATTTACACACATACACGCACGAATGCTTGCACACACATACGCACCCTCAAATACACAGACGCACGCACACACAGGCACCTCCCCCACCTTTAGAAACACACAAATGAACACATATGTGCATCTAAACAAAGCCACTGCTCCAACATGCTAATGTACAGATGACGATAATTGAGACACAATGTGCAAAAAATAAATCAATACATTATAACTGACAGTGGTTTATCTAATCAAAACTGTCATGCATGGGTCCCTAGTAGGAGTTTTCTCTAGGACCATGGACAGCACTGCTAATGCCTGACTCACCTCAGCAAGTCCGTGAGGGCCAGTACGGCGCTACTAGCAGGACGCGTTCCTTGTCCTCGCTGATGTTGCACAGTGTCTGCGCAAGGAAGCTCACTGGGGGAAAGGCGTACTTGAGTCCAGGAGGCCAGCTGCATGCCAGTGCGTCCCTGCCGAGCGGCCGTGGACTCTCGTGCAGGGAGTAAAACATCCGGCAATGTGTCGACTCGGGAGAGACAAAGAGGTCTATCTTGGCCTCTCCGAAGTGATTCCAGATCAGCTGAACTACCTGGGGGTGGAGTCGCCATTCTCCA
>JAUCMU010000039.1:6760287-6778720 GCA_032275025.1 Enteromius treurensis
TCGGCGCCGGTTCAAGTCGGACAAAATTTCTAACCGGCATGCACTACTTCAAGTCAGCCGCCGATCGGTCTGCGCAGAGCCGCATGAAGACCTATTGACTTTGAATGGGTGACGTCAAAAGTTGCCGAAAAGAATTTTGGATCCGTCGGCGGTGCTTCACTGGCGTCGCTTGCGGCAGAAGTTGAGAATTTTTAAACTTCTGCCGCGAGAAACGCCAGTGAAGCACCTCCGACGGAAGCGTCAGCCAATCAGGATCGCTCTATGCAAATACAGTAGCCAGACGGCAGCCAATCACGTTAATCCGGTTCAAGAGTTTTTGTTGTTGAGTTTCTGTCTAATTTCATTGGCTGTCGCTGCTATGACCATGGCGTCAGTGCCAAGCTTCAGCCACGCCTTCTGTCAAACGTTGAAGCTGACGCCCCGTGTGAAGGTACCGTTACAGTGGCAAACTCCTTTGGTGTCACTGGAATGTTATAGGTCGACAAAAAATCTGAATGAAGAGCATACCATTTTCATTACAAAGTTCGCCATTGCTAAACCATTGTTTGTTAAATAAATTTTTTTTCTTAAATAAAATATTCTTGTCATTCCATTTATAACAGCGGTGGGGATAAAAGTTGTGTTTCTACATAAGATTCCATGCATTTCTTGCAAGATACTTTTCTTTTCCCACGTGAGTCAGTCCGCGTCAGTCATGCTGTTTAACCAATCAGATTTGACCTCGCCATTTCAACCAATCATAACACGCCAGGAGCGCAGCCTAAATCCTGTTTACATTAAATAAACCGAGCAGGTTTAAGTTTACGGACGTGTTGCTATGACAGCAAGTCCTGGATGAGCGTCGAAGAACCGAACTATGCAAGATCAACGAAAATCGTCAACAATCAAATCGAGCTAACTAATTTAGCTACGAACGAAGAACGGACCTCTGGGGCATGTTTCATAACACAAGTTTACCAAATAAGCCAGGCTTATGGCAGATAGTCTGACTTAATTTAAACCCAATTAACTGGCAATAAATCAGACTAACTGAAATAAACCTGGCTTATTTGGTAAACGTGTTTTATGAAACAGGCCCCAGGTGAGACAAGACATCGTGACACAATGATTAATCACATCCAAAGCAGTACTGTGTGTATTTATTATACACACACACACACACACACACACACACAGCATATATTCTGAAAACATTTACATTTACATGTGTGTGTATGTATATATATATATATATATACACACACACACATATATATATATATATATATATATACACACACACACACACATATATATATATATATATATATATATATATAAAATTTTATGTATTTTTACATGTTTTTCTTAAATATATGCATGTGTGTGTATATTTGTATATACATAACAAATATGCACAGCACACACACAAATATTATGTACACCAACTCTCTCTATATGTATTTCATTTAGTGATTGATGATTGTAAGTACTAATCACTAAATTAGCATTTTAATTTCTCTTCAAATCACATTTTTAAAAGCAGCTAGCTTGGTCTGTGTCCACAATAATGGACTGTGCATGCAGCTAAAACCCTAAAGGCTTTTGTGAGAGGTCTGATATGCCACATCAGAGATTCTATTATGGCCATGTGTATGTGGCTGCACATGCTGAGCATCCCTCTCCACCCCCCCAATGCACACTCTCTGAAGGCAATGGCAAATTAAATATGCTCTTCAGAAGTCACATGAGTGAGGTCTATAGAATGGAGAAAAAATGCCTCCCGCAGCAAGATGAAAGAGTGAAAGCATGAGTGAAAGAGTGTTTCACTTTTTGATGGCTTAAATTTTTGAACTGTTTATGTGCGTCTGAGTGCAGATTATCTGCAGGATCTGTCAGTAGTTTTCCTTTCTGCGTTTTTTTGCTTTAGCAGACATCGCTCTGAAGCTCCACAGAAAAGGCACTGAAGCATGGGGCAGGGGTGTGGACATGCACATCAAGCTACTTTACTCAAAAAGAAACTGCTAAGCTTTATAATATTTCTAAGATGAGCTTTGAACATCTGTATATATATATATATATATATATATATAGACAACACAAGTCATCTTTGAAATTTAAACAACCTCAGTGGAGATAATAATAATAATAAAAAGGTGACCACTCTATGCTTTATTTTGATGGGTTAGGAACATACTTATTGACTATGAGAAACTTTGCAAGTATATGTCAACTTATTTTAATACCCTTGATCCTACTCTAAAAGTCTACTCTAAAAGCTAGTAGCCATGTGCTGCAAATTAATTAGAATTAGTTAACATATAGTTGTTACAGAGTTACTTATAGTTAGTAGAATGTCTAAAGTGCACTAGTAAAATAAAGTGTAACCCTAACCCATTTTTGAAAATTATGTACCACCTACACTATACCCAGAACCTACGTGAGAGTGCTTACAAAAGCAAACATGAGCTGAAAACATATTTGCTGAAACATCCATGTCATTTTAGCCTTCTTCTACTAGCCTTCTTCTGTACCAGGTGAGCTACAGAGCAAGTTTACTACCACAGAAAAGCCATACGTATGGACCTGCTTATGTGATTCAAATGTAGAAATGTGTTTATCAATTATGAACTATGGTAAAAGTGTTTTGAGGTAAAAATATAGTATTGTACAAGAAACAAATAACAAAACAAAAATAAATTAATCAATAGTTTCAAATTGTTGATATTTTACTGTTATTTCAGCCAGAATCTGCTATTCATTTTTCAGTATATTGGCCTAGAACAAAAGAAAATATTTAAATAAAAACAAAAGATGTGTCATGAAGTAATGGCTTACTAGCACAAAAGATTCTGGGTTATCTTTTTACCTTTTTTGAGCATGTAAAGATAAATTGTTTCCTGTCTGACTTTCACAATGTAGTCCATTCAGTTGGACCATTCATTCAGTTGGACCATCGCTCTGAGAGACAGCGGAAGTGTACAAAAAAGGAGGTCAAAAATAAGAACCAAAGACGAAAGAGAAAGACTGAGTGACACTGAGAGATGGAAGGAGACAGAGAACATCATCCTGCAGGGTATTTCCATTCTTTTCCTTAAGAGGAACACTGTGCTTTTTCTCGAACAAAGCTTCTGGCAAAAAGAAACAGTCAGGACATGCACACCCAGACCTCGTGACATGTGTCTGTTCTACTTGAGTCTCAATCCTCGATTGAAGGATGGAAAAATGGGAGGTTAGAGTGCTTTCGGTGCACGATTCCCCTCTTGTGTGTGTGTCTCTGGCAGTCGGAGCCCCGGTCTGGAGGGGTGGGAGCAGATGTGGGGCTGTGTGAGGGCAGGTGCACTCCGCTCTGCACCAGTGGCCACCAGAGAAACCCAGCGGCTGTTGCTGCTGCTGCTGCAGTAAAAAGGCAGCCCCAGGAGGAGAGCTTTTTATAGCAGATATCCAGCCTGAGATCAGAGAAAACACAGAGGATACTGATGTAGCATCATGAGGAACGTTATGATTCTGTCTCTGATTACAATTCAACGTAATGTTTTCTGTTCTTTTATCGAATCATTTCTAATTTTTGAGGGAGAAATATCTGCATTTAGTTAACTACACCAAGTTCATCCCCAACATTGCCAGAAGTCTACATCTTTATCAAATTCTATACCAAGCGCAGAAAAAAAAAAAAAATTGTGTCACAGTGGTACTCTCTCTGAAATACAGTGTGTTCAGGAATTACTCTATCATTTTCCCCACAGGCAAGGAAAACCACTACTGCAGTGAAAGTGCATTGACAGACACATATTCACACATATACATTCCCTTCACTTCCTGTGACCACAGAGGGACAACATTGCAACTAATTAAGTGTGGCACAGTCTAGAAGCAGTGGGCATCCAGGCCATTACTTCTCATTGCCTACTGAAAGTTCTCAAAAAAGGCTCCTTCTGGTAGAACCAAAGCCCAAGACTGGATCTGCTGACCCAGTAAAAAAAGTGAGAAATATGTAAAACAGTCATCCCTGTCTTGCTGCCTCACACTGCACTTGTTAATTCACTATATATGAATTCTTCTATACTGAATAGACCAGTACAACCTTGCCAGGACATTCAGAGAGTATATTAAATGGCTCCGTTATTGCCAGCGATTTGGGATTCACTGAAGTTCATTGGCCCTGAAGTGTCGTCTGCTGAAAGAGCTTGGTTTGACATCAGGACTGAAATAGTGTGCTTGCAATAATGGCGTCTCACTTAAAGGCTTGGCTTTTCGAGACTGTCGGCAGCATTTGCTTGAAGTGGCCTTGAGACTGTGCGTTTAAAGAAATAGTGGGAAAATTAATTTGCATATTTAGAATTCTGAAACATCCGGAATGTTAGTTTTTGCATGGTTATGAATAAACATGTCTATGGCACTTGTTTCGGCAAAAGTGCTCGGTGGAGATGTGAAAAGTCAATCTTAATCAAAGGGCTGCAGACACAATGATGGCAGTCAACGAGTGACACTTCGCAATAAGAAAAAGCTGACATTTTAGAATCCTCTTGGCTGTGGAGTAAGTGACCAAAGATGTTTTTTATAGACGCACTCTCACACGTGTAATTTGTGGTTGTAAACTAGCCTGAAGCCATTCGCAATCTGTCGGGAAAAAAAAAAACTGACCTATTTATACCCTGAAGTCCACAGGCCCAAAGGCATTTTTTGAGTTCTCATTTGACATAAATAATCTGGAACCTGATTCTGGAGGAGACTTTAACCCTCTAAAGTTGGAGCCATTGCAGGTATGGAATTAAAGTAGAGATAAGTATATGTATAGCACACTGTTGCCATCAACTGATGGATAAATTTACTGGGAAAGAAATGTAGAGGGCAAAAGACTCTGTGCTTCAAATATCATACTTCTTGGAGGGATGCTAATTGGGTCTTTGGGGGAAAAAAGTGAGACACAGTGGATGCATTTTGTTCCAGCAATATCTTGTTGATACTTGCCATCTCAAGTATACGAGCTCAGTGTCCAATAGAAATCTAGGACACATAAGTGAAACCTTTATAACGCTTCATAATAATGTTCCTTTTATGACATTGTCATCTCATTTCTGAGAATTCAGAATATTTATTATATTTAATAAATTATGCATCATTTATATATTATAAAATATATGCACAACATTATATATCGTTAAAATGTTGAAGTTAGTAAAATGTTTAAAGTTGTTTTTGAGACTTTTTCAGTTAAAAATATTGTAAAATATTATTGCAATTGAAAGTAATTATTTTCTTTTTATATCCATTTAAAATGTAATTCCTGTGATGTTAAAGTCAAATTTTTAGCAGCATTATTCCAGTTTTCAGTGTCACAGTACACTTCAGAAATCATTTTAATATGCTAATTTGATGCTCAAAAAAACATTTATTCTTACTTGTATTCTTATTAACATTACAAACAGTTGTTCTGCATATATATTTGTGGAAACCATGACTCAAAAAGAGCAACAGCAATTATTTAAATTTATTGTAACATTATATGTGCATTTCTTGTATATTTAATGCATCCTTGATGACTACCATGGTTCCTTTTATTGTAAAGCCATGGTACTTTGGGTAGCACTTTCCCAATTCTAAATAGTAACTAGCTTACATCTCTTATTAACATATTGGCTATTTATTTATACTTATCAGGCACGTATTCTATAATCCTACCCAACTTAACAACTACCTACTAACCATTAATAAGTAACAACTTAGAAGTTTCATGGTACTGAAAATTATATACCATGGTATTTATGGTATTTCAAGACTACTTCAAAATACAAGTTGGTACACTCTCAGAAAAAAATCTTATTTACCCAAATGTACATATTAGTACCCTTTGATAAGATACCACCCCTGTGACAGTTTTGTAGTTAGAGTGTATTTCCCTGGCTTTACATGTCAAGATGTGTGTCCTGTAGCTTTCTGCAGTTGTTCTGGTACTTGCCTCCCTCACGCATCGCTGACACAATTGATAAATGGCAGGTGCAGCTGGATTATCTGTGAATGTGCTGAACCGTCAAGGAGACAAGAGGGCTTCATTTCTGAGGATAGCCTGTGGGCCGCCTGATGACTCCTCACAATGACAACACCTTTCGGAATCAATGCACAGCAGCCTGGGTCCCCAAAGAATCGGGTGTAGCCCAGTGAATTTAGCTTATTGCCCCTAGTTAAATTTAGACATGCTTTTTAAAAGTAATGAGAAAGTTATAAAGTAGTAGGCCTACATGCAGAGCAATGTGAACATTGCCAAAGTTTTGCATAAAAACATAACCTTTAGCCTGCTTGCTCAGTAACGAATCAGTCTACGCTCCTAAAAATAAATGTTATTGACTAGGGCTCCATGAACAACCTTTAACATTCCTGAAAGCCAGCCAAAAGAGTCTTTATAGTGGAAAAGTTCTGCAGATTATTCAAATAATGGTTATGAAAATAATGTTGTAAAACTGTTGACTGAAAGGTTCTTTTGGGATCCAAAAATGGTTTTCTTCAAAACTTGCTTTTCATATATATATATATATATATATATATATATATATATATATATATTATGAGTGTAGCATCTGTTGATCTGTTGATTATAATTTCAACATTTTCAAAAATTGTTAAGAACAGAAATAGAAACTCATATTGTAGAAATCATGTTGATATCTTGAACACTTCTTGAGTTGTAAGCAAGCGCACTTTGCAAACAGAATACTTGCGGCACTAACACAGAAGGAAACCCAACACATCTCTGCTTTTGGTTTTTGACCATTGAAATGTTTAATTATTTTATTTAATTTTTTTTCATGGAGCCATATTGAAATTTCATTATCTCTGGAATTGAACCATACAGGGCCTTAAAATAAAGATGTCAAAGGGTAGTTTATTAAGCAACAATATCTGACAGGGCATTAAGCCTATTTAAATACTTTTTAAGTTACAGGCCAACAAACTTCAGAGAAAACTTGAAAACTTGTCTTTGTTCAGAAAATTTGAGCAGGGGACATTTGGTTTAGCTGAATGACCCTGTATGGCATATAGGTGTTTAGCATGGTTGTCAGAATATGTACCAAAAGTAACAATTGGCGTGGACTATTCTTTTTTATTTCTACATCAATTAGGAAAATAAAAGCTCTCCATACAAGTGAAACATCTGCCAACTGTTAGGCTTCAAAGACAAAACATTATATATTGGAAAGAAAGCAGGAACATTCAGAGTGGCCAAAAAAATGGTGAGCTCAGCAACATAAAAAAGGTCTAGATGTCCATAGAGGACAACATTGATGGATGATCAGAGAATCCTCTCCATGGTAAAGAAAAACTCTTTCACAACAACCAGCCAAGAGAAGAACTCTCTCTAGGAGGTAGACGTGTCACTGTCAAAGTCTACAATCAAGAGAAGACCTCACCAGAGCAAATGAGGGTTCACCACAAGGTGGAAACAAGACCAGATTAGACTTTGCCAAAAAACATCTAAAAAAAAAAAACAGGCCACTTCTGGAAAAGCATTCCTTGGATGGCTGAAATTACCTGTAATGACCGGAAGAGAAAAGGATGAAGAAGGCTTGGAACATCTCATGATCCAAAGCAAACTGTGAAACACGGAGCAGTGTGATGCATGAGCATGGCAGTGCCATTGGCATTGACATTGGGTTACTGGTGTTTATTGAAAGTATAATAGAAGACAGAAGCAGCCGGATTAATTCTGAAGTGTAAAGAGATATACTATCTGTCTAGATTCAGCCAAATGGAAGTTTACACTTCAAAGTATAAACGGACAATGACTCAGAACAACCAGCAAAGGTAAAAAAAAAAAGTGGAATATTCTGCAATGGCAAAGTCAGTCTCTTGATCTTCACCTGACTGAATTAGCATTTCACTTTCTGAAGGCAAAACTAAAAGCAGAATGATCCACAAACAACAACTGAATTCAGCCAAAGCATCACAAAGGAGAAACCCAGTCTCTGGTGATATCCATGACCTCCAGACTTTTATATATACAGTACAGGCCAAAAGCTATTTTGAAGAAACTAGAATATAAAATATGTTTTCAGTTATTTCACCTTTTTTTGTTAAGTACATAACTCCACATGTTTTCATTCATAGTTTTGATGCCTTCAGTGACACTCTACCAATGGAAATGGTCATAAAAATAAAGAAAACACATTGAATGAGAAGGTGTGTCCAAACTTTTGGCCTGTACTGTATATAGTACCATAACAGAAAAGCATAAAGTAAGTGTGAGAGCAGTACCGGTTTTGAACCATCCGTCCTCAGTGAAAGTGTCTGCTGTCTCCTGAGGTTTGTTCCAGTACTTCTGAAAGACAGAGGAACCTCGAACCAACAGCTCACCCTCCTTCCCCTCTAAACCAGCCTTCACCTAAAAGGGAAAACCCATACACACACACAAACATATAGGTCTACAGACTCAAAGTGGTACAAAGTCAGTAGGTCTTCTTATTTAATTTTTGATTACTGAAATATTTCCAGGGTGGAATATACAACATTTATGTGTAAAAATGAAGGAAAGATGAAATGAAAAATAACTTTTCAAAATATGAAATGTTTTCTGTCTAATTAAATTTTGTTTTTATTTTTCTGAGCCAAAGTAAATATCACACATTTTTTCCTGATTTACTTAATTTATCCACTTAAATGTAATTCAGTGTAATAAACTTGTCAGGCATATTTACAACAAAAATCAATTTATGACACATTAAAAGATGAATTATGTTCACCCCAAATACTAATTACTAATAAATGTTCTACCACTATTCTAGGTTTTACCCATTTGTCAAGATTTTACTCATTTAAAAAAATAAAATGTAATATGCTTCCTTATTCTTTTATATACATATTTAAAAAGTACAAGTCAGAATAGGCATGCAGTTTGAATTTTTATATAAATATTGTTACACTAAATGAAAATTTAACATTATTTAAACCAAATTTTTATATTTTATTCTCAAAAAACCAGAAAAGTAGAAACTTCTTTTGTGTATTTCTTTTGATGCAGACAACTTAACGCCTTTGACCCACATAAAATGCAGATGTAAGCAAAATCTTAATAGGTCAATATAACCAAATTAATGAAATTACTATTAATGATGTCTCGATAGTGAAAAATTTGGGGAGAGCAAAAACATTCCAAAACGTTCTGTTAAATACAATTTGAGAATTAACTGCACAATTACTCGAAATGTGTACCTTAGATATTATATAAATTGAATACATACAACATTTTTTGAAGAAAGGCATTTTTTTCAAGACGTTTTCAACCCTGACTTTGGACCAATTCTGTAGCATGGCCTAAATACATTCCTAAACAGTAATATTTAAAGGGGTCACACAAAGGCAATTTTCCACAAGCTAATATGATTCTTTAGGATCTTAATGGAAAGTCTGTAATGTAGATTGCTTTAAAATTTCTCAAAGATAGTGTAAAAAAACGCTCATTTTAACCTGTCAAAAACAGCTCTCTTCAACTCTGTTCTGTGTACTTCCCCTTTAAATCTTCACGAGCTCCGCTGACCCCGCCCCTCCTTTCCGAGGCGCTCTCTGAGGCTCTTTGTTTAGCTCTTTGTAAGACACCAGTTCAGTCTGTGTGACACACTGCTGTCAATCAACTATTGTGGGAGTGGCCTCTGTCTGTGTGACGTCACACTGACATGCATTTAAGAATGGCTTGATTTCAGAAGGGGCAACTTATTCTTCTTTTAATTTAATAAAAAATACTTGTGGATCTTTATCATCGTAGGGTGGTTGTGTACACACACTCCCAACACACATTTCAGTCCAAACAGCTTGTAAAAGTGCATGTATGACCCCTTTAACAAGTCCACAATATTGCTGCTGGAAGACTGATCTTTTGGGGTTATTCTCTACTGACATTCTCTGCTCTGCTGATAGTAACTAGTTGAAACATTTAAGTTTCCTTTTGATATTTGATAGCTGAGAAGTGAGAAGAATTACATTTGTACCCTCATTGTACCCAGTATTTTAAATGATTATCCCACCTTCCATGTATAGAGTGAATCCTCAACAAACTGATAGTCAGTCGCTCATTATTTACAGTTTAACAGAAGTAATACCCATAAGTCATGTCGTGCGGTGTAGCAAAAACAGAGTGTTCCTTGTTACCTGGCTTCCTTTGCTGTTGCCTTCAGCGATGATAGCGTTGGTGGAGTTTGTCATCATGATACGCACTTCCACTCCTGGCAGAGGCACTCCAACAGCACCTAAAAACACACACACACAGGCAATTTCATTAAATACAACTTTGTCTCCTATATTTTCTTTTGTTTGATGGATTATAATATAGTCATTGGTTTACCCTGTTCTTATTGCGATGTAAAGGATGAAATATATATAGCAATTCCTAAAAAAGATAACGGTTCACGATTTAATTACTGAACTGATTTCTAGTTGATTTAGATTTGCTTTGGAGAAGCTTCATTTTGAATGCTGGGAGAAATACTACTCTTCTAGCAAAACCTTCATTATCAAAATTCAATGTTCCAGCATCTCAAACATAGAAAAAAATTGTCAGCCTACTGTGAAACTGGATCGGTCTAAAAAATATATTCTAAGCTGTAGCACATATGTACAGAGCTGAAGAGATGTCTTACTCCATTCACACATATGTGAAATCTAACCATTAGGGGCTTGAGTGTGAATATAAATGAGATGGCGGCTGATTTGAGGTCTACGCACGGTGTCCACTGGGATATGATTGTGTGCAGGTATACACTGGAATGTGGTTGTCCCTGTGGCAGCATTCCTGTCACAAAATGAGAAAAGGACACAATAGCTCCCACACTGCTTAAAGAAGCCATTAACAAGCCTCCAGTCCCTCTGCCCATCACAAGCCCTCATTAAAACAGAGGACACACACTCACACACTCACTCATGTTTTATTCAAAGCTTTTTACACAGCATTTCACAGTGTGCCAGCACAGGGAGTGGCAGCACCCACTACAGTACAACATGGAAGGAAAAATAACTTATGTACATGACTACTATTGGCACAATTAGATTTGTTTTTCTGAATGGCTTGTTTAACTAGATTTCAACATTTTCTTGAAAATTACAGTTGTGCTTGCCTGCGCCGAATTCGTATTTTGGATGGTTGCTAGAAAATTGGTATATATTACACATCTATATCATCTGCACTATTTTACTTCTTTACTAAACTTCTTTTTTAACATTTCTCATTGTATTCAGCTGTGGTAAGCTTTAGTAATACACGTGCAGTTTATGTCATGCCAATAAAAACCTAATGAAATTGAAAATGGATAGAGAGCGCAGATAGTGAGTCATGGTAAAAAAACAGAGGTGGAGAATTTGGTGTGGAGCAATTACAACAGAAACCATCAAATGAAAGATTAAGAGAGAGACGGAGGTTTGAAATTGTGTGAAAAATCAATATAAATGTATATAAATAACATCAATTTATAAAAACAAGCTCTCTTGCTTGTGTTTAAAATGAAAGTTGAAAAAGTGTGTTTTGTATATTTGTACACCTTGCCAAATAATTATTTTGTGCCTCCATGATTATATTAATATATAACGATATTAACAAGAAATTAAATTAATTATTAAGTACATTTAATTCAGATGTGTCACTCTTCTGCTAGAAAACATAGATCCTCACTAAATTGGATAGCAGGCTTATGAGTGTTACGCACTACGCAGTGATATGTACCGCGTGCCTGGCTTGATAAACTTGTAAGTTGTATCACAGCATAGGTCTTGAGATATTAAAATTTAACAATGCCTGATCTAGTCTATCAGTTTTTTTTTTTTAAATCGGTAAACTTGACTGGAATCAAAATCCAAACAACTTCTTTAAGAGACTTTCATCTCAGTTTGGAGCTATACAGCATTGATGTGCTGTTACAACAAGATTCAACTATGATTTGGTTCACACTGCCACAAACATTAGATCAGACTCATCATAATTTATGGGCATCTCCTCTGGTGAGCACAGTCAAACCTGTGACTGATATTGATCGACTTCAACCTACTTTTGAATTAGACAGCCTCACTCTGGAGTCTCATGGGACAGAGCAGGAATTGTTAACAGTGGCAAACTCTTATAGTCATCACCTCTGAGCATTAACTTCAGACCATTTTTCCTCCGAACTCGTCGCTAATAGAACAACACGGCACACAAGCTACCTCTGACAGCCACGTTAGCACCTTCACAAACAAACGCATGTCGAAAGGCGAACAAAACAATCCTCAGACACCCAGAGCAATGCAAGAAGAGCAGTGAAAGTGCTTTGATACTGACACTAAAAGAAGACTGGGAAGTTGACGAGAGCAGTTTGATCAGTGCTACATCACTCATAAAGTCCCATGGAGAGTTTCTTAGAAGATAATCACACATAAACAACAAAGTGCAGACGAAAGAAAGACAAACAAACAACTTCAGAACAGAGGTTGATCCAAGACAACTTGCCATTGTAAACTGTCAGAGAAAAAAAAAATACTGTTATGGAAATTAGAACATTAGGCCTAAACATCAGTAGAGGAAAGAGTAACAAAGCCAAGATAATTATAAAGATTTAAGCTCTATTTCAGAGTCTGGCAGAAGGAAAAAGTACATAATACTAAAACAAGCTATTCACATGAATCTAAATGGCAATTGATTTGTCAGATTTGAACAGACTCACTGTATACGGCAAACCATAGTTAACAACCAAAATACCATGGTTCTTACTTGGGCTATCTCTCAGTATACTGGTATTGAAAATAATCATTATTGTTAAAATATAAAATACGGATATCGTATTAATACTACACATATGATAATATCATAAATAATTGAGCACCCTTCTGGTTAACACTTAACACAAAGTAGGTAGCAGTATTACATTTTAATGCTAATGTCCATCCATCCATCCATCCATCCATCCAAAGAGATAAAGTAGATGCTTTGTGTAGCTGTTATTGTTGCAGGAAATCATGTTGATCAAATCAAAACCATGTTGAGAAAATTCAATTGAGGAACTAGTTCTGAACGAAAAAAAAAAAAAAAAAAGGATCGACAGTAAATTATTTGGTATACATTTGTACCGTTATTGTTACAGTCTTTCTGCCTACCTATACTCATATTTTGAGTATGATTTATTGGCCAAAAAAGACAACAGACAAAATAACATTAAATATAAATCTGATAGCATTACTTATTATTTTGTATATGTGACTCTGGACCACAAAACCAGTCATAAGGGTAACATTTTTGAAATACAGAAGTATACATCATCTCAAAGCTATATGCATAAGCTTTCCGTATGGTTTGGACAATATTTGGCCAAGATACCAATACACATTTTGTTAAGCCAGGATTAGGCCATTTCTCAAATAGGAAATGCAAGTATTTTTTATTAACATTCTTAGACAAATAACATTACTGATGTGCATCTTGATAGAAAACAAAAGCACTGATATATTTTATGACCAATCAGTGCAGGTTTCTTTTAGTTAAAACAGGTCAGACTTACACCATAGTCTAGGACTAGGCTTAAGCCTTCTGTCTGTGAAACCAGGGGATACTTTATAAAGTATATATTTATGCTCAAGGTTTTATTTGCTGTTGTTTATGAATTAACAGAGTTGTTCCCTGTCGCTGTGGCAACCAATGGCTGGCTCCTGCCGAAGCGTGCCTGAGGGGGGGCGGGGCCGTCTATATATAGTGGCTAAACCGCCACAGGTCTTTACTGTCTTTACTGTCCCTGACTAGGAGCTTATGCCATAGAAGACAGCCGACTGCAGCTGGACAATTTCCCTGCCGCTACCGGGCATTTAAATCAGGTTTTTTTGCCCTCGAGTCCAAGTCATTTGATTTTGAGTATCTACCGATACTGAATCCTGATCTGATACTTCTATAATGCATAAAGAAAGGATGTACAAGAGCGAAGAAACAGATACAGGATTCATTATTATTATTTCATTATTTTTTATTTAATTCATGTTATTTAACATTTAACAACTCTGTTAACAAACAGAGCACTTCTATGAGGTAGCTTGAACAATCAAGTATAAATAACATAAATTCTTCACTTTTGGACTTGTGCAACAGTAAATATAAAACAAATTCTAATTTATGCTGTCTTGTAATGTCCTGCGCCTTCGCGCTGTCACAGGGTTTTTTTTCTCTCCTCTTCATACTATCCTGCAGCGTGAGCTTCGGCTGGGTTGTCTAAAGAAACTCGCTGTATTGTGTTGGGTGTTTATTTCTTTGAGGTGCCCTATCAAATATCCCGTATCTCGCGCTTTACGCTGCTTCCGTGTTCTACTTTTCCGGCATTTAACCAATAGCGTCTCTGCAACAAAGTGATGTCATGCCACACGCGTTGCTGTTTCTGTGTGGAGTCAAGAGGTCTAATTCTGTGTCACCGCATAAATATAGATGTGAAAAAAAACTAAACTACTGTGAGCTTCGATTCTTATCACCTGTCGTCCGTGATCTTCATATACCATTTGAAACGCATCGGTATTAGTTGTACGAAACCTGCGCGCTGACAGACCTGCACGTCACGTGCGCGTTGTGTTTGTTTGTCTTGAAGCGTCTGATCGTGGCTACGGATAAATGCACTTGCATTTTCTAATGCGTTTATACAAAACTGATGAACACACCGCCAGTTATGTTTTCAGAGCAGAGCAAAACATCTGATATATGGAAAGAGATCTGTGCATTAGTCTGAATGCAGCCTGTTAAAGCTGCCACTGTTAATGATCTCATCAGTAATAATCAAGCGGAAAAATGCAGAGGAAAAAAAGAAAAATCCAACTTTTAAAAGTCAAGACTATTTCTGTAAACTTTTGTACACTCAAAGAGCACTTTTTAAAATAAGTAATAGTTTTAAAAGAGTAGCCTGTTTACAGTATATAATGCACCTCAAGGAAATAAACATATATATTCAAGTCCTGATCGGGAGGTAACGGCTGATTCCGATCCGAGTCTGAAACCACGTGATCGGGCCCGATTTCCGATCATGTGATCGGATCTGACATCCCTATCTAAAAGAGCATATTTCTTTCTAAAAGAGCAAATTTACCACTGAGGATGCCCGGTCATTGCTGCTCCGCCTGCAGGACCCTCCTGCAGACTGAAGACAGCCATTCAGAGTGTGTTTCCTGCCTGGGCAGACGCCACACCGAAGCCGTTCTGACCGGAGCTGATTATCAGCACTCCAAGGCTCTCAGCCTCGGCAATCTCCGCATGCGCAAGCGATCGGCAGATCGATGGCCAGCCTCGTCGTGCTCAAGCGGCATCTCTGGCTGAACTTAACAGAGATCAAGGATGCCAAGCACGGAGGCACAGAAGGCTTCCCAAGTTATGCAACACTTCCTGCCAAAGTGCTCCACTGCATCCGCCTCTGCTGGACGCACCAGAAAGCCCTCTTAGCAGCCTAAGCAGAAGCCCGCGCCGCCACCGCCGTCTTTTAGGCAGTCGAGACACACGAAGCAGGAGTCAAGGAGCCGCTCTAGTTTGTCGACTAGACGCTTCCCCTTCCCAGGGACGCCGGCCCAGAGTAGTGCCTCACAAGCTGCTCCGTTCCTGTCCGCTACCTCGCTTAGTTCAGGGTATGATAAATGTAGCTGCAATAAATGGGTCCGTAAAAGTGCCCATGCGTGTTCACAGCGCACCCACAAATTCATAAAAAGAGCAGTTTCTCTCAAAAACACACACACATAAGTCTTATGTCCCTAGACGGGGACAAAACGCTCAGTTTAATAAAGCCCTTATTGTCCCTAGACAGCGACAAAGCGCTCAGTATAATAAAGCCCTTATCCCTCAGTGTCAAGCTGCACTGCTCCTGTGCTGCGGACCGAAGTGAAAGCACTGCTTTTAAAGAGTGCGATACAAATCGTTCCCTGAGGAGAAAAAGGGTTTTACAGTCGCTACTTCCTGGTCCCCATGAGAGACGGCGGGCTGTACTCGACCTAAGACATCTGAATTGCGCCCTATTAAAACGGTCATTCAACATGCTCACATTAAAAGCCATTCTCTCACAAATTCAGCCAAAAGACTGGATGTTTTCACTGGACCTGAAAGATGCGTACTTTCATGTACAAATAGCCCCTCATCACAGGCCATTCTTGAGATTCACCTACGAGGGGATAGCAAATCAATACACGACATCCTTCAAGATCGCTACATTTCGCCCCCTGAGAGCCTTTCAGAAAATGTTAGGTCTGATGGCCGCAGCCTCATCAGTACTACAGCTCGGCCTCTTAAGAATGCGGCCGCTTCAGTATTGGTTGAGTGCACGGGAGTACCGTGAGTTTGGCATCATGGACACCTTTGGCTCAGAATAGACAGAGCCTGCATAGCAGCTCTCCGTCTATGGAAAGGCACCCAGTAGCTAAAGAGAGGCATTCCCCTCCACGTTGTGTGCAAAAGGAAAGTGATAGTGACAGACACTTCCATAAAAGGGTTGGGAGCGCTGCAGGAGGGCTCACAGGCCTGTGGTCAGATGCAGAGACCAGCTTGCACATCAACTGAACGGAAATGATGGCACGTTTTCCTGCCACAACTGAGGACTCTCACGTTCTGGTTCGCTCAGACAGTATGACTGTGGTGTCATACATAAATCGCCAGGGGATCTGTCATCGAGGTGCCTATTCAGACTGTCTGTGTACCACCTCAAGTGGGCCCAGCAAAATCTGCGTTCACTGAAAGCCTCCCACATCCCCGGCAGGCTGAACCAGGGCGCAGACATGCTGTCACAGAGTGCAGACCATCCTTAGGAATGGACTCTTCACCCCCAAACTATTCAGCTGATCTGGAAAATGTTTGGCAAAGCAAAAGTGGATCTTTACACTTAAGACAGCAACACTCGCTGCCCAGCTTATTTTACGAAGGAGATGAACGCGCAGGCCCAGGACTGCCCCAGCCTTCCCCTCTATGCCTTTTCCCAGATCAGGCTGCTCCCCCAGGTGATCAGCTAGATCAGGGCAGAAGGTCACAAAGTCCTCCTGGTCGCCCCCTTATGGTGGAACCAGCCGCATTCATGGTGGATTGCGGACCTGCATTCAATGCTGGCAGCAGCTCCATGGCACATCCCCCTGAGATGGGACCTCCTCTCTCAAGCTACAGCACCTGCTGGATAAGGGATATTCCCCATCCACCATTGAGGGCCATAGCAGCCCACCACGACCTTATAGCAGGCCAGACTGTGGGCAAGGATACTCTTATTATCCAATTCAAGAAAGGAGCTAGACGGCTCAGACCCTCGCGCCCTCGCACTATCCCTACGTGGGACCTGCCCACTGTGCTCAAAGCCCTTAGAAGCACGCCTTTGAACCCCTGCAAACGGCTACTGTAAAGGCGCTGATGCTGAAAACTGTTCTGCTGCTGGCTTTTGCATCAGTCAAGCGAATAGGCAACCTGCAATTGCTGTCTGTGAGCCCTGACTGCCTGGATTTCAGGCCAAATGAGCTTCCTCCGAACGAGGGCCAGGATTTAACCCTCTCTGCCCCGTTAGGGCTCTGAGAGCCTACATTAAGCGGTCTGCCGCCTTTAGACGGTCTGACCAGCTCTTTATCGGCTTCAGTGCTCGCTCTAAAGGCTTACCAGTTTTGAAGCAAAGGCTTTCTAAATGGGTTGTAGACGCCATTTTGCTAGCTTACTTCTCTCTGGGCAAGGACTGCCCCATAGGAGTAAACGCTCATTTAACTAGGGGCATTGCCTCATCATGGGCGTGGTCTAGCAGAATATCCCTGCCTGAGATTTGTGAGGGGGCCGTCTGGTCCTCCCCGTCCACATTCGTCAGGTTTTATAACTTGGACGTTCCTGCATTACACGCCAGAGTCCTCTCTGCCTAAAGGGTTAAATTACCTAGCTTGCAGTGCTCGGCCGCTATGCGCCCGGCATTGAGCTCAGCTCTCTAGCTTGTAGAATATGTTTTTGCTCCCCGCCAGACCGCCGAAGCGCTCTGGCTGGCAGCTCGGGCTCGCAAGCCCTTCTCTATGTAAATATTTGCTTGCCGTGTTTGGCCGCCAGCTGCCCAAACGGCAAGCTTAGGCTTACGAGTCTTATTCATGTTAAGCACGCTCACTGCGCTAGGCATTCACGCCCAAGCTGCAAGCTCAGGCTTGACCCCTGTAACATATTTTTAGCTCAAGGGAATATAGATATTGATATAAATAATTACTATCAATTATGATTAATTGCAATTATTTTTATTAGCTGCCAGTAGTAACTGTAGCAGAATTACCATCAACTAATCCGTTCGTTCACCGAACACAGTGTATTTAAGAAGGTATATTTTCTAGGCCACAGAAAAATGCCTTCTTACAGTATTACTGCTTTAGAGCATGTAGCAGGATCACAACCGTAAAGGGACATTACTTTGCAAGGCAGAATCAGAAACTCATGTCATTTGTGCAAAAGTTTTATTAACTCTACGTTAACTCACATGTATAAATACATTCACACTAAAGG
>JAUCMU010000039.1:6778820-6792715 GCA_032275025.1 Enteromius treurensis
CCACTTCTCCGGGTGTGTTTTCATGGTGTGTGCGTGTGCATGGTTGTTCACTTCTCACTGCTGTGTGTGTGCGTGCACTTGGAAATTCCTAGTATAGGAAACCATACCTAGCCCCATGTCACATCCTGTCCTTTCTTTTGGGATCCATTTGCTTCTTTTGCAATTGTTCATATTTTATAATAATAGCTAAACAACAGCATCACGTGAAACAACTCAGTGTCCAATGACAAACATAAATGCCAAAGTGAGACTCAGGAAAGATGGGCAGTATTTCTGGACACCACCTGGTCCTTAAAAATGAATGTGTCAGAGAAAGTGCAAAAGATAAAAGATGAAGCATGCCGAAAGTCCAACTGTGCAGAGTGAAGCCCATCATTCACTTGCTGGTCAGCAACAAGGTCTTGACCCTTTGACCCTCTCACTTTCCACCACACAGCAGATTGTCTCACACACAGCTCTACCAAGCCATTCCCTTGACTGCAGGCATGTGTCCTGGGAAAAGGAGACCCAACGTCAGTGAAGTGTGCTGGAACAGTGTCGAAGATGGATGAGACAGCTGTCTGAGGCCGCCTGTCCCTGGCTGTGTGATCTGTCCTGTTAACAAACTTGCTGGCAGTCAATGGTCCAAGCATGCACAGAGATCAATGCTCTGACTGGCCCAAAAGATCAGGCTGGTGTCGCCATCGCTTCTAATGTCCCTGCAATGATGAATTCCCAATCAGTACACTTCTAAATTGAGCAGAGCAGCTAATGGAGACTCAAGTGGAAACATACTTCAAGACCTCAGAATGTAAACAGCATTGGTTTTAGTGGAAAAAAATGCTTCAAATAAAATTGAACTTTTTTGGGTCTGCATTTCACAGGCCAGTTTAATGTTTGTGACCATGGATTCAACAAAATTAGTCACTTTTTGATGTCAATTTTTCGAAATTGAGATTTATACATGATCTGAAAGCTAAATAAATAAGCTTTCCATTTATGTATGTCAAGTCAAGTCACTTTTATTTATATATCGCTTTTAACAATACAGATTATAGCAAAGCACTGAACATTATCAAGTAGGAAAATAGAGTGATGGTAATGTACTGTATAATGACGAGATTAAACTTTATTTATCAAATGCAGAGACGGTATCTGTAGTCAAGACGACGATAATCACTAGAAATCAGGTGTCCGCAACTAAACAAGCCAGAGGCAGCGGCAGCAAGGAACCAAAACCCCATGCATGAGAGAATGGGGAAAAAAACCTTGGGAGAACCAGGTTTAGTTGGGTCCAGTTCTCCTCTGGCCGAATTTCCAGTTCAATTTTAAACACATGTTAGATTGTGTAAGGACTTATAGTGTGTGTGTGTAACTGGATCCGGCGATCTGTCCACGGAGCTCATCTAGGTGTTCCGATGAAGATCATCTCTTTGTGTCGGTACACCATCTGATCTGGATACAGACTGAGCAACAGAATAAAAGAGAGACAGACTAATGTTAGCGTAGAGGCCATCCTTTTTACGATGTAACAAGTACACTGTGTGTTAAGGGGAGTGTTCCCGGTTCTGGCTGATCTAATTAATGCAGCCTAACAATCCTTTAATGGATTTGATTATTAAATTTGTATTAGCATGTTAAGTGTAAGCCAGAGTCAGATTGGCCGTGAACTACACTGGGTAACGACTGTCCACTGAGTGTTCTTACAGTAAGAGAGTCTTTGAGTGGGCTCACAGGAATGTGAAAGTTCTTGGTGAATGAAAAGTCCATAAAATTTCCTTCTGCCCCGGAGTCCACGAGGGCCCAGCATTCAAAATCTTGGAAGGCTTTGGATTGACATTGTTAATAACTTTCACCTTATGACTGTAGGTACCTACTGTCTTAAGGTACCTAAGGTCACACCTCAGCCAGTTGTACTACAGGCCTTCAACCCCCCTCCCTTTAGGAAACCTGGTCAAAAGAAGCTAAACTGTATGTGTCCAGTGCGAGTGTAACTGGATGCATATGTCCACAGAGCTGCCCTGTGGAGAAAGGATTGGATATGCAAGCCACTCTGGGCTCTTCTGTCTTACTGTCGTAGCTGTGCACAAACACACACTAGAGATGGATTTGAAAGTGTGGGGGAGTGGGCATCTTGTTCACATAGCGTCTCGTCGATGCGGCTCGAGTTCCTGAAGAGGAATGTCTCTAGGTTACCCATGTAAACCTAGTTTCTCGAAGGACTGAGAGACCGCGTCTCGATACCACACTTTTGGCTCCACTGCATGACAGGAGCAATCTGCTGGCAGCATGCCACGTGCTTTTATGCTTTCTGGCCAGTGACCTCACCCGCCTATGACGTCCCAACTTATCATTGGCTGATTTTACAGACGATTCAGAGCCATCATGCTGGAGGCGTTCCCATAGCGTCTTGTTGACGCTGCGTCTCGTTCCTTCAAGGAACTAGGGTTACATGCGTAACCTATAGACGTTATTTTACTATATTATTTATTACAAATGTCTCATTTCAGTTTTAGTTTTGTATTTATTGCATTTTATAGGCAAAGGTTCATGTAGCATGGATCAAAATTCTTATACAGACTAAAACCTTTTCTTTAAGCATGTTAAAAATAAGTTTAAAAAGTTGTCGGGAGCGCCGTGGTGGTAACAGGTTTAACATGTGTATGTTTCATGAGGTTTTTTTGCAATAATTCAAAAGCCTATGGAAAAATCCTGTTGGCTTTTCATCAAGGAAACCACTTTCATGCTAACAGCCGATCAGCCTACAGAGTGACGTCATCGTTGCCCTGCATCGTAAAACACAAAAATTAATATTAATTTCATATATACTACCTTTTAAACATTCAAGTACTTTTCAAGTACCTTTTTAAAAATGTTGCTGTTTTTAAGGGTTTTCCTGGAGTTAAATTTGAAAAAGTCAAAGTCAAGTACTTCAAGCACTTTAAGTACTTTTCTACGAACCCTGCACCCAGATCAGAACTGTTTTAAATCTATTGCAGGTGATGATTCAGTATCAGCCAGATCTGTGTCCAGTGTTTGCTCAGTCCCGGAGGGACCTGGCACACACACACACACACACAATTCAACATCTTCACAGACCTAGCCTGGCAGACACACCAGTTCAGGGTCGGCAGGATCTGTGCCAGCCATTGGTCTGATTATGAAGGGACTTGAGGTAGGCATTAGCTCAGAATCTTCTTGATCCAGCTGTGGTGGAAGACGCACCACCCTGGTCAGGTCACATCTTTACAGCTTTCCACACTCTTCAAAAGAAGGCACAAGCGTTTCCCCCCTTCCTCCCTTTTGCAGATTATTTTAAACTATATAAAAAATAAAACATAATAGGTTCAGTCTGACTTGTCTTGGTCTCTCTTTCTTAACATCTGCTATTTTTTCAAGGGGGAGATAGAGATTGTGAAAGAGAGTTTCATTTGGACTAAGAAACTATTTAAAACCGGCTCTGTGTGTTATGCTACCTTTTCTTGTCTGGATAATGCACAGGACCCGCTGTCTAGTTATTAAACCACCTGTGCTCTTCTAGATGCTGTAGCATCGGTCTGTTAGCTGAATTGTAGATCAAACACTGGAAAATCAGGTCACGGCATGCTGTAAAGTTTTCAGAGAGAGAGTGCGGGTTAGTCTTACTCAACATCAATGCTTACATAAGAAAAAAAAAAAGCTTCTGAAATGTTTTAACATATAACATTTCAAATAAACGTACCCAATTAAATGATTAGGCCTACAGTCACATCAATAAACATGTTGACTGCCATACCCTGTCTCACATATATTTTCCATCTCACACAGAGATTGTAAAGATGTGTCTGTTGTGTTTACCTGAGGATAAAGTCTGTATTTTGGCTTGGCTTTCAAAGGTCAAATATCCATGCAGGATTTCAAAGAGCACAAGACCTAGACATATGCTGGGTTAGAGTGAAATGTGGTGTTCCCTATGACCTCAGGTGGGATGAGCACTTAGTTGTTATCTTGACAGGCATTTTGTCAGTTGCCTCTACATAATGTCTGACAGAGTCAGACATTATGTCTCAAGTAAGACTGATCATCTCCAGCCTATCCACACATTCTCTCTTAACTTTACTGAACTGTGTAAAAAATTCTGTTTGATTATATTATAAACCTAGACTGTGTGTGCAAATCTAAGTTTGTATCTTAACACTGTATATCTATTAAAGCATTTCAGTCAGCACAATCACTTTCTGTCGATTTTCTATACTCATTCTCACTCAAGAAATTCGCCAACACTCGTTGTTCTGTTTTTATTTTAAACCCCTTATGTTCTAAATAGGTGCATGCTTGAATTTGACAGCTTAACAGCACACACTTTTGTCCTGTTGTTGTTGCTGTGTTAAATATAACTGAAATATGCAATAACGTTAACATGCTGCACGAACTGTAGGCCCAAATCCAGTATGCAGCTCAGTAACATGAGCATAAAAATCCTTGAGGAACTTAAGAAACTTTGACGTTACATTTAGAAGAAACGCTGCATTTTTATCAGGAGAGGTGCATTCTGGGGAATGGAGTCCAGTGACTGAACTGGGGAGGCAGACATGAAACACTCAACATGAGTCTAATTCTGGAGTGCCTAATACAGTTCTCACCGGCAACTCGAGCTGGGCGTGACTTAGCCCCTTAGGTCAGGATACTGAGCTGCAAAGAGGAGCACAAACGGGTTATTGGCTGGACCAGCCCGAGATGTATTCTGTGCAGCCATCTGTGGATCCTCTGGGAAATCTATGCAGCCACTGATGGACCCTCCATATTTAGGACCGAACCGACAACGCGCAGGGGAAAGTAGACCTCTGACTCTGAGGACCGTGCAGCCACCAGCGGACCCTCTGAGGAAGCGACTGACTCCCCCAGAGGGGTTGCAGCCTCTGGCTGAGCCTCAGTTGTAGATACCGGCGTGTCAGCCGGTTCTCCTGGCCATGTACCCCCTTCTGAGAATTGAGCCTCCGTAAGGCTTTTAGACAGCCCCTCGGGCTGTGTAACCGAAACCGACTGAACAACCCACGGGTCCTCGTACCGTGGGACGGGGTTGGAACCCCTTACTTGTGGATCTGCAACAGTGAGGACCTTCCTCTGCTCTTCAGGTAGAGAAACTGGAAGTGACTGAACTAAACACGGCCCCCCGTACCGTGCGACGGAAAGTAGACCCGTTACCGAATGGTTGGAGATTGTGAGGGCCTTCGGCAGCGCTACTGGTGGCGAAACCGAGACTGGCTGGGTAGAACACGGCGATCCAAGAACGAGTAGAACTGCATCTATGAGTTCACCTAGGTTTCACTCTGAATCCTCTCCCAGTTGCTCATCCACCTCATCGAACACTTCTGGGTCAAACCCCATGCAAAACAGTGCTTGAGTTCATCCTCAGTGGTGTGAGCGAGGTGGCTGTACGATACAAACTCCTCGACATAATCCTCAATGTTGCGTCTTTGTTGACATATCGTACGCAAGTACTGCATAATGTCCTCGTCGTACTCGTGTCCTCGAAGGAATACCCGCTGGATTCTACGGGGCTGATCATTCTATCGTGAATGAAGACGGAGACAGTCGAATCCATTTGCTAGGGTATTTAATAACAAGCTCATGGGACAGAGTAAACTGGCAATGGTCAAACAACGACAAACGACAAAAGGATAGACAGAATCGTGGTCAGAAGACAAGCAAAAGTCGGCAACGGGGCCACATGCAATGATCAGCAACCAGACAGACAAACAGACTAGTACTTATACAGGTGGTGATGATTGAATGATTGAATGAATGAACCTAACAAGCAACAGGTGAGGGGGAGAGGTGCATTCTTGGGAATGGAGTCCGGAGACTGAACTGGGGAGACAGACATGAAACACACAGCAACATTAGCAGACGGTGCTCTGGGATAAAACCCATGAGTTCTTCTGATGATTCTGTTCAGACCACACCCTTACTCTTACTGGGTGTTCAAAAATGCAAGCGACCAAAGCATTAAAGTGACTCAGCAGCTCTTCTCCCCTGAGTACAGAATGCTTTACTGATTTTAGCTGTCAGAGTAAAAGACCTGTATTTTTTATATTCAGCTGTGCTCCCAAGAATCATATGGGCCTGCAAAGGTAATAATCTTTAGTACATGGTTTAGATTCTTTTTTTTTTTACTGCCAGTATACTCTCATGTATGAGAAAAACAGCCTCATATATAGAACCTTCCAAAAAGAGTTTCTTATTATTTAGATTGCTATAGAAAACCATCTATGTACTGGTTCTTTAAAGAAACCGGATAACAAAAATCTAAAGAACAAACAATTAAAACTTTTTAATCTTCAAAGAATCATGTAGCAAATCAAGAATCCAGTAAAAGTGTGTCTTGAGAAGCACACAATACTAAAAAAAGACAATAGAAAAAGTGAAATATGGGCGTATTAAATGTTTTTATCACTGTATACATTTATCTTACAGAATTGCTTAGGTTTTTGTACAAATTAATAAATAAAGATCAAATATCAAAGGATATGGGAAGCTGTGCACCAAATGCATAAAGAAGAAGAAGAAGAAGAAAAACATCTGCTTATCTCAAAAAATATAAGCTTATTGATGTCTCCAACCCAAATATGGGTTATATTTAATTTATTTCATCCCTTTGTAGTGTTTTGATGTCTTTTGAAGTTTATTTAAAATGTAAGATGTTAATTGTTTTGTTGAAATAAGATTATTTCATATTTCAACTTGAAAGATAGGAAAAATAAAAGAGAAACTATAGTTTGAGAAAAAAAAGGTCAAAAAATTAATTAATTTACGACCATCATTCATCCTTGAAAATTAAACTACTGAAATGTAAACAATAAAATAAAATCATTTGCAACATAATGTAACATGTCTTCAGCCTTCAGTCTTAAAGATACAGTTTATCCCAAAATGAAAATACTATAATTATTCACTCTCTCTCATGTCGTCCAAATCTTCAATGGAAATTAATTATAAAAACCAAAACTATCTGGCTGTTGACATTCTTTAAAATATCTTATTTAGTGTACCACTGAAGAAAGAAACTTAACATAGGTTTGGAATGACACAAGGGTAAAGAAGTGACAGAATTTTCACTGTCCTTTTAAGACAATGGCCAAACAGGTACTGAGATTGACTTAAATGGTTCTCAACTCAGCAAACAAAATGTGCAGCGTTAGATTTTAGGAAGTAGTTCCTTCTAACATGGAAATTATGGTCTGTAGATCACACCAAGGAACAACCTAATTAAAGAAAACAAACACATGCATGTGCACCTCTGCAACAACACATTTGTTCACATAACAGGCACATGCGTTTATCCTGGTCCGCCTACTTCATGTACACACACACATACACCTTCATATGGAGGTGTGTTCTGGGTGGCAGTTGGCTGCAGTGAAGGGTGCACACACAGATAATGGGAGCGCACAAGGCCATAAATAATGCAACAGCGACAGCATTCAGTGAAAACTCTGCCCTCTCAGCACACCTCCCATACCTCCACAGGGACGGTAAAAAAACTGTTTTAATCTCCTTCCCTCTGCACCTTCATCCTTCACTCACAACACAAAAAAGGGAGGGAGAGGGAAGAGAAGAAATCGTCTTCAGAGGAAATAAATAAGTCACACTTTCACCACAGCTCCCACAAAGGACACATCCGACTGAATTAGTGTTTGAGTTTTCCTCTCAGAGCATTTGTGCTTGCTTGGGTGATTTGGTAGCTGTGTGAAGGTGTGCCTGGCACATAATTCATTTCTGAAACAAAGGCGGAATAAAACAATCGTTTATGGATGTGAAATTGTAAGATGGGAGGTGCAATATTCTTGCAGAAAAGTTAAGAGAGGATAAGCAGTTTTACAGTGAATGGTAATATTTTAAAGCATGAAATAAAAATGTATTTACTCTTTCAGGTTCTTGTTCAGCACAATTTGTTTGTGCATGTTATTTGAAACAAACAACAATATCATATATATATATATATATATGCCTAATAATTTACATTCTATAAAATCTGTATAAATTGCAATTCACCATCCTTTTTAGAGTCAGAAATCTCTGGACATTTGGTAGTACCTAGGCAGTGTTAAAAGTGATCCATTACATTACATATTTTAGGTTATATAATCAGACTGTTTATTGTTTACTTACTTTTGATCTAACTTGTTTATCACATTGACTCATTGAAAATATTCTATTTGTTGTTACTGACAACAGGAAGTGCATTAAACATTACATAATCCCTCAAGATCCCTGGGGTTTGTGAAGGAACTGCAAAGGATCAGTGAGTTCAATGAAAAGGGAATGAATAAATTAATTAAATAATAACAATGTAAAATAAAAATCCTTTTTTTTTTTTAACATAACATCTATTAAAATAAAACAAGAAAATAAAATCGGTCGCAAGCTTACGTTTCACACAGACTTTGTGAAACATAATTCAGGTTCAAAAACCTCAGGGGCTCTTCAGAGTAATATATTTGATCAAAAAAGAGGTTTGTCTGACAAAAAAAAAAAAAAAATAAAAATTTTTATGAATGCCTGCATACATGTAAATTAATAATAATGTCATTAGTGACTGTCTTTGTGTGAATGCCCACAAAACTTTATGTTATGTTATGGATTTCGATTTTGTCAACACATTCCATGCTCACACGATTTAATTATTCATGATCTTTTTTTCATCTCATGAACGATGAACCTTGACATGGCATTCCACAAAATGGGTTGTGAAGGGCATTAGGAAAGAGGCTCCCAAATGTTATCCTCAAGCTCCTGAATATTAATTAGGTAAGTAGGCTCCAGTCGTGTTGATGCTGGAACATTCTTCTAGTTGTTTTTTTTTTTTTAGGCCATTTACATTTTTATTTTATTCACACAGTGAAAACCAAACCCTTTAATGTACTGATTCATTTATGTTCCACAAAGTGTGAGGTGAATTTAGATAGCAAGACAGTTGCAGATCCCTGTAAAACCATACAAAAAGAGCTAAGCAGAGCAGTGCTAAACCATTACATGATTTCTCTGCATAACATAAAACCCAGTTCACTGTGCAAACACCAGGAACCCCCCAGAAGAAGAAAAAAAAACTATTTTTAAATAGTTTCCCTGCAGCACCAAATAACATTAGACTACACAAAATATGTATGCGTGTAAACTTCTAACATTCGCCTCATAATGAATGCCTGAGAGTAATGGATCTTTTTGCGTTGTGCTTACGAAGCAATAACGAGACTAGCAATTTCATTCAGCATAAGGTAAAGGTGAGGGTCACCAATCCATGCTCTTTTTCTCTTTCAGTCAGACCTGTCACTGTAGAGATGGAAATATTACCGGCCACAGTCGCCTGATAAGCCACTCACTCAAACACCTTTCACACAGCCAAGCATCCCAGAGAACCAGGGAAGGGAAGAAACTCGCTGCCAGATTAATCTGCAGAGAAATATTTAGAGATGCAAACCTTTGACAGCCGAGCTTCACTTTCACATGTGTTCAATAGATTTCTGTAGAATGGCTGCAGATTCAGCATTGTGGAAAGAGGCCAAAAAGACAAGATTTTCTTGGGGGAGTTTTCAGAGGCCTGCCTCATTTATCTCTCTCATCTAACTTTGATCATTCCATACTGTGATTTTTCATCACGTCTGCACTTATTCTGCCACTTTATGCACCAATTCATCCTCCGAGGAGTGAACTGGACACCATTCATAATTATGGTGTTGAAAAAAACGTTGTACTGCAATGCTTTCAGAGCTTATATTCTAGTTCCATTGACAATAAGAGACTGTAAAGCCGTTAAAACTAAAGTAAAAGAGCTCTGATAGGGTCACGTATTTGTGATTCAGGTTACTTTTGTTAACTAAAAGCAAAATGTTCATGTATTCGCATGACAGGTGAAGCAGAGTGATAGGTGCATTGGCAATATACAGGAAGGCAGATATTACAAAACTGCTTCTCTCTGCATATAAAGACTTACAAGGTTTTCAAGCTTTTAAATGCCATGAACCCCCCAAATATTCATCCTTATAAGAGACCTTGATCAAAATAATTAAAAAAACAGCTATATAAAGTCTAGAAAGTATAAACAATTTATTACAAATATGTTTAAAATATTATTTAGAAAAATATGTTACTTTATTAACACTGTAATGCACTGTAATGTTATTATTTATTTATTACATTTTTATATTTGTATTTTAATTCATTTTTTATTTATTTGGTAACACTATAGATAACAATTCTTACTATTAATTAGTTGCTTGATAGCGGGCCTATTATTAAAATATTGGCTTATTGGGGTTATTGGTACTTATTGTCACACCGTCACTTTCACCTGTACCCAGATCAGCAGTCAGAAGACACTCAGCCACCAGTCACACGATCAATCACCAGATTACCAACACCTGCCGGATAATCAGCCAGCCACTATAAGAGATCGCTCAGCCAAACATTCAATGGCTGAGCTCAAGGTTAGACGCTTGCTCTAATCACCTCTCGTCTGCGTAGCTGGGATATTCGATGTGCTCTATCTGTTTGGACTTTGGATATACTGATATGGGACTGAAAGGACTTTAAGAAAAGACTGAGTATACTTACCATTCACCTACCTGTGTGTTCTGCTTCCCTGTTCCGATCCTGTGATATACTTACCTGAGATACTTACCTGAATATACTTCCCAGTGATGCCTTTATGTTGATACCTGTTTCTGCTCACTCCACATGCTTTGAGATCGCTGAAGACTTTCTTATGTTTTGTGCACAATAAAACTCACCGTTTGATCTAATCACCATTGTCTGTATTGTCTGAGCGTGACATGTTGTTGTTTTTTTTTTTTTTATAGGTTTTTTTCTTCATCTTGAAGACGTTGACACAGTTCTTCTGGATTGAGCCTGTCTCAGTTTGTTCTGTTACTTCATGTTATTCCAGACAGATCGGATGATGATCAGATCTCTGTGTGGAGCACTGGCTGTTGTCAGACAATGGTCTCACTCCATTATTAGTTAAAAACCGCTTAAGCTCTGCGGACCCGGATTGTACCTTTTTAATTTGAAAGCTTAGAATCTCTATTTTATGCAGATATGAATCACTTTGATATTTTTTTTGGTTCCAAAACCATTTTCAGATCCTGTACAAAACAAATTTCAGTACTGAATGTTATGGCAGTGTTTATATTACAGAATCCAACACTGTGATTTTACTTTTGTAGATTAAAAGAGCTATGGAAACAGCTGATTGGAAGAGGAGTGTAAGTTATAACTCCTAATTTGTAAACTCCTGAGAAATGAATTTGACATTACTATAAAAAAATAAAATTAATAAATAAAATAATTCGAACATAAAGAGTATTTTAACATAATGTCAAGATAGGCTATTGTCTCGTCTGTACAAATTGTACAACTGTACAATTTCTTTCAGATCCAAAATGACTGGCCAAGCATGCTCATTCTCTTGTACCAAGTCTCCAATTATAAATGGGAGCAATCATTAAGTTCCAGTTCTCATGGGCATTACCACCGATTGTCTTCCTGGATGAGTAATTGTGTGGTATGATGTAAGCTAGATTTTTTTGGTCACTCCACTTGTAAGGAAATTTGAGGATGCGTGTGTTAAGGCATTCAAGATTAAGATATTTCTTAGAGATGAGCACACTGAAACAATGTGCCGGTTCAAAAGGGACAACACCCTCTAATAAATCATGCACTAAATCAGGGGGGGAAAGCCTGTGCTAACATGAAAATGGTTATGACTTTCTGTTAAAACACAGGCTCTCTTCACACCAAAGCAATTTGTTTCAGTTTCCTGTGCAGACTTGACATCCCAGCAAACAGGGGAAGTCCTCCGGACGTTGCCAATGTCCTGTTAGTCTGCATTTGGTCCGCATTTGTTCCGCCTTATAACGTGCGCCAGCGGACCAAAAGGGAACGTTTGCATCTGGTCCGCTTTATAACGTTCGCTGGCACATGAAGAGACATGTTCATGTCCAACTCACTTATTAAGCTACAGTAGCAATTTTTAAAATTACTGTGAACACCTAATACTGTTGCTTTTGAACTACACAATTCGTTTTAAAGTAAATAATATTTGAACGAGACTGTAAATTATTCATGTAATGTTTTAATACCACATGTTTATTCGCGTATGCTTTGTGTGCGCACGTGGAGCTCTGCACGAGCGGGAGCACAGTTGCCATGGAAACGACGTTAACACAACAAAGGACACGCTGTAAGCTGCGTCTCGCTGCAGTTTTCTCTACTTTCAGGTAAGTTTAGTTCTGGAAATAACACAGATATCACATACAAACGTCCCTAGCATGTTTGTTACTCGTTATTGGTATGTTTCCATTAGATATTTATTTTCTTAATGTTTAGTGTCTTCGAAAAATCTGTTAGCATCTTAGCGGTTTTCGGGTAACGTTAAGCTAACTCTATTAAGCTCTTGAATATGAAACTTTGGGCTTTAACTGAGTGTTAATTCAGTTTTCATGTGTATATGAGAGAAATAAAAGATTTTGATAGGTCTGTTAAAGTTTTGCTTGTTATAGAAAATAATAAAACTAATTTACAGAATCGACGAGGACACTTATATGGAGAGTGTAACGTTAATCAACTGAAAACAAATTCAAATGCGTTAGATTTTCATGGAAAATAAATATTAATTATTATTGCTTTGTGATTTCAAGAAGAAACTCTAAACCATATAACAAGCTCCTTACTGTACTGCATCAACATATCCCAAGGGAGCTCCTGACTGACTCACTGTATTTTTCAGAACTTCACCTGTATCCCTACAGTACGCACCTGTTATTTCCTGTTCCTACATATATTATGTATGATATTATATTTTCTTTCTATTATCTGGATGCTACTGGTTGTTGGTTCTGTTTCATATGTCTTCTTTAGTTTCTAGATTACTCAGTGCTGATGGCCTGCTACACTCAGTAGAGTCAGCGTAAATCTCCTTCAGACAACATCTCCAAGATGACATAAAACCACAGGACTAGTGAGTCAAGTCTCCAACATTCACTGCTGTTTCATATGTTTGGGCTTCCCTGCCCGCTTCCACAAAAGCCACACCTCTGTAACCAGCTCCCACCTCTGCAGAGGCTTCCACACCGCCTTTCGCAGAAGCCCGTCCTCCCTTCACAGAGGTAAGAAATAAAAAATAAAAAACACCCTCCCATCCAGCCTACATCCCCTTTAAAGTCCCCGATGTGTAGATTTTTACCCATTTTCCCCTCTAACCCATGTTTCTGCTTCTCCATAGGTCAGCGGACGCACCCAGGCACCAGCAAAAAAAAATAAAAAACCCTTGCTTTTCCCGTATGCCCTTCTGGGGGGCAGCAAATTTGGCCGCTGTCCTCTACCCACGCTTTTTGGGGGGCATCGAGAGTATGAGCCGGGTTCCGAACACCGCCCTCGCTAGGGCTCAGGCCACTAGGGTTTCGGGGCCTGCCGTTCTCCCGGCTCGCTTCCCGGACAGCTTGCCAAATTTGCTTTTACTTACCATTCTAATCTTCCCTCGCATTAATGAGAAAGTGTGAACTTGTGAAAGCAGTTTTTCCACCCTCCAATCACAGCGCTCACTCTCACCTGAGTATTGATGACCTGCACCTGTCACCACCACCTGGATCCAATAACCACCTCATTACGAACCACATAAAACCACACACCACATCCCAGTCAGTGTCAGAGCTTGTTTGTCACTAGTGGACTTAAAGTTGGCAAGGCCGTTCCCTGCTACGTAAAGACTTATCTCTATGCCTACTAGAGTTGAGCTGGATACTCGGCTGAAACAAGTATCCGGTACGGATAAAGCAGTTTTGCCGAGTAAGAGAATCATATGAGTAATACGAGTCAATATCTGTGCTCGGGTTGAATAAAAATTCTCATTGGGTAGCTGACTTTGTCTGCTACACACA
>JAUCMU010000039.1:6792815-6818942 GCA_032275025.1 Enteromius treurensis
ACTACGGCAGCTGGATTAGTCCAAAAAGGCGCAGTACTTTTTGCAGTTGGGTCTGTTCGAGTTCGGATCATGTTCTCGCCACAAACGAACAGCTCCAGTGTTCGTTTGAAAGCGTACGCTTTTTTTGGTCCGCTTTTGGTGCCAACTCGGGTGCTATAGTTACATTCACATGTGAAGGTGTGAAAGCACCCTAAGAGCTGAGGCTAAGAGCATGATTTGAATAGTGACTTGAGCTTTTAAACTCATCTTTGGACACATCCCAAAATCGTGTTTTAACCAATAGATATCATTCTAGCTTAGAGTGTTGTGAGATTTCTCCTCCCAAACCATGAATCAAACATTATCTGATCAGTCACATGGTCCGAATTTTCCTGAATTTTTTATTTTAGACATGATTTCTATAATATGAATATGATACATTTGACTAAGAATTGGAGGAAAGAAACATTTCAAGCAAGAAGATTGAAGCAAAACCATACTAAACACGGATATTAAACTACAAACCATTCAGTAATTATTCAAATACATATACAATGAGTGATTAACACATGATCATTTAATGTGTGGGATACATATAATATGCAGTTATGCATATCAGTGATTTAAGTCCGGTTTAGTGTATTTTCAGGCCTGAATAGACATGAAAAGGCAGTTTTGGGCCAGCTTTTATGAAGGAAAGGGTTAATGGTCTCCTCAGGAATTTCAGGCTGGTTCTAAATTGGGGGGATGGAGATCCGTCCAACAAAATGTTTAATTATTTTACCAATGTGATATTGATGTCCTGTGTCTTTGACCATTATTTTGGTTATTTGCACAATATTGACAATCTCCTTCCTGAGTTGGGATTCTCGATATGCATTCTTTTGTGTTAATCTTGCAAGCTGTCTTGTGACAATGTCTGTTAGAGCTGCTTACAAGAGGTATGCAGCCATGGGCGATTTATGACTTCCTGTTGTCTTGAGGCCTCTTTGTGGAATTCGGCGTCTCATGTTTCAATATTCCGATCGAATCTTACGTGTCTGATTCACTCTGACATGCTACATTACTTTTCTGATCATTTCAGTTGTGTTGCTGTCTATGGAGGGTCAGATGACTCTCTGATATCTTAAAAAATATCTTAATTTCTGTTACGAAGATGAACAAAGATCTTATGGGTTTGGAACGACATTAAGGGTGAGTAATGGGGAGAACTAACCCTTTAATATGTGGAAATCCAGGATAAATAGGAAACAAATAATAATAAAAAAACATTTATGTGAAATAGAAATCTTTGCAACATTATAAATGTCTTTGCCCCAAACGGCAACTGAGTCAAATCATGACTTTTATAGGTAGATACAGTAATATGAAGGACAGATGAAACATAAGTATAGAGAGAAAGCGAATTCATCCCTCTAGACTAGCTTGGCCTGAGGGTCTTTGCCACTAATATATGTACTTACTGCAGTGCCACTTCCTTTAAAACTCAAGCCAAGCTGCCAGTCAAAACTGCCAAGGCCAGGATCAGGTCACAATTGCAGCCATCCATAGTGTGTGTGTGTGTGTTTGTTTATGCATTTGAGGTGCCAATACTGATGAAGTGTTAGATTGGAAGCTTCCTGTTCCAAATTTCCACCAAGCACTCTCTTGTGTGCCATCAAGTGTTTCACAGGTGTAGTAGCACTCGTCTGAGGTCTCAACAGGACATTTTAATTTAAATTATAAACATAATGCATTATGCAATGTACTACGTCTGCTTTTATCATTACTGATAATACTTATGTATTATAGAATTTGCTTTAGAATTCTCCTCTCCATATTGAAATTATTAATATCCTATTTAATAAATAAATTATTTACTTTTTTCTTTGTATTTTATTTATTTATTTATTTATTTAATTCATATTTTAATTCATTAATTTGTTATATTTTTAGATTTTGTTTGTGTAAATTAGTGTAATTTAATTTAAATGCTAAATATATATAAAATTATGAATTATACATATACACAAGATTACTTTGTAGTGCCATGCATCATGATATTATTAGCAGTTTATAGTATATGGTGTATTGCTTTATACCACACTGTATTCAGTTATTGTTAAATTATTATTATATTATTATTATTAAATAGCATTGTGTGCTGAATGTTTGGTCTCATTTGACAATATATACTTGATGATTTAAGATGATTTATAGCATATCTTTCAATCTGCTGTAATGCATAGTGAGTCGGGGTCCAACTTTTTTTTTTTAAGGGGAAAAATAAGAAGGTCACTTTAAGAAAATGTACCCTGTTATGTATGCAATGCATATCTATAATATTAATGAGAGCAGAGTGGTAATGTAGAGGTGTAATAACCTCCTGACATCTGCTGAGCAGCTTTCTAAAAGATTCCTATGAGGGGTCTGAGCTCTCTGTTCCTGAACTCTTTTTAATTGGATTCTCCTTTGAATGGCTGCCATCACCTTTCTTTTGTTACACATTTATCACTAGTGACTGATTGTCACCATGGCGACAAGTTCATTCATTTTATTACAGGTACCAATGACGAATGTCAAACAAGAATCTGTTGGTGAAAATAATGGGTTACGGTATCATACGTGATTGTATACTTTAGAAGTGTATTGTCTACTATCCATGTAGTTATTAAAATTTCTTCATGAGTGTACTGGCTCAAATTGTAATTCTGGTTCATTTGATGATTTAAACTTGGCTGGTGTCCAGTCGTGTTGAAAGTAATAGCCGCAGATTTATCTGCTCAAAGTGGTTTCAGGGTAATGATCCATTCAATTGATAGAGAAGACCATTTCATATTCAATTAATTTTATAGGACATTTCTGGGCTTTTCTCACCCTCAAAATAATCAATTGAAATAGAAAAACACAGAATGACATGTTCAACCTATCACTCAAAACATGCACACACACACACCCATAAAGCTGATATTATAGGCATACTAAATAGACTTATGGCAAATTAGCGTGAGTGCATTTGCGTGTGTGTGGGGGATGATGATGGCAGAGAGCTTTATGAATTATCCTAACACTGACATGTTTATTGTGGCTATTTTCCTCAAAAGGCCTGATTCAGCACTAACTCTGCAGGCATTGTTTCTCATTTGCACAGTGAATTCAAGCACAGATTAGGAAATTGAGTGTCAGAAACTGGAGCCAGTAATTATATTTTACAGTCTGCTGAAATGTTATTCCAAACCCATTTTTCATTTTGATCCCTTGTCTGAATATTAGTGTATTCTAAATAATTCTATGCACTGTAAAAATTAATATTCTGTATATACTGAAGTGAATTAACAGATAAAGTGACAGAACTGTGAAGAAATATATTACTGCTTGTTTGAACTTTAACACTGAAAACTTTAACAGCTCATTGAGTTTCAAACCATACCAAATAGTAGTATACTATACTACTACTATGGTAGTTTATTTTTAAGTGTAAATATTAGTGTACTACTAGCATACTTATAAGTGTACTATTTCAATACTCCACGGGACTAAGTTGTCCCACTTTCTAGTATATAAAATATATTTTGTAGTACACTTTAGGCATAACAGTAGTACAAAACTAGTTTACATCAAAATTTGTAACTTTTACTGCAACTATACTAAAAGTGAACTTATAGGTATACTGATTACATACTTTTTTTAGCATACTTTTAAGTAGTGTCAGTAAACTACTAGTTTAGTATTGCAAGTATAGGGTTTTCTTCAAGTGAACTTTACATCATACTTTAAGTATACAGTACTACTATGTCCCTGTTTATGTATTGAAGCGTATATATTTGTTATATGGATATCTGAACATACTAAACTTCAAAAGACAGAGCAGGGTATCTGCTTGTAAACAAAAAACATCATTATTGCCTTTTCAGTGGTCGACATTTTATTCCAATTTTGATGCTGTTTTATGTCTGATGATCATGTTAGAGTACATGTGGAGTCATCTGTTTTCTAGGTTTCTTCTTTGGTTGTGTTGTCTTGGAAATTCTGTACTAGCGCCCTCTACCACATAATAGGAGCACAAGTATAGCTCAAATATATTTAGACTTTTTGTAAAAATTAAGCATGCTTAAATGTCATTTTAAATATATTTCTGAGAAGTACATACAAAGTAGATTAGTTTACTTTCCTATTTTTAGTTGGCTCACACAACATCAGATTCTCTTTTGTAGGGGTGGGCGATATAACCAAAATCTTCAATCACGGTAGTAGCAATTTTCTACCTCCATAACAATATATATATCACAATAATAGCAATTTGTATCTGAAAATGCATAAGTAAAAATTCAAAACACAAAGAAACTGTTTTATATAATGTAATTTTATTTAAACTGTTTACTGCAATGTATTGTAAGTTTAATGTTTTTTTTGTTTTGTTTTTTCTCAGAACAACAGTTACTAACATAGTGCCTAACAGTATACCAGTTTCCACCGCTTGCTAAAACAGTGCTCTTGCATATCTAGCAAATCACGTTCATCTCATTCATATAACTTTCTATACCCAAACCAATTCCACACCACAGACGATGCACCTTCTTTCTTTACAATCTTTTCGTTGTTGGTTTCGTCAAATGTGTGTGCGCGCTGGTAAAACAAGAGCTTGCGCTTGCGTGGCACTACCTGAGACTCAGTGAGGTTTGTCTGAGAAGTCGCTAGAGTTGATGCTTTTTTGGAAGAATGTCCCCACGGGGGTCTTAAAAGTGGCTAAATCTAGCGACAAAGTCAATAAGTTGGCAACACTGCTTCTTCCATTATCAAAGTGAATGTTTATTGCATGGTTACATAGCGTGCAACATCACATCATCTCGATATTGAGATTTAGACGATATACCTAAATCTCTATCAGTTGACAAATTTCTACCGGTTAATCGTGTCTACCGGTGTTCTTTGCATGGCAGCTTTATTACGCCATTGAATTATGTCCTAAAAGTGGGTTTGATACAAGTCTCCACATCATGGGTGAACAAACTCCCTATCTTCAATGAAACTCTCTCTGTATATTCCGTCATTGATGCCTGCTGTGGGACAGGAGGAGCAAGCTACTCTTTGTGGCCATGAAGACATCTCTGTTCAATGTGATGCTCGGCTGAGAAGGCCCCCTGCTGCTCTGAAAGCCTTATGGAGGCTTCAGTGAAATTTTTTTAAAGACTTTTAAAGATTAAAGATTGCGCTCTGAAGTAAGTTTCAAAAACCTGTGTGTACCAAGTGTAGAGATGGGGTGGATCAGCCTGTTGAGATTTGATGATTCCTCTGCCACAAAGAAGTGTGTATAAACAAGGTGGTAGGAGTAAACATGTTTACTTACATGTACAATATGGAAAGTGTTTCATTAAAAAATGAACAAGATGCTAACATGTAAAAATGTTTCTTTTGCAAATAACATACAATTTTATGTTTAAACCGTAGATGGTAATAGAGAGGCCATAATTCTCTTTGAAGAGCCAGTTATGCATTTTTAGTTCTGCCTTGAGGCCCGCTTATAATAAAGTGTTTATAAGGATATAACAAGGTGTTTTTTGGAGTCAAAATCAATCGAATTTAGTTTTTTTTTTTTTTGTAGAGTTATTTGACCCTCCATAGACGAATTTCATCGCCGCCAGGTCTTTGATGTCGGTTTGGTGTGTCACACGCTTTAGTCTTCTGCCCTTGCTCACTGAGGCGGGTTTTAAGTGTCACAGCTTTCAATGACACACCATGTTGAATCATTACGACTTTCGGATCAACAGACATTCCAAATGACAGCATGACAGATAAAAGAATTTGTTTTTGTTTGAGAAAGACTATATGGACGTGGACACTCACCAACAGCCCAAGTCTCTGCCAATTACAGCTGTAGAAAGCGGTATGAAAGAGACATGTATCAAGACATGGATACAGTGTGTGTGTAGGCCTGCAATTGTCTCTAGGGACATACTTTGACAGGACGCCTCCAGACACGTGCCACGCCTAGAGTTGATGGACGTTCGGCGCATTAGCAAAGAAGAAAAAATTATAAAACATGCGAGGAAAATATCCTTCGAAAATGAGCAAAGTGCGTCTATCTGCTCTGAGCCATCAGCAGCTGTCCTGAGGGCTGTTCCACTAAACGCATTCATGCCCTCCGCTGCAGGCTGTTCTGTTAAACGCTTCCACCTCCCTCCACCAGCGATGATGAGTCACAGTACCGGTCTGTCTGAAACGTTCAGAATGAATCTGGCTCAGGCGATGAAGCTGCGTAAAGAGGATTAGCTTTTCTCAAGGGTCCAGCCCTGCTTCCCTGAGATTGAGGCCTTTACATATTCCAACATGATTTCATGTTGATTTTGTGGATCTTTTTGCAAAAAAGAAGTTGATGGCCTAAGGTTTTGGCCTTGCTTGATAGAAAGAAATTATTTTGTGTGTGTGGCCGTCAACATAATTTCTGCCTCTGTGTGTGTCACGTGTGTGCATTTGTATGTGAGCTTATGGCTGAAGATCCACAGATCCAGAGCAGTGTTAAATATTTTGGCATCAGAAGTCTTCAAAATCACAGTATCACAAAATTTCTTACACCCACTAACAATGTTCAAAAAGTGGTAACATGAAAAAAGCCTCTACTGAGGCTATTTTTATTTGATAAAAAAAAAGCTAAATATTATTTCAATGTAAAATAGATTTTTCGTTAAGAGTTCAGAATAGGTAATGCTTATTAACTATTAATTAAGACTTTTCCCTCAAACTAATTCTTAATTTGCGGCTTACTAAAAGTTAGCAAGGTAGTTGTTAAGTTGTTGAGTAAGATTAGGTATGTAGAATAAGGTCATGTAGAAAATGGCATTAATATGTGCTTAATTAGCATTAATAAATGGCTAATAATCTAGAAATATGCATGCTAATAAGCAACTAAAAGGTGTAACTGTAAAATAAAGTGTTACTGATTTTTCTATATGAATATTTTTTAAAATGTATTTTTTTCCTGTGATGGCAAAGCTGGATTTGTAGCTTCGTTACTTTAGTTATCAGTGTCCCATGATCCTTTAGAATTCATTTTAATTTGCTGATTTGCTGCTAAAGAAAGATTTCATCTTATTATCAGTGTTAAAAACCAATTTGGTGCTTAATATTTACGAAAAACATAAATTGTTTAAGGAGTCTATAATGAATTTCATTTGAAATAGAAATCTTATTTAATGTTATAAATGTATTTACTTTCTTTACTTTTGATCAACTTAATGCCTTCTTACTAAAAAAAAAAAAGTTTGTATGATAATGTGATTGAAATTATAGTACACTGCAGTTCCTTCACTTTTTGTCATATGTGTGTATACTGTAATTAAAGCTGTGTGTTTTTTATCATTTAAAAACTATAATTTAGTTTTAATTTGGCAGTTTATTTTGGGTTTCCAAGCCAGAACTTCAAGAACATGTCAGAGCGCTGTCACATGCGTCTACCACCCCTGCTGTGCCTGCGTCACGAAGCGCTCTTTAAGTTTCCAGGGGCGTCGCACAAATGTGTTCTTGCACCTAAATTTGACGAGACTGATCGGTTTTGCGTTTGACACCGTCTGACGAGACGGAAGGCTGTCACGCTACCCTTCTCTGCCCTCGGGCCTTCACGAGGAGGGAACTTTTTGTTCTTTTTCACACTCTCTCAGTTTGTTCATCTTCTCTGCTCTCTATATGCTAATCTGCATGCTTGTAAAGTCATATACGCATAAAATAACATCTGAAGAAAGGTACCGGTGACTCAGTTAACTTGGTGCGTAACAGACCCCAAAACTCTTGTTGCTTTCCAGAGCAGGCACCTCCTTAGAGTAGACATTTGTTTCTGTGCTCAACCACAGGCTTTTTATGCCAATTTGTACTTGGGAATATATTATGGGTTATGAAAGGTTCATATTTTGGTTTTGGGAGTCTCCAACAACATGTTGACATTCATGTGACTAAAAATAAACACAAAATGCATTTATTTTTACCTTATTTGCTCGACTTTTAAATGATTAATTTTTTTCCGAACCTCTCCTTTGAATGATTTTAATCTACAGTCCAATTGGTCGATTTAATTTAAAGCAGTGTTTGTGATTGTGTACAGCTGTTACTGGGAAAACAGCTATTTTTAAGGCACCTAATGGGAACAAGTGGGCGGGCAATATGCTAATGGTTCATGTTGAAGTCAACATGAAATGGCCTATGATTCATTTTAAAAGTGACTCGATTTCTTTAGAGAGTCAATAACGTAATTGTCACACCGTCACTTTCACCTGTACCCAGATCAGCAGTCAGAAGACACTCAGCCACCAGTCACATGATCAATCACCAGATTACCAACACCAGCCGGATAATCAGCCAGCCACTATAAGAGATCGCTCAGCCAAACATTCAAGGGCTGAGCTCAAGGTTAGACGCTTGCGCGACTCACCTCTTGTCTACCTACCTGTGACATCCGATGTGTTCCCTCTGTTTGGACTGTGGATTTCTGATGTGGGACTAAAGAACTTTAAAGGAAGGACTGAGTATACTTACAACTTACCTACCTGTGTGTTCTGCTCTCCTGTTCCGATCCTGTTGAACTACTTACCTAACATACTTACCAGCGATGCCTTTATGTTGATACCTGTTTTTGTTCACTCCACATGATTTGAGTCTTGTGTTTTATACACAATAAAACTCACCATTTAATCCATCCCCGTTGTCTGTATTGTCTGAGCGTGACACTTATAGAGCATATTTTTCATGATCATATTACATCTCACATTATCGTGTATGTTTTTGTTCGTATTCGTCATCCTTTCCTGTCAAAAGTCTTGCTACAGACGGAAAACGCAGAAAATTGAACCTGATCCAGTTTTTAAAATGAAGGCACAACGTGAGGTCATATTTATATTTTTTTAACGTTCAAAAATTTCTGAAAAAAATTTAGATTCAGTGTGCAATGACCTTAAAATTTGGATTTTTGAAAATGACCTTCCGTGCAGTGTGTAAAAAAAAGTTGTCTCTCAAAAGAAAGAGTCGACTCTGAATCATTAAAATGAGTCGTTATTAAAACGATTCCCGAGCTGTTTCATGTTGAGGTCAACATGAAACATTAGCATATTACTTGCATATTTTTACATATGATTTTTATGTTTGCTGGCAATTGGCTCTTTGTTGAACAGAATGGTCCACTGCACACTGTACTTCTATCTCTCACAGTCTTGTTTTCATTTCTGGTAAACAACACATGAGCATGGCAATACACTGACTCAGGTCTATTGGTGAGAAAAGTTATCACAAAAGCTTAGAAATATAAATACTTGTATATATGATGCATTTAAAAGTTACACAGACTACAGAGTTTTTTTTGTACCTCAACAGATGTGGATTTTATTCTTCTCCTTTTGCGTTTCATGCTAAAATAATAACAGAATGGCACAAACTCTGGCTAAATATAGACAGAATTTTCATTCATGGTTGTACTATCCCTTTAAATGGACAGTTTATGTCAGAAGCCTGGGAAGCTGATTGTTACAGAAGGTTGAAGATAAAAAGTTTGTTTACCAACTTCATTCCATTTCCTGCATCAAATATATAATGTCTAATAGGACCATTCACATGACGGCAGCGCAGCCTTGGGTGAAGAGAACACTTGCATTAGCATTTTCCTTAAGAATACACAAAAACAGTGCCAAAAAATGATTGACTGCATTGTTCAGTCTCATGTATGAGAATCACGGGGGAATGCGTTTTCGCAAAAAAGAGCCTTTCTTCAACATTCAGTCACATGGAGCTCTAATAAAGAGCAACAACCGCTGTGAAATATATGTTAAATTGTGTATTCAAAATGAGAAACGGCAAGTTTTATTTATTTTCTGTTTTATTTGACAATGACCTTCAGTATTTGTTCGTTTTGTGACTCGCCGCCATAATAGAGGGGGAGGTGATGTGTTTTGAAGATGTTTTGATGAAGTATGGACATCAGTGATGTTTCCTTATGTAATTAAATGTCGCTGCCACTTTTACTGTCTCTCATCATTCACGAGAGCTGAAACGAGCAGACGGGTTCACAGCGCAATTCATCATGGTTAATCATTCAGGCCAGGCTGCAAAGAAATCACTGCTGCATAGAGCCTATTCAACAGATTAATTAAAAAATTGTACAAAGTCTGGTCAAGTGGGGACTACTTCGGTTGTTTAGAAATATAATTTGATTTCAGCACAGTCATTAACTAATTACAATCAGCATAAAATATTCAAATTTGCAATCTATTGTGATGATTCGAAGTGAGAGTTTCTTGACCTTATACTCTGGCCTGGCTGTTCAAATTATACAGACTATCCAGAAAATACTTTCTGTAGCACTTGAAAAAAGAGATGACGGTTTATTGTGGTCATTGTGATATGTTAGTGCTGGAACATTGAGCTAGAATGCACAATGACCCAACAAACAAGCCTCAAGAGGCCTTTGGCAAATTTTCTAAATAAAATAATGAGCAGACAAACACTCTATCAGAGGTCAGACATGTTTACATCCGCAAACACTTTCATTCAGCAGACTAAATCAATCAGACACTCTTTCCACTCTTCACCATCAGAGAAAAATAAAGCAATAGACTCGAGGCCATGTGTTACAGGGATTTTACCACGGGTAAGTGGTTCTAAAAATACAATACAAAAACGTGTCCATTCTTCTATTGCATGAATTAATAAATTACGCACAGACATGAATTGTGTAATATATATTATCATGAGAATGCTTTGTGAGGGGACAAAAACAAACGGCATTTAAAACATATTATTTGAACATACACATATTTATAGTGAGTAAACAGCTATAACCTCTATTAATTATTTAGCTTATTGAGCTCATGGCTTCTCCCCAGGCACATGAGTAGACACTATTTTTTTTTTTCTTCGGATTTACTTGAATTGAATTGAAAAAGTTCAAAACACACACTATTTAAAAAGAATATGCTGCCTGTCAAAATCAATTATTGTTTAGTGACATGGCAAACAATGACCAAAAACTAATACCACAAACATGATTATTTTTAGTGAAGTGTAATGTATAAATATTAATATAGTACATAAATACTACATAGTACATGATCCAGGAACATCTTGAACTTGGTGAAATCACGCTTACCGTAATGATGCATGTAAGCACAGAAATTAATTACCGATTTATTTACATATATGTGTTTTCAAAAAATGTGAGTAAATTGTAAAATCATGTATGCACAAAATAAGTGCATTGTGTCAAATGATTAATTTAATTATAAGTACACAGTAAAGACCACCTAATGTGGTTCCCTAATATCTAAATCTACTTACATCTACATTTCTCAATGCATCCTAAATCGCACCAGCCTGGACTGCCTGCTCGACTTTCACACAGTTAGCAGAATTCAAATGCTACACAATGGCAGGGTGTGAAATTGGATTAAATTCAGCTAAATATGTTTGAACCACAAACTGATTCTGAAGAAGAGGAAGAATGAATTATACATGGTTGTCTAAAAGTCAATGTATCACAATGGTAATGCATTTTATGTATCACAATCTATCAAACTTATAACGATAATTGACATGTTGCTAATGATACACAAACCATGTTCCAGTGAAATGCTAATAATTATACGAAAAGCCCTGCCCTGAGAGTGAATTGGTTACATATTTGTAATGGTAGTAAAACAGAGGTTTTATACTGAATCTTGAGCAAATACTCAGCACTAGTGTTGACTTATGAATGCGCAAATTATTTCTCTTTAAGAATTTTAAAAACACCCAATAGACATAGAAACTCTCTTAAATACTTGATTGTCAGTGAAAGACAGGCTTGAATTGCTTATTTCCTATGTATGTGTGGCAAAAGAAAATAGATTTATTTATTATAACACTGGAAACAAGCAGTTCTTCTGCCAAATAATTCTGCATACAGGATAGGAATTGGTTGTGTCATTTTAGAATGACCTATAGACCAATAGAATAAGACATTATTTTTGCGATTCTTTTCTATGATTGAAGTGGGAGCATAAATGACCCACTTCAGCTTTTTGATTTATTTTGATTAATGTTTTTTCCCCGCATCTTTTGTCTATTCCTTTATAACGCAGACACCAGTAAATAAACCTTTACACACAATTAAAAAAATGCAATCTAAGCTGCTGTTCAGAGCAACTTTTTTAGCCATCATGGACACCATATACACAATATATATAGGAACCCTTGAGCACATATTACCACCTTGCTATCATATTTATTAATGTGAGGAGAGCAGGCCTGATACATTGCATCATAAAGATTAGAGAGTTTCCGCCCTCTATGCATCCCAGAGTAACCAGGCTACATTAATAATGAAAGACAAAACAGACCAATGTTATTAGCTTTTTTAAACACTGAAGGGATTCACAAGAACATCCAGAAACAAAGGACAGAAGAAATTTCCCCAGTGCCAAACAAAAGGCAACAGAAGCTCAATAGCCAAGTATTGCAATCCCATTCTGCAATTTAAGATATTGATTTGCTTTATTAAGACAGCCTGCGAAAATAAATTCAATTCCCATGTAATTATCATGAAAAATGCAGACGAGAAACACAACAACATTTAATCCCATTTTAAATTCCACCCTGCTTTATTGCAGTGGTTCATTTCCAACACGACATTGTCATGTAGTTGATAAGCACTCCCTTGCTACCCTCCTTGTGCCGCCACCATAAGAAAAAAAATCATCAAGCAAATTTTTTATATAACCGTTGTAATATATCCCAGTTGCATCAGCAATGTATTTTCCTTATGGCCTGGCAGATTCCAATTAGAGCCGGTCCACTTTTCTGTGTTTTGTGCAGAAAGGTGGATTAGTTCTATAGGCGATCGGCTCACCGGTCTGCTCGACAAAGCGGTGACAGTGTGCTGATTGCTTTCTGAGTTCATCTGTTTCAAACGGTTCCTCCAATGCCTGACATGCACCATCCGATTGGAAAGGTGGGAGCGATCAATCTGAAAGCCTGTGAGATGTGCTGGACAGCAGCCTTCTTAAATCTGTTTGTGCTAGCCAAGAGCACATGGGGGAACGCTGTTTCATAAGGTCCTTTTCATGATCATGTAAAAGCGGGCTGGAGGTTCAAAGCAGTGATGAATTGCTTTCAAATGCATTATCAGTTTGATGTTGTTCCTTCCTTACACTGGCTCACTAAGCAAATCTTAAAGGAAAAGTTTACTAAAAAATAGATAAAAAACATTACATATTACCCAAATGAAAACTTTAGTTTGATTAAAAATTACAATAAAATAATAATAATCCAAATATTTCAAAATGTTCTTTTGTGTAGAAAGAAAGGTGTGCATACACAATTATTTTTTGGGTGAAGTGTCCCTTTAAGCTTTAAAAAGAAGCATCATAAAAGTATCATAAAAGTAGTTTTTTTGAGTTGAGAACTGAGGACCACATTGGTCTGATTTATACTTTTTTCATACTCATTGTTTTTGAGAAGTGAATCAACCGATGATCTCACTCAATCCAAACTATTTATAAACTGACACAGTAAATTGCCTTTGTTCCCAACCAAAACAGACATTTGCATCCTTTCCGAAGCTTAACCATCATTTTGACCCATAGAGGAACTACTTTTTCGCACATTATAAAAAATATTTTTTGTTACACTTGTGGCTTTCCCAGTCAGAAATAAATGACATACAAAAAAGCTCATACATTTCTTGTTATGCCATGCTATGTCAAATCATGTATTATGTATGAAAAATAATGTGATTAAAATATTTAAAAAACACGATTTTTAAGGCAGTTAATGTATTAATCCCGCCCCCAGATCAGTCATTTTACATTTCATGTCATATTTTCTTTGACAAGTATGAAGAAGGGCAAAAACTCTATAGGCTAATGCAGGTATTTCCTAAAATCCAAGATGTTGGAGCAAAAAAAAAAAAAAGTCTCATATTTATATTATATTAATGCAATGTGATTTTATACAACACTTGTGCTAACACAATATTGTGCGTTTTTTTTTTTCAATTTTACCAACAAAAGTATAAGCCTACATATAAAGCCACAGCAAAACTGTTGTGTGCGTCTCCAAGCAGCAGTGTTTAGTTTCTGAAAGAATCAGGTTTTGAAAGAATTGTGTGAAAAAAGGATTACGTAATTCCTGAATGAATCCGCCGAATTGACTCATAAAGACATTTACCGCAACCTGCTGGTAGCTTTAATTTATTCCTTAGGGTAGGCTATAATGTCATTTATTACCGATTTCTTTAAGATAACCTATGACAGATTTGTACATTCTACATTACTTAATTTGTGAACATATAGTCATGTTTTGTAAATGATTGTTAATCATCATCTATTCACTTTTAAATGATTCATAACTCTATCTACAAAACATAAATAAACATTAATATCTCACTTATTAATTATTTATGAACACATAGTTATGTTTTGTAAATGATTAGTTAATCATTAACTAATCACTTATAAATGCCTTACAACTGGATGTTATCATAAAGTGTTACCATAATGAATAATAACAATAAAATTAATAAATTGTATTATTAAATAAAATCAACAAAACATTCAAGGAATTGTTTACCTAAATAAATAAGTAGTGTAAATTAATTTTGTCATCATTTACTCACTTTACTTTCTTTTGCACAACATAAAATTAGGTGGTTACTGTTGGCAACAAATCTGTTTTGGTCACTAGTGACTTTTATTACATGAACAAAAAATATTGAGGTGTTTATCTTATGTTCTTTACTTTATCTTAGGCCACTGTAGCCTAAATATTTAAAACAATAACAGCTTTAAATGATTTTTAAGGGTATTTTCACAGCCATATGGGATTAATTCGATTAATTAATTTAATTAATCAGCACCCTGTAATTAACTGGGCAACATTTAAAAAAATAAAGATAGTCCATATATTTTATGTTATTATTATTATATTTTCATATAATTAAAATTAAATTTAATTACATTTATTATACATATACAGTATATATATATATATATATATATATATATAATAAAATCTGACTTGAAATCTGCATGGAAAAGAGTGACCAGCACATTTTTCCCAAATCCTCTTCCTGTGTTCAAAAGAATAAAAGATAGTCAAGTCAGGTTAAGCAGCATAAATTATTCTCATTTAAATTTCATGTTTTGCGCAAGCTGTTTGACCTGCCTTAAAAAGAACACCTTTGAAAGTAGCTAATTTCCTCCTTTTTTCCCTAGCAATGTGCAGGACCATGAACAGTTTGCTTAGTACAAGACCATCTTACCATATGCTCCCATTATTCTGTCCAAATGTGCTCCATAAGCTGGGTAGAGGTTACAGGAACCCCATTAATTAAGGATTTATAAAAATATCCATTCGGCATGATCTGAGCTATAGCAGATTACATAGATGAAAGTACATGTGGTGAAAAAACATGAAACCTTCACGCTTAGGCTTACAGAGAACATTAAACATAATGACAGCAGCAGAGCGTCTCTGAAGAGGCGGTCTGCTTTTATTAATAGCATTTCACATCCGGAATAAAGCAATCTGAGGAGATACATCGACAAATGTCAAACACGGATAAATGGATTAATAATATCCTTAAATATCCACTCTTAATGCCTATTTTCTTCTTTTTTTTTCAGCTCCTCCACTGATTTTCTTTCTTGTATTCTCTCTTCGTAACGTTAGAGCAGAGCTGGGTGATAAGAACCAATCTGCCAGACAAAAAACTCTTCATAGAATTTAATCTCTTTCTGCTTTTTCTGTCTTCACAGACAGCCTGCTGCCGCCGCAGTGGCTGAGGCCTTCATTACTGCAGTCTCAGAACACAATCAGACTGCTGTATAGTGAGACAGCTTAAGTGCTAACGATTCTCCGACTGTCTTTCTTTGTTGCTGACAGGTTTTTGCATGATCCCTTTTTCATTAAAATGTTCCTGTTGTGGTTTTTGATTTGGATTATTTTCTCTTAAATCTAAAAATAAACAGAAACATTAAATTAAGTTTGAAGTTAATTAGTGGTTTGTATATACAGTTGTTTGTGAGGACAATGCGTGCATGAAGTGACAGACTAGATAAAACCTATTTATTTATTCTCTTATTATTTATTTACGAAAAAACATTGCAATAGACCTTTATCACCCAGTACATATATGTAATTACCATCATTAGTGTATGCAAACACTCTGACAAATTAAAGTATATTTTTAATTTAATATATTTACAACTCTTGCAATATAACATATAATAGTATATGTTGCAGGGTGCGCTGAACACACATTTTATTTTATTCATATTTTGTATTCATTAAATTAAAAATTAAAAATGAAGTGGACTGAGTTCAACTAATTTATATTCAGTAAAAAGGAAGCAGTGAACACTATGTAAGGACCTGGCAAGATTACAAAATTAACTGAAATTAATATTTCATGTCCACATATTTTTTGTTGGTGATTAACCTTGTAATAAGCCATAGAGCAAGTTGGTCATTATTCCCTGCACACTATATTTTGTAATGAAGACGTTTCTAATTAGATTAATTAGAAAATGCTAAATACAGACTTTTAGAACCCACTGTACATCCACCACAATTCCCTAACCAGAATTCATAAACAAGCTGTCTAGCAATGGCAAATTTTGCGATATTAATCAAATAAGTGGTAAAATCTGCATATTGTGCCTTTAGCGTTGAAGAAAAAGATTCCTTCTCCCATGTGTGCTCAGAAAAAGATTTAATTGTGCCCACTGGTGGATCTAATTAAATTAATACTACCATATACAGTGTGACAGCTCACTCATTGCCAAGAGGCTCTTCCCCTGAAGGGAAAAATGTAGAGAGGAAAAAGCATGGGGATTGTACCATGTATCTTTATTAGCCAGAGCTACTTACTCATGTTAACCATTGTAAAGTTTAAAAGCTCTGGTGGCAATGGGTATTTGCGATTTATAAAGTATTCCAACAAAAGTAACTGGATTTTGGACGGATTTACAAAAATGTGTCTGGTCAAATATTTTTTGTCAATATTTGCGAATGGACAGTTCAGTGAGTATTTCCTCGCATATGAAGGCATTTCCTTCAAAGGTCACAGTTTCCTCTTCGTTTCCATGGAAAAAAAAATTAAAATAAATATTTGTTAAGATTTTATAATTGGAGAAATAGGTGTACAGTGCATAAAACATATAAACAATATATGAATACAAGCTAAACCGATATAATCTATGATGCTCTAAACACACCACATTTTACCTCAAGTAATGACTGCTGTGGAAACCACGTCAAAATATTATTTATCCTAAATTTTGTTTGTAGTGTTGGTTTATTAGTGCTTCATTGAGAAACTACTGAATACTGAATGACAGCCATCATCCCTAACACCAATGACAAAGACGGACTTTAATAGCACTTGACTCTGGTTCATCTTATTATGTGTGAGGCTTCAAATATACCTGAGGGGGCATGTGATTCACCGTTATTGTTTGCTTTCTCTTGTTAGCCACGGATAATGAAGAAAGATGGTTGTGCTCGTCTAGTAATGGTGGTTGTTACCCGGCCGTTATTGTTGTCTGAATTAGACTCCTGTAATAAGAATAGATGGTCGTTGAGCACACCAGGTGTAGTTACACTTTATGACGGAGTGACAAGAAACTCACCTATAAGTAGGGCGACTTTTTAAAGTTTCACACCAGGACATGAAGCGGTGAAGTGTATTCCATTCAGTTTCATCAGAAGTACCATCTATTCTTGACTAAAATAATTATATAAATAATGCCAATGTGCTGTTTTCTGTCAAAATGAGTTCAAATATCTTACAGAGTAGTTGGTGCATATCATATTTGAATGATATTTTTGGTTTAACCCTTTATTGTTTTTAGGTCATCTCTGATTTGAAATAAAGAATGTCAAAAGACATTGCAAAATCTGCATCGTTTTTTGTTATTGAAATTGGAATTCGCAACAAATACATAAATATACATCCAGAATTTGCACACTACTGTTTAAAAGTTTGGGGTAGGTCCTTTTCTTTTAAAAGAACTTAATACATCAGGAAGAATGCAAAAAATTGATTAAAGGTGACAGTGAAGAGTTTTTAGAGTATTATTATTAAAAGAAAAGAAATGTTGTTCTTTAAACATTCAAGAATCCAATAGATAGATAGAAACATAATAAAATAAAATAATAATAAGAAAAAATATATAAATGGCAGTCTTAAAAAAAAGAACCAGAACTATTGTTCAATAATAATAATAATAATAATAATATTAATAATTTCTTAAGCAGCGAATCAACTTATCAGAATAATTTCTGAAAGGATCATGTGACAATGAATAAAGAAAATAATTAGTTTAAATTGCAATTATATTTACTTTTTTGGATCAAATAAATGGAGGCTTTGCATAAGCATAAAAGTATAAGAGATTTATTAACATAAGAGACTCTCAAAAACAAAAACTGTAGTGATTTTTGAACAGTATATATAACTTCATTAAAGGTCTTTTTTAATAAAATATTTTTCACAAAGGTGTTCCATTTGTGGGTCTAATTTGAGCAATATAAAATCTAAAATGTGTGACATTATCAATAATATATACAATTCCAAGCAATACAAGCATTTTTAATATATAAACCATGTTCATTGTGTTTTCCTTATAGTCAAATTTCAGCCACAATTGAAGGCGCACTTTGGCTTTTCAGCTTGTCATTTAAAAATGAAAAAGTAAAAACTGTGCCCTGCAAATCATGCTTCACTAAACCTCTCAGAAAACCGTTGAAGCATTACATCTGTGACATCAGTATGTAGCTATCAGCTGAGTTTGCTAAATGTGATATGCAATGTCCGTTTTAGTTCTGTAACTTATGGAAAAATACACCTACAGTGACAGCAAAACACCTCCCTTCCATTTCGCATATTGTGCCAAAAAAAAAAAAAAAAAAAAAGGAATCATCTTTTTCGGCATGAGGTTGAAATTACATTTTCGTTAGCTAGCTAACCTGACAAGACGCTTGCACAGCCGGAACAAAGGCAAACCGCATTACACGCCACAGAACCACACCTTGTGTAAACGTCTGGTCAGATTAGATATAAAGGATATACTGTACTTCTGATCTCATCATGCTGTGGTTAACCATAGACAGTATGGCAGATGATGGAAATACAAAAAACATGTGGTGCAGTTTAACCTTGACACTTAAATGATCTCAAACAAAGGCAATAAATACCCAAGAGCACCCATAAGCATCTGCTTTCAGCGAGTCTCTCCACAGAATTCCAGGAAGTTACGGTAAGTAAAACCCACGTCTAAGTGGGATCAAGCAAGAAGAGGGCACACGAGTCTAAAGAGTTCATAAACCACTGAAGATATTTAAATGAGTGCTAAATGCTATAAATGGCTTGAATTACAGCCACAGGAAATAATGAGGAGTAGTCTCAAGGTCAAATAAAGCGTGCAAACTAGGCTACACTTTTTCAGAGAGCCCTGCTACAAATCTTGGTGTGATAGTTACGTAAATGCTTCCCCATTGAAACTCTTCCTTTCCAAAGGTCAGAGCGTTCCCCTCTGGGTGAGCTGATTTTTGTAGACCGGTCTTGGAACAGGCAACGCACAGTGCACTTGCCGGAGTTCAGATTTCCCCTGCCAAGGTCACCATGGTAACCGGAGGGGGAAAAGTGACAATTAAAAGAGTGAGAGAAAACATAAAAGGTTAACAGTGTCTGTATGCCAAGTAGTCATAAGAGCATCATTAACTGCGACAAACTGTCTGACCCACTGCTGTCGAACCTTAGACTAATGACTTAGAGACACCTGAGGACAGATAAGGAAATGCACAATCTTCCACTTGGAGGTTTAAACCAGCATTCGCTCTAATGCTGTCATATTTTGAGCATTAAAAATGCACAGAGTGCAGGGCAAAGTTAGGAATGTCAATTTAATGCAGATACATGCAGTGAAATGGTATCGGTCACAATTACATAAAGCTATTTGGTTTGTATGCGGCCCATGCCAGAGGAGCATCAATATTCTATCACCGCTCTCACCCTTCTCTGCAGGCTCAGATGTACAAGATGGAGTTTGTCAGTGGCTTGCAGCTGCAGATATGCCTCCTAGAAAGTTAGGAGCTTGAAATTCTGAACCGTGTGCTGTTTGGGGCACATATTTGCAATTCTCTGCACAAAGAAAGAGAAGAAAAAGATGTTTAAAGACCAAAGACATCCCCCCACCCCCAGAATCAGGAACAGGATTCGGTTGGGGCTGGCACTGGACGCCCCCCAGCAGGCTCTTATATATATATATATATATATATATATACATATAAATGACATGCATCATCTTTAAAATAAAGTATGCTGCAAGCACTGGCATATTAGTAATTTATGAAAATATATCTAATTGCGGCAAAACATTGCAGAAACATTTGTGCCACAAGCTAATATCATGTTTTTCTCCTGTCACACACACAGTATGACTTTGAGTGGCGCAGGAGTTTTATTTCATTCAGAGTTGTCATAGTCGTTTCAGTGTCAGACACCAGCTTCAGCAGAAGCGTGCACCCCTGCTGCAGATGTTTTATCCAGAAAACGTATTGACATGGAGTGTATTGGCTGTTGACAATGTTTATTTCTCCACTTGTTAACGTTCCCCCTGATCAAGCAGGCTGAAAGTCAAAGGCCACGATTTGGCGAATGCAGCTATACAGGCTGAATGACAGTAATTGAGGTACTTCTCAGCTCACTGTGGTGACAGTCAGAATTGAGAGTGTTCTTTTTTTTTCAGCAGTTCCTGTGATTCATGGGAGGTAATTTCACATCGCATAGCCACACCAGCACCAACACAGCAGGTGAAACAAACGTGATAAGAGCATTAATTAAATTTCATCATGTTTGCCTCTCCTCCTCCGCTCTCCACCCCTCCCCCATGCCTCACAAGTAATAAATCAGATAGTTCATTTCTCTTTGCTCAGAGAGCATCAAAGTTGGAGTGCACAGCAATTCCCCCCAGAGTTCAATGACAAGCACAAAACAAAAGACATAAATGAAATCTACCACCTTTTCTTTGCAGCAGATACTGCCATGATGAAAAGAAATGACTCCAGCAGCTCGTTCACCACTTTTTCCCCCCCATCAACATGCCCTTTTATTATTTTTGCCTGAGTCTCTCTACAGTGTTACAATGCTTTATTGGTAATAACCTCCATCCATTAAATTGGTTTTTGGCACATTATTATTATTATTATTTTTTTTCCACCTGCATGTTTCTTTCTAATCCAAGGTGGTGAGAATTATATTGCATTTTTCCTTCATCAAGAAAACTCTTACAATTGCCATCCTTCCATCTGGTGAGGCTGGATTTAGTGGACAGATGCCTGGCCGACTGAAAAAAGCTTTGTGTCTTGTTTCTTTTTCATTTCTTTTGTAGTGAGCATTGCATATTCCACACACAGAGGCTTTGTACCACCTAGAGATGAGAATAGACTTTTTATTCAGGTTACACTTAACAATTCTGGCTCCCTTTAAGTCGGTCACTCCGAGTCACATTGTATAAGAATTGGGATCTCGCTTTGAGAGGACCAATCTACTACGTGTGTATGGAAACACGTCAATGAACATTGGCATGCACTGATTGCATCCAGTTGCAGCTGATCACCGCGTGAGTATAGACAGGCAGTGGATGCGTGCATCATTAGCTTTTTGCTTCGGAGCCGAGCTTGATGAAGTTCTGCTCCTCCTGATCTACGACTCGGACAGTGGCCGGAGATACGGCGATTTCAGCAGTGGTGGTTCCAGTTCGAGTGGATTGTCACAGCAGGCTGCACTATCCCCCTGCTGTGTGCGGGTGACCATCTTCCCTGTCGCCCCAGCACACACAGAAAGAGTTCATTTGTATAAAAGAACAGTTCATGGGTGGTATGTCTTTGTAAAGTCATGTCTTTTTAAAGATGTCATACCTCCCGTGCTTTTCTGGATGCGGTCGTTACCTGGCATGGGTGACGTCACGAGCATTGCCTCACCTGCCTGGGCCTAATGGATAGGGAGTTGGGCTTGCTCCACCTTTAATACCATGATTGAGGTGAGACCCTTGAGCAAGGCACCATTCCCCCAACTGCACCCCGGGCGCCGCAGTTATGGCTGCCCACTGCTCTCGGTGTGTGTTCACGATGTGTGTGTGTGTGGTTGATCACTTCTCGCTGCTGTGTGTGTGTGCACTTGGATGGGTTAAATGCAGAGCACAAATTCCTAGTATGGTAAACCATACCTGGCCACATGTCACGTCCCTTTCCTTTCCTTTTCCTTTTTTAAAGCATGCTGAGGCAGCGGTTGTGGATGAGTCGTAGGAAGATGACCATTGCGGAGCTGCGAACCAAAACCAAACAAACTCTGGCTTTGACTGTTTGAGTGGCTAAAGACTCTTCAAGGATCTCAGCTGCAGAATTGCAGGCTATAGTTGAATCTCAGGGTCAGAAAACCTTTAAAACAAAATTGTCAAACAGCCCCTACATCAGCACATGTTGTTTGGGAGGGTTTAAGAAAAATTCTCCTCCCCCATCCAAACAATCTCCAGTATGTTCAGTTGTCAGACATGACTGGAACTACAAATGGGACTGGCTTCTATGAAGATGAAACAAAAAAAATGCTTTTTAGCAGAAATAACTCAAGATGGGTTCGGTGAACACATGGATAAAAAGTACTCCATGTGTAAACTGCTGAAGTAAACTTCTGTGTTTTTGATGTTGTGGGTTAATATTTCAGCTGGAGGTCCTGGACATCTTGTTTAGGCACGTCATCATGGATTATATCAAATACCAACAGATAAAAATCAATAATTCACTGACTCTATTTGAAATACATGTATTGGAGATACATGGAGAGTTTTTCTCCCCACTTTCAATTGTTTTAATTCAAAGATAGGTTAGAATGTTGTGATTTTTTTTAATGAAAGATAAACAGTGCAGATTTATTTTCACAGCCACCTTTGCTAAGATTTACAGAGGGTACCAATTGTAACAAAGGAGGCGGGGACGTGTGGATACATTTGCAAACTTTATTCAGGGTCAAACCAGCAGAGTCTAAAATACCAGCAAACAGAACAATGGGGATTAAGCAGAATCAAGGTCGTGGAATGGTTGTAAGGCAGGCAGCAAACAATCATAATCCAGTCCAGTCCAGTAGAAAACAGGGAAAATAGCCACGGGTAGGAACGCTCTGAAATGCAACACAAGAAAAGACATGACATGAAGATCTAAAATGAGAATCTAACTAATATGCAGGTGTTAATGAGTGCGTGGTAGGGCTGCACGATTTGGGAAAAATGTGCGATTGTGATTATTAAGGTCAAAATTGCGATTTGCGATTGCGATGCGATATATAAGTGGTTTGACTCATCTTGCATTACATGCACACACAGATTACTAATAATGCTGAAATCAGTATTTCTCAAATGAGATACAGTATACAGTGCAATCTAGAAATAACAAATTAAAACAAATTGTACAAAATTAAACAACAGTAACATCTTTTCATTACTGAATTAAATTACAATAAATTTATTATAAAATAAAATTAACAAGTCAAAAGTACAAATAAATAAAACATTATATATTTTAACATGTTAAAACATTTTAGCAGGATGTAACATATACTTGATATATTTCTTTTGGTATCTCTTGTCCAGTGTGCCAATCATTTCCTCAAATCCCTCTTTGTTAAAAGTGACTCGCGCTTACCGCTTCATTCACGTCTGTTGTGAGCAAAAATGAATGTCTTGTTACGTCCACTTATACATTTATTTCTTTAATGTAATCACAACATTTGCTGTAATGTAATCGCAAAGGCTGACATCACGATTGCTGTATGATTAATCGTGCAGCACTAGAGCATGTGCGTGGATAATGAGGTGCAGGTGTATGAGATCAAGTGGTGGTGTGATGGTGCAGTGGCTGCTGGGTAGTGTAGTCCGGATAACAGTCTGAGAGTCAGTAAGGATGTATGTTGGTTGAAGTGCCCTCTGGCGGAGCTGAAAATCATGACACCAGTATTAGTAGAGGGCACTGTATATACAATGGGCAGACCAATGACAAAATTCTAAAGATGTTAAGTCTATAGATGACATAAAGTGCGACACCCAATTAATTTTTTGTTTTATGCCAAAACTTAGAACAGACATGACAGTCATTTTAAAGAACAGCCCCAAAAGCGATCATTTTAAAATTGGTCTGTGCTGGTCTACTTTGTCTGTAAATGCTCAAGAACTGAATCAAACATAATGAAAATCCAGTATTTGCTAAAGATCCGTTTCTGGATTCTCAATATAAGCGCTGGCTTGATATTTCATCACTAAATGAAAAATACTTTAAACATGAAATACTTTAAACAAAATGTTGCATCAAAAAACTCTCCTGTAATTCTGTGTGACACAACCAATCTATTTGTAATCGCACCAGTTTTATGGGAAGAAATGCATCAGCTGGATGCCAACTTTAAAACAATGTTCATTACCATAATCCTAATTACAGCGACGGGGAAAAGAGCAACCGTATGTGGTGAGATTTAAAATGTAATGCAGAGTGAAGCCATTTAGCAGACAGCGACACTTCTCTCCTGCCCGATCAGGCAGGGCATAAACGATCCATTTCCCAAATCAGACAATAATTTTGATGAATAATGAAAGAGGAGAAGCTATTTAAAGCACGCACATCTCACAATCACCCCAAGGCCTCGGCAGAGACGGAGATAGAGCCAGTGATGATTGAAGAGCGGATCATATAGGGCTGTAACTAAAAGCCCAGACATTCCTTAAAAAGCCACCATAGTTGTTCTCAGCACATAGCTCGTCCTTGCATTACAGCCTGTGATGTCATCCACAAAGGAACCTTTCCGTTATAATTGGGCTACATTTTCGCAAACAACTTTTACTATTTGCACTCTAGTAGCTTCTGAGAAACTCTCCAGTTCTGTCTTTTGTTATGGAGCCCAAATCCCAATTATTCTTTCAGAAGATGTTCTTAATGACAACCCAAAGAAGAGCCCACTTCTCCGTCTGCACGTCCCCCCTTTCCTGCGCTACACTCACCCAAATCTCCCCTCACTCTCCGAGATAAAATGATAGTGAAAGTATTATCTCACCCGCTCTGCTGACTGTGATTGGTTTTGGCAGTTCACAGGGAATTCATATGGGCTTCTCTTTTGGAAGGCAGAGGAAGCGCTGGAAACTAATGAGGGAAGAGGAGTTTAGGGATTCAATAGGTGAAGAGATGTGGGCAATCAAGGCTGACAACACCCCTTCAGCAGAATGAAGACGAGATCCGGGAGGAGGGCCGAGGTTGAGGTGCTGGAATGCTTAAATGAGACGGCACTGGATTTTGAGGTGCTTCGTGTGGACGAATTCTTTATTATTCACGGCATGTGTGTGCTGGCTCAGATTTTACACTTTTTTTGGAGGTGGAATAGAACTGAACTAATAAGACTGAACTAAGGATACAAGTGATCAGATCAGTCATTCTCAGCGACTGCATTTCCTAATATGAAACAGGGTACAAGCCTGTCAATGTAGCGTGATTAATTATTTACAAACAATAATAGAATAGAAAATTAATCATGCTTATAAAGTACAAGACAATGACACGGCGGACAAAGATGTCTGTTTGTGTAGACAAACAATTAACAAATATTGCAGATGGAATATTAAAACTCCTCCTGTGTAAACAGCTTATACTTCACTAACTCAGTTGCTAATTGGATTGCAGTGGGCTGTAGGCCAATGGCAGGCTTTTGTTCAGGGAGATGAAAATAAAACAACTGATATATTGCATTCTAAAAGCACTTTTTGTGATTTCTGTTTAATACTTTTGGCATTATGCCATTATGATCATTGGGCTTGACTTTGGCCTGGGTCATCTAATCATTCATAAACATAATATCTGTGCAAATCTCCTGAATTGTACATACAAATCATTGGTTATCAACGGAAATCAACGGCAGCCGGTAGTTATCGCAGATATAAGCCCCGACAGTGTGATCAAGGCTTATTTTGCGATAACTACAGGCTGTCTGTACATTATCCAGCTTATTACACGGCTACTTGCCTCATAAGGAAAAAAACTGGACATTAATATGAATTTGAAACATTTTATTGGCATATTTGTTTTAAATTAACATTTTCATCCTTCCGCGAAACGATATAGTAC
>JAUCMU010000039.1:6821676-6841464 GCA_032275025.1 Enteromius treurensis
TAATAAATAAAAAAAAAATATATATATATATATATAAATTAATAAATAATATATATATATAATAAAAACAATATATAGAAATATGTTTGCTTGTTTTTTTATCTGAAAGAAATTGTATTTTACAATAAAATTAGTAAAAATATGAATCATAAATCGACCTGAAATGGTATAATCAGAAGCAGATTGTTACATTCTTTGCCATTTCTATCCCTGTAACAATTAATAATGCTTACTGAGATCTTGCTGGTGGTGGATCCAATGTTGAGAATGTCAAGGCCCATGCGTAACCTTTTCTGCTTTTCACAATATGCTTTCCATGTGTCCTCATTAAAACCGTAGTTAAAATAGTCAGACAAGTCCGCACCTGTAAACACACACACATCCTAAACAATATGCAGACACCACATTCAAAAATTACAGAAGTGCTACCCTAAGATAATACACACCTGGCTTTCTCCATGGTTTCTCCTCAAAGGACTCCATGTCAGCTTCCAGGACTGGAAGTCCATTGATGCTGCCTGAAGCTTCAAGGTCTATGCCCTTCACTTTAGTACCTACAGAAAAGACACTTACATGATCTCAGAAACTGACAAATGGTGCTTTTTATGAAAAGGAATCTGCAAGCAAAACAGAAGATTTAGTCAGAAAGAGCCAAGCTCTGAAACACACAGTTTCACTCACCTGCTCCATACGCTCTGCTGCCAGCTGACTTTATGTTTAGATTCACTGGAGTTCCGCCATATGCCCTGCACAATAAAACATCATAAATACTTTAGACATGCAGTCTATTTTAGTTATACAGTATTAAAATAAAGTAAAAACAAGTCCCATGCTACATTAAAATTGTGTAAAGAAATATGATCACTTTACATTACGGTTGATGAGGTTTAATCTAGGCTTTTGAGTCTAAACATTGCTCTATGTGTGTTTACACTATGTAAATAAAGCCTAAATTAATTCTGTTCCTGTACAGAAACGTTTCGGGTTTCATTAAAACTGTCTTACTTTGTGTTTCGTAGATTAACTGAAGTTCTACGGATTTGGAATGACATGAGAGTGAGTAAATAACAGAATTTCCTTTTTTTGGTGAACTGTTCCTTTAAAGCACATGATCCAAGTCAGTTAAAGCAGAATACACCAATGTTTGTTTGTTTAGTCTATTATCTAATGGACTTCATTAATGCAATCCATTCTTTATCAATCCACTTCTATGACCTCGGGTTGCAGGCAGTGCCAGGTTATCAATCAAACACCCTTATAATCTTTAGAATGCGAGCACAATCTTTGGATGCGTACGCGTACTGTGGCGCTCCTGTTTTTATATCACCAATGGTGACGCGGACATCATCATCGTCATCATCACTATCGCTCTCACTGTCTTCATCTTCTCCAGGTGCTTCCTCCTAAGACAAACAAATCAAGTGTTTTTTTTTTTTTTTTGTTCTATTCATTTGTAATAATTAACCAACATAAATGTCACAGACAACTCAATTAACTCATTAAAAAGTGTAATGTAGATATGAAATATAGATATGAAATGTTATTTTTAAATTTATTTCAGTACAACAGCAATCAAAACTAAAAAAATAATAAATTAATAGTAGTTTTATTTGTTACCTGACTGGCCACACCATTTCCAGTACTGGTGGTGGTGGTGATGGTGGTGGTAGTGGTGTTGTTTGTGGTCGTGGTGGCCTCCTCTGTGACAGGAGAAGCGGAGGTCGCACTGCAGACAAAGATGGATCAGCATGAGGATGATGAAAACAAATTTTAAAAAGGAAAATCTTTCTTAGGCACGAAATTTTTTTTTTTTTAAAAGCATGGCGTGTTTCTGCAATAAATGTGCATGCAATCTGCAATCTAGAAGCCCATGTCATATAATAAAAAATATTATTCAGAGAAAACATGTAGAAGTAACAAAGCAGTGAGTGATCATTTTGTAATTTTCACTAATCACTTCACATATTCTACCAATTCATACCTAGAGGGTCTGCGGAAATGATTAGAGATATACAAAGGCATTTAACAGTACAATACTATAAAATATATATATGTAGCTTAATAGAAATTAAATATTTTCTAAGTTATATTTTGACATTTTTCAAAGTAGATTTTGCATTTTTATACAAGAAACCGTATATAGATGGCTTTGACATTGGAAATGTCCCTCTCATGAGGACCATTATATTTGAGTGTCAGTGGCAATACATCACTAACAGTTAAAAGCATGTCACATCTCACCTTATGGCTGCTGTCAGTTTGGCCTCTTCTTCTTCAGTTTCTTTACTTTCACCTTCATCTGCAAAAAAAACCCAAACAATGTGTGAGCAACAAAATGATAATAAACACAATATTGTTATGAAGTTAGTTAAGAGGAGCTGCTCACAATAATAAACGGCTGACAAATTAATATTTCATATTCACCCTACAGAGCCATGAAGATGTTTTAAAAGTGTTCTTAAAATTAATCTTAAAATAAATACCTCTACACAAACGAAACAGAAACAATTGTGGCAACAACAAGAATCTTGAACAGATTCGAAAAGGAACGTATCAGCTAACGTTACGTCACGTTACCCTCGGAACGATATTTCTTAAGAAAAGTATCATCTCAAACAGAATCAAAACAATCTGTAATTAGTTCTATATCTATTCCCTCGTAAAGATAAATATTATTTATTTATTTTACACAGACGTGAAGTTTAAACATTTAGTGACGTGACAGGTATCTCATAACACTGCAGTACAAAGGCCCGTACATTGATCATGCCAGTACACGGTGATGTAAGTTATAGTAATAAATCACACTTCTCCTAGCCGGTATAATAACAGAGTACAAGAGCGCAGAACAGATTTGGCGCTGACTGACCCCCGTACAGCCATTCCTCCTCCTCGTCCCCTGCACTCGCATCAGTGGTGGTGGTTTTGTCCGCCTCCTCTGCAGACATCTTCTCCTCCTCTGGGCTCTACAACGCGCTCCAGAAGTCAAAGACACGGTCAGGTTAAAACCCACCAACCCCGAAAGAGCACAGGGATATTTCTGCGGGGAAAACACAAGCGCACATACGAATACAGAAAACAAACGTATTGAATGATGTTTACGGAGCAATCCACACTTCCTTCGGTCTTTTCTTGCAGACTTGGGGACATCAGTTCCGGTTCATGGGTGTACAAATTAAAAGTCTCTAACACACTGTTTGGATACAGTTGACGGAAATGATGTTTCTTGTTATCTTAAAAGTCATTTTTGCTTATGCGGAAATACTTGTAATTAGTTTATGCGCTATATACAAGAATAATCATTTAATTAATAATTCAAAAAGTTCACATAACCGATAAAACAGTTATGTATGAATTATTATTATTCATCAAATTAGGGTCTCTCTAGAACCTTGGTCCAGGCACAAAGTTATTGAATAAATAGTTATTACATATGCATGTATCTCATATAAACACCTGCCAATTGTTCACGAAAATAGTGTAATATAGCTTTATTGCGTACATTAGCCACTAGATGTCTCTAGTGACTTGTTCTCTTCTATCTAGTTCCTGGAGTGATCAATATAATTAGTGTAATAATAATTTTGACCAGTCATTAGGCTCATTAACAGTTTCAGATCAAATGCATTTTTCTGCAATAGTTTTATTTCAACAAATTTCTTATACAGTTCATGTTGTGTGTGTTTTCCATAAACAATAATGAAATGTGCAAATTTCTCACGCTCACATACATTCTGACCACTCTCTTGCCTTGACAATTATCCTTTTAGCATGAATATAAAAGCCAACAAAACTTGAAAATGTTACACACTGGTGACACTTATTTTTAATTGGTGCAAACAATCAGTTCTAATTAAACTATAATTAAACAATATTTTTGTGATTCTCAACTTTTCTTTTAACAGGTAAAACCTATTTATTTACAAACCTCCTCTGATTATATGACTACTATTACGCTTACTTACGTTCAATTATAATGTTTAATACTTCAAAATAAATAACACACACTTCATTTATTCCTCTGTTGTTTGTGTTTTGTGTCTCAGTGACTGATCTCCTAACACTATGTGTACACATTAACCTCTTTGACCAGTTAAAGGAAACTGTGTGCAGGCTAGCATTACTGCGAGTGTTTGATGACCAGGCACATGGACAGAGAGATACTCTTTCTTCTTCATTAAGTAAGCATATGCAATGACCCCAAGAAGTATTTGGATACTTAAGCCACACTTACCTACAAAATCAAGCTTTTTTCATTTTTCTGATTTTGCCAGTTACCTTAACCTGAGTGACTTATACATGAAGTCAGTTCTCCTCGGGTTCTCACAGGTAATAGCAGAGAAACCCCAGGTGAAGCCCATTTCATTAACTTTGTACATGATTTACTAGCTTTGGTAACCAGAAAGCGTCCAAACTTCGGTTTAGTCTGTCTGTAATTGTTTTTCAAATAAATATAACACTAGACTGCGGTGTGCAAAAAGGTGGGATGTACAGAGAACAGTCAAAGCAATGTAAATATGCATGCATATGCAAAATACTCTTTTTTTTAGTTTGTATAAGGTTAATAAGGGATTAGGAATTGCCTTCCCATGCTTTATTCATTGCTGTAAGCCAACTGAAACCTCTCATTGTGAATTAATTACAAACGTAACATGCCTGTCGTGAATACACTCTAGCCCAGTGTATCCTTAAAAGACTCCCAATGCTCAGGAAACGCTTCCGTATGCAGCTTTTATTATTTTATACACCAATATTATTTTTGGTGCTTACACTTTGCAATTAACCATTTAATGGAAGATGTTAAAGAAGAATATTGATGAATGCATGCTTCGTAGAAGGCGAAGACATCTAACCTAATTTAACAAAGTCGAGATGATCAAGAAGAGGAATATACCTGATTGTTGTGCATTGTATCATCACAACATGTACAACCTTCAAAGCATCACCTATAGCATGCCATGCACAAATCTAAAGTCCTTGCACACTGAAATGTAACATTCCTTGAGTGGAGATTGCAGCCAACTAATTATTTATGAGAGGAAGTAATCGTGTGCATTCGTGTCTAATGGAAAACGATACTAGGACTCGTCGAGCTCTTTGGCATCTGGTCTATCTTTCAGTGGCTGTGATAACCTGACTAACTTGGTGGTCATCTTCAAATGTATACAAAGAGGTAAACAAAAATTAGGCTATGAGGAGGTCGTCACACAGATTATAGCTAAGGAAGGTTTTGGTTTCAGGCACCTAGTTCAAACATTTTCAGAATTTAGGTCATTTACAATGTATTTTCCTGCAAACTAGACCTAAAGATTTGGGGTTAAAAGTGAACACAATAAACTCAAACTTGGATATAGTATTCCAAGGGTGAAATATACTGTGAAACTGTATTTTCAAAAACATTTGCTAAGTTTGGTGAAACTTCATTTCAAAGGGTTAATCTGGTGTAGCTAGTTCACTAGCACACAAGGAACATTGAAAACCACTTATATGAATATGAATAAATACCTGTTAGGTAAAAAAATATGTTTTGTATTTGGATGGATTGCTTTACTGTCTAAAATTGCATTACAAATTATAAACAAACGTTAAAAATGGCATTCTTACTTCGGGATCTTTACCTAAACAATTTAGTATGTTCCCCTCAAATCGGGCAATAAACAGCAAGTGCCCAAAGTGACAATACCTCAACAAAATCACTATGTATTGGTGAAACTGTAACCTGTTTCCTTGACATTATTAAATCTTTTTGTAGGCGAAACGTTAAGGTAGCCTATGCGTCTTTCAAAAATAAAACCTGAGAAATATTCATGGTGAAAACTAGCACTGTGAACATACACTTAAGTCTTGCAAAAAAAGTCATTTACTCTGTCACGCATCTTCTGAGTTAATACGCTGAACCCCGCTCTCATCTCCAAACATGTGTATCTCCACCAGTGGACGCTGCGTTTGGTTGTCCGCCTTCTCCAAACTGACATAACCGACCTCCATAGTGTTAACAGAGCTGCCCTGATTATTTATGGACACTGGATCCTTGCACTGAATATCAAGAGGTGTTTTGGTGCACAGGTCATGGCAGCACAGAAATCGAGCAAAAGCATCTCTGAAATCAGAGTTGAAGGCATATATGATCGGATTGAGCGATGAATTGCACCAGCCGAACCACACAAACACGTTAAAGGTTGCTTCGCTGACACAGTTTGGCTTGTGGCAGAAAGGAACCGCACAGTTCAGGACGAAGAACGGAAACCAGCAGCACACAAACACCCCCATGATCACGGTGAGAGTTTTAAAGAGCTTGGTTTCTCTTATCGCGCGGTGTTGGAGAGGACAGGTGCGCGCATCTGCTCTGCAGTCCTGTGCGCGCTGCGCTGCGCGCTCCAACGAAGAGATGCTCTTGATTTGAACCTGTGCGATGCGGTAGATGCGCGTGTATGTGACCAGCATCACTGCTACGGGAATGTAAAAACTTATTAGAGAGGATGAAATGGCATAGGTTCTGCTCAGACTCGAGTCACACATTTCCTTAGTGGTCCAGTTGCTTGTGGTGACCGTTCCCAGGTCTGCCCGGTGCCAGTTCAGCTGCACGGGCACGAATGATATAGCCACCGATACGACCCACGTCACGCTGACCATAACGAGGGCGACTCTACGGTTCATCTTCCTCTCGTATTGAAACGGGTTTGAAATAGCCCAGTATCGATCCAAGCTGATGACGCACAGATTCAGGATGGACGCGGTGGAACACATGATGTCAAAAGCCACCCAGCACTGGCAGAAAGAGCCAAACGCCCAGTGTCCTGTCACCTCCGTGGCCGCTTTCCACGGCATCACGAGAACTGCCACCAGCAGGTCGGACATCGCCAGAGACACAATGAAGATATTGGTAACTTTTCCTCTCAGGTGACGGAAGCGCAAGACCGCGGCGCAAACCGTGAAATTCCCCAATAACGTCCACAGCACGAGGAGAGAAAGCGCGAAACCTAGAAAAATGCGACCAGCTGGCTCTCCATGAGCGCTCAGGGATGTGAAGTTGTCCATGTCTTCAAGTGTCACAGAATAACCAAAAACACACCAAAACATATTTCGTGTGGCGGACACCGCATGCTCTCCCCCAAAGCAATCCCATCTACTTCAGCGGTTTGACCGGATCGTAGTTGACCTCATTGTTTCTTAGGACCCTCGCTGAAATGTTCACATGACTGAAAGACAAACTGAAGTGTCTCGTGTCGGGTTCCTCTGCAGGTCACATTCATACTGGCGAAGAACGCCCTCTTTTGTCAGTTTTACCCAATAGATAGACAGAGTCAAAAAATAATGAAACGCAAAATGAAAAAATCCTTTAATTACAACAATGTACATGATAATAAATAATAAATGAAACTTTTTGGTTCTAAAACGTTACATGTTTTCAGCTTTAGCAAAAGTTCACCCCAATTAGCTGAAAATGACCCCCAGGCCATCCGAGATGTAGTCTAGATGAGTTTGTTTCTTCATTGAACAGATTTGGAGAAATTCAGCGTTACATCATTTGCTCACCAATGGATCCTCAGAAGTGAATGGGGTGCTGAAGGACAGTTCAAAATGTTGATAAAACAGCACAATAATCAACAATGAATCCACACGAACATTCACGTCCATTAATGTCTCTTAAAGCAAAAACATGTGTGTAAAACAAAAAACAAAGCCACTTTTAATTTCAAAACGTTGCTTTCTGCTAAAATATGAAGTCTGTGATTCATTGCTGTCTCCATTAAAAAGTCTGAATCAGGTGATTGATATGCACAGATCAAGCATCGTGTTCAAGTAAAATTCAATTAAAATTGATTTAACTAAATAAATATGTTAGTGGACACTTTCATGTGTTATAGATCATAGACCCATCATAACATAAATAAATAAACTGGTGTCATGTGGTTTACTGTGATGCTTGGACTCTCTTGGATGACCTAAAGGACAGGCACGTGCAGGGGGGCCGCCCCTTTCCTCCAAGGTTCCTCAAGTGCCCTTTTATGTGTATTTGTGTATGGAACCCTGTCTTTGCCCCACAACAATAAAATGTAACTATTAATCTCAATTTTGCTAAATAAAAGGATCTGGCTCGCATCAGTGGTTACCCAATGCTCGCCCTTGAAAGCAGAGAGCACTCGTTTCGAGCCGGGTACGGACTTCTGCACCCAGTGCATCATAGGTATTTCTTTAGAGTTTACTTATTTTTGTGTTGTTTAAGCAAGACAGTTGGGTTTTTGTATTAGTGATGTTATGTGTGTTTGTGTTTATGTTCAAGTTACAGTAACTGTTACCTTCACGGAGAGAGATGTGTAGGGGAGTGATTTGTTGATATTGCCCTACGTTTGTGAAGCGTTACATATTAGATTCGTCATGAATGTGAGTCGCTGTTATTCAGCCTGCTATCTGACCCCTTTTCAGCTTTGAGCACCTGCCCCTTTAAACGTCTCTGCACGGCCCTGCTATCAATGAACAACATAGATAAGGCTAGAGGCCCCTCTCTATTTTCAGAAACACCCTCAATAATTTGACCAGGAACCAGACCTCCCTGTATGGATATTATAATTTCAAATATTTAATATAATATAATAATACATTTTTACATTTACCTTAAAGCCTCCGGTGCATACTGTATAGCACTCTAATACAATGTACTGTACTGTATGTGCTTTGAACGACCATGCTTGATCCTCTCCGACACTGTGACCCAGATAGCAACAAAAATATACCTCACATTACAGTGTTTCCAACAAGTGGGCGGCAATATGTTAATGTTTTATGCTGACATCAACATGAAACGGATTAGGACTTGTTTAAAAACAACTTGTTTCAATGATTTAGAGTCAACTCTTTCTATTGAAAGACTATAACTTTATACATGGAGCATTTCCGATTTAAATCTTTGCAGGCTGTGTTGCAGACTGCATAAAAGGTAATTTAAAAAAAATCCATAATATGGGCAATTAAATTTTTGTTTCTATATTAATTTGTTTATTTTTTAAATGTTTATTAAAGGTGGAAAAAGTCATGAACAAAAATATGAAAAGATGTCAATATTTTAGTTTTTCTTGCAGCATTTTGTGAGGATGATTCTCATCTGTTTATTTATTTAAATGCACAGTAACTGTGGTGGTCCAGTAGTCTCACGTAGCCAGTACTTCAGACTGACGGCTGAAGCTCTGGAATTCATAGCCGCTTTCTTTGTTCAAAGCCCGCCCATAAGGCCGTTTGACCAACATGTCAAACAACCAATCACAGTTCGTTTCGTTCAGCGTCATGTTTTAGGGCGTGGAAATGTCCCCATAACAACGGCGTGCAACAGTCAGTCAGATACGAAATCCCAATGAGACGCTCGCGGTAAACATCTGTTTGAAGCATATCTCTCCACTGTTTAACACCCACAAGCTGTCAGCGTGTGTTGTTTCATGTTTGCCAGAAAACGCGGATGATATCCCCTTCTGAGTTAGGTACTTCACTTGATCTTCCATTATAGATAGGAGGGGACACACAACTAGTAAAATTGTATTGCATACTTTTGAGAATCCAACGTTTAACAGATCTTAATAAATGCTTATTGTCACTCATGTAAACACAACATTTTTTTTTTTTTTCGTAATCACACGTCTGCACTTTGTTTCCCGGCGGACCGAAAATAAACGCAACACTCACGTCACTCGGAAATCCGATAAAATTCAACCAATCATTTGATGACTTCGACACTGCTGAAGTGTTTCCAGTTAACCGTACTATAAGCATCAGACGTTTAGCCAACGTTCCGTGGGCGTGACGTCTGAGGCTGAGACTAGTGGTCCAGTAATGCACAACAACACAATTTAAAAAAGCAAAGATAAACTCACAGCACAATGACTTTATGCCACAACACAACAGACATACTCCCGACCACTAGGGGGCAGTTGATCTGCAGAAATGTCTATTGTGTCTTGGTTGTAAAACTTTGCTGGTAGGACCCACAAAATGGACAATACATCGCAAACTGAAATAACGTCAGGGTATGGTTTTGTTGTCAGAGATAGAACTATCAAAACAGGTACAGACTGCCCGCGAATACTGATGACATGCCCACAATAGCCATTTCTGCCATTTCTGGTCGGGAGTATTTCCGTTGTGTTGTGGCTTAATGTCCTTGTGTTGCTTATGTTTGGTTTTTAAATTGAGTTGTATTGTAAGATTATGTTTGCTTTTGTTAATTTCGTTCTCTTATGAGCTTATGTTTGCTTTTTTTAATTCTGCTGTGTTGTTAGCTTGCCAAGGTGATTTTTCAAAACATTTACATTAAGTCATTTTAGCAGCTGCTTTATCCATAGTGATTTATAGATACGATACATTTTTCACTTCAGGAACTCCAGATTGGTTGATGATAGGGTTGTCTCAATGGGCATTTTAATGTGACTGCTACACAAATCAACTCTCATAAACTCATTTAACCCTGAAAGCAGGTCTCTGCTGTCTTTAATTGCTTCTTGTATACTGTCATTTTCATCTGCTAAGAATGATGTCATTGATTGTAGTTGAGGGTAGAGCTGATGTCACACCAGGGGGAATTTAAATGAGTTACAGAACAATATTACAGACTTGGGGCCTTCATAATCATACCCATTTCTGTGAACCAATTCAGGGTCAATCTTAATGGTTTAATAAGCCACCATGAGCTAGTTTATGATTCTACTATGAGAGACAGCAGTGCCTGCAGCTGCACAGGTCGTAAGTGATCACTTGTTGATATTATATTATATTATAGTTAAATTGATTGTGAGAAAAGATGTGTTTATGTGGTGGGATGTAAAACATAACACTCTGGCTTCCATTATAATCAATTGAACTCTTTACACCGGTGCCGACTGCCTCATTTCTAGTTTGGATTCACAGCGTATATTCTCCTATGTATGCACTTACTAGAGTTGAATCAAATCACACCTTTATATTTCAAGCAACTAATGTGGAAAAACCAACAACAATGACTTATGTGTTCGAGAGGAGAGAGTGAAAAGCTGCCGTGTGTAATTGAACAGGAGATGTTATGGTGTCTCCCGCTGCAGAGGCAAATTTCATTTCTCTCCCTAAATGTGATTACAGGGTGTCAGTAAGCAGAAGAAAAGCCTCTGCCCTTGTCTCTCACCCACACAAGATGTCTCCTATTATTCCAGTTACAGATGAGCAGCAGACAGCATTCACACACTAAAAGCTAACCGTATCTTTTTGGCCAGTGGCACTTGCACAAAAACACAATAACAACAGCCAACATAATGAGGGAAAAGAATGGCGAATAAATACAATCCCTTCCTCTCAGACTACTAACTTGTGCCCTGTGAGACAAACAAACTCAAAGCACATTAGCAGATAAGCTTAAATAATCTGTGCTCAACACATGTTTTATTTTTGTGCTGTCATCTTACTCTAGACAAAGTAGAGGTGTAAAAAGAGACAATCTATTACACAATGAAAGGGTGAACTGTGGCTATGAAGGTGCTTTTTGCAACTGTTTTAACAGAAGAGGACAACAACAGGCTAAACAAGCAGATTTTAAGGACATCATATTCAGAAAATAAATGCAAATATTTGTGTTCGTATATTAAATGCAACTTTGAATGTCAAAAGTGTTCTAGTTTAGAAATAAACTGTAAATTAGATATACAAAATGCTGCATATTAATTCTTTATTGTTTTTTTTGTTTTTTTTTTTGGATTAATGTTTTCACTAAGTTGCCCAATCCTTCAATGCTAAGTAGCATTACTATGGTATATGCTATACAATTTAATTTGTTACATCTGAGTCTGAAAGATTTTAACACTAATACAAATAAAAAAAATAAAAAAAATACTGTGCAGAAAACTGAAAAATGCCTGGGGAAACATATGCCTTGAAAAACTAAACAGAACCAGCAACATTTCAGCTGGAGTCCATCCACATTTCCACTGATTTTCAGCTAGAAAGAAAATCTCCATGCAATCTTGTGCAAAAATACACAGCACAAATTATACAGGTAATTAATTAATCAGACATGACTCACACCCTATGCACCAGCACCAAATGGAATAGAAAAAAAAGAAAATAACTATTACTGTTTTCAAACATACAAAGTCCACAGAGAACATGCATTATTTTTCTTGTTATGTTATGGCATATATATTGATTAATATATTGTTATATTTGATCATTTAAAATAAATCTAACTATATACTATAATCTAACTATATACGTATATTTATACACACACACACACACACACACACATATATATATATATATATGTATATTAGCATACATATGAGACTGTAACAATATATAATAGACTGTAATGCACAATTTATATACTTTATATTGCATTACTGCATACTGCAGCAATAGTATAATATAATACATAACTGTATATTTCAGCCATTGTGTATTTGTATTTTTATTTGCATATTCATTTCTCTTAAAAAAAAATCTTAAAAAAGGGGTCTTTTGTGATGTTTTTGTTCAGCTGGCCAAAGGCTCTGCCTAGAAAAAAAAAAAAATAATGTTGCAAAAATGCAGAAATGCAAAAAGAAGAAGAAGAAACTGTTTGGTGCAACAAAGTCTCTTTTGTCAGTTACTTGTAAATAATCTGACAACAATGTGTGTGTGTGTGTGTGTGTGAGACAAATTATAGAGTGAATGTGGCAGAAGTAACTAACTTCACAATATTCGACTTGTATCTCCTGAGAATGAGGCAAGAGAGATTATGTTTTTTATAATTACCTTAATGACCCTGAACTTTATTGAAAACACTGTAATTATGATCTTAGAATCAGAGTGTTTTCCCTCTCGCTAATGAAAACCTAAACAAAATGACAAGAAAACCGCCAGACACACCTGATAAATGTTTTGGTTTAAAGGTTCGGAAAGCATTTACTTTCTAATTTATATTTTTAAATATACATAGTTCATGGTTTTATGCTTATGCTTCTATTCTTCAGCCACACATCTCTATAATGTGATCCTAATGGATGCATTACGGATTTCACAGAAGGCTTTTAGCTAAGCATTTTGCATTAAAAAATAGCTTGCTAAACAGTATCAGTGTTTGGTCAGCCTGACAGGTATGCACTATTAATGGACATCATGAGGTGACGTTAACGATAATGTACCGGTCGCTTCTGAGGAGAAAGAACATGGAAGTCAAGGGGCAAATGTGTATCACTGTCCCATCTGTGAATTATTTATCTCCTGTCTAAAGAATGACTTGTGTGGATAAGTTGAGCCTCTTTGAAATGATACCACACAAGCTGTGGATAGGAAAGGCCCCTTTCTTGTCTGATATGAAAAATTGATTGGGAATTATTGATCCATGGAACACACTTGAAATGCAGACAAAGAGCAGCTTCTGAGAACAGCTGAACAGGATCTTGAACATACAAACTATTCAGACAGCCAATGGTATGACAGTGTATGAAACATTTAGAGAGAACAACTATGTTCTCTAGAATAGCAAAGTATTGCTGCAGTATGGTGTACAGTAGGCTTAGCCTGGCTTCCGCGACTATTAAGCTCATGGTTGCTTAGTCTGACCAAGCTACCTTACTACCTGCCTTCTGGGAGGGTTCTCGTTTCTCATTGGTTCCCATTTTTTTGGGAGCTGAAATGCTCTAAAACGGCAGCTTGGCCAGACTACAGCAACTTTCCTCACCAAAAGAATAGCGTCAAAGGAAGTATGGGCGGGCCCAGGCTACAGTGGGCTATGTATAGAATGCAATTTAACGTATAAACTGACCAATTTTCCTGCAAACAATAAATGTTTTATGTTCTACTAATATATATGTGGGTATATATATATATACATATATATTGCAAATGCAATGCAGTGCAATCTAAAAATTCAGTGAAAGTTGGGGTCTCTAATGAATCAAACCCTTCTTGTAGGCACAACCGGTCAGGTCTAATGCCCAAACAAATGACTCTTACGAGTGTTTTCATGTTACCAAATCAAACAGAGCCTGTGCTATAAATAGTTTAAGTTTAATTCTCAAATATAAGCATCCTGAACATAGCCACAGAGAATTTAACAAAACAAATAAAGACATAACAAGACAGTGAGCGAGTAAGTGAAACCACTTCACACAGACAAAGCTGCATTTGGGAAGACTCCCTGGTGTTGTCCATCATTGTGGGCATTGTGGGTAAAATTCCTGCAGTCTGTTAACTGGCTAGTCATCACTCCAAAAGCACACAAATCTTCTTCCATTTATAGACAAGAGACAGCATCTCTGAGTGTGGAGCGTAAGTAAACAAAGCCAAGAAAAGGGGCAGGGAGGACACAAAAGCTCTGCAGACAGGAAGTAAGAGGGGATGAAAAAAAAACAACAACAAAAAAACACACACAAGACTAAACCACACAAACCATCATGGAGCACTTAAAGAACGCCAGTCTCTCCAGTGCCTCTCAGAGGGGGGAAAAAACAGGAATGGGGTGAGGGGGAGAGGGTAGGTGAGGCATGAGATAAAAGAGAGGAGATTTTTGCTCGGGGAAATGTGCAAGGCCATGTTTGTGGCTTGGGAATGTACGTTGCATGTACATCAGGTCCTCCTGTGCGCCGCTGTGAGGGTCAGTGCTACTGTGATCTGAATGGGGCCATCAATATTTCAGGATGGTGGCCGGTGGGAGGAGATGTGAATGATTTATAGGAGCTCTGCAGCTCCCAGGCTGAAACAATACCCACAGCCTAATGTCCCACCACACTTTGCTCTTTCTCTCCCTTTTGCTTTTTTTTTTTCTCTCACTAGCATCCAGCGCTGCATTGCCCTCCCCTCTGCTATGCCCCTGTTGTCATCTCTCTGTCTCTTGTTGCTTTCAAAGCAATATTTTCTTCATTTTCTCCCACTCTTCTATATCTCTCTCTCTTCATGTCCTATTCCAGCCGCTGCACCATGATGTTGGCTTGCCAACAGTGCTGATTGGAGTTTTTCCAGCTTTATTTCTTTACTTTTTTTCTATCCCAGCTTATACAAAAAAATCATCTGTAAGTACTATTGATAGAAAGATTTTACATAGAAAATTTTGGCGTGTAATGGTTTTAATAAATAAATCCTCAAACAGTTCAACATGAGTTTCATGTCTGTCAAATGTAAATTCCTGCTCATGATTTGCTTGATTGAGTCATCTGAGCCCTACTAACCCTGTTAATAATCACTCTGAACAAATAGGACAATAGCACTTGTCATAGATTAGGTCAAAATCATCATCAAATCATCTTTATCATTAACATAAGGAATAAACTGACACTTCAACTCTATTCAACCTTTTTGGCTATTTTTTATAAATTTTATTTTTTTTTTTTTTCGATTTATTTAAGTTTTTTTAAATGAATAAATGTCCCCCATAATACATTAGGAAACATTTGAGTGGTACTGGTCTTATTCCCTCAAAAAGCACTAAAATTAATATTTCCTTCCTTAAACTCATATTATTTATCATAAGGGTCTTGCGTTAAGGGTTTGTGAAAAAATCCCTCAAAAACATCACTGGTAAAACATCACATTTGTATATGAATATTAAACCATCATTGAATATGAATAATATATTTTGTCAGGATACACTGATATTAAGAATGAGTGTCTGTAAGTAAAGAATGGTGTAGTTACAGAATTTACCAGCAGGGGCTAACTACCCAAACTAACCAGCAAAGCCTATACATCCCTGGGTTATCCCAATAAAAGTCATTTTAAGGATCATCTGAATGCAATACTCACTGTAATAGCAGAATATGTCTATTGTGATGCAGCAATTACAAAATTAATTAATAGGAAAATAATTCATAATCATTTTAAGGACTTGCCAATGAGGTTGTTTATGTTTGATAAAGTTTCATCATCGTATATTTCCTGATTGAGGTTATGCTACAATCCCAAAGTATTGTGATGAATGAGACTCTTTATCAGATTATCTCTGAACGTTTGAGCAGTGAAGAATGACTTGTATTCATAATGAAGCTGACAACATTACATCAATGCCACTCTCAATGACATCGGTACAAGCTATTTACAGCATCTTGCTAATTCCAAAGCACTGGATCCAATCAAGAGAGGCGTCTGTTTACAGAAAATGGATAATATGTGCTCACAAAGAGAATATTAATATTGTCATTAGATGCCATAAAAAGCAAAAATACAATTCTCTCATTATTTTTATGTCTCGTATTCTCTGGATTTCACTCGCTCACGTTGCTCCGAATACATTCTGATGATTGAAAAGCCACGACAGGCTGTTGCGAGACGGAAGTTGGAATCATTATGTATTCACATGAGCTCTGTCTCTGTGCAAATACCTTGACAGTGTATCGTCAGGGGGAAGGAGCCAAAGTCACTAGGAGGCCAGACCTCGTCCCTGGAGCGAAATACATCAACACAACAGGAGTTTAATCCAAAGCTGCGATGACAATGCTGTCCCTGCCCGCCTTTATAAATGGCTGATTCCCAAAGCATTTTAATGGCGTAATCTTCCCCTCATCTTGTCAACTTAATGGCGCCTGCCTGTTTACTGTAAGCGAGATGCATGACGTGTGAGGTGAGAACTGGCAGCCGTCACCGGCCTGATGGAGATGGATATACATGCTCACAAAGAGCCACAGACGCTGTCGTTTAAAGTACGGTAGGGGGAACTCAGACTGCGGTCATATTCATAACTCTCTAATGCCACATTTTATCGCTCATAAAGCTCAGCAATATACATTAGGTTCATTTATTCTTGGCCGACTGAGAAATAGTGGTCCCTTGGGACGTTTACATTTCAAGTAATTGTTGCAAAATGGCGGAAAGCTCCTTTCTTTAATATCCCACTGAAAAAACAAAGCAAAAAAACAGCAGGCATCCTCCAGTGATGGATTGATGTAAATGTGAGAAAGATCAGCACTTTGAAACAGGGAGAATCAATTGTGTTTCTAAGTGACCAACTGAAGACTGAACAGACATAAGCAGAAATATTTAGGCATCAGCAAGAGGTGGACTCCCTGGAGGAGGAATGTTACTGACTCCAGAAAAGGCCGGATATTGCCATAAAGATGAATATTTCATTGATGAGTGAGAGGGAAAATGCCGTTATACTTCTCTTACTGAGCTCTACTCGTAATTTTTAAGCCTTTAAGGAAGTTTGAACTTAGGTGGGTCAAACTATTTCTCATTTCTTGTTTCAGTGTCATATTAAATAATTAAAATAATTGGTCCCACTTTATACTAGGTGGTCTTAACTACCATGTAAGTAAATTGAAAATGAATGAATTTTTATACATTGCACATATTGTATGCATAAATGTTTACATTAAACTATATTTATAAATACTTAAAAAAAACCTGTCCACCTCAGTAGCAATAAATGTGTTTTGCAATACAATATGTACACAATAAATAACACTGTACTTTTATTAGTGTTTTCAAACGTTTTAAAAAGTGTAGGCTATATATTTTAATTTGGTGATAAATTGATGTGATGTTGTCATGGTTACCTCCTCAGGTGTTCAGTGATATAGACGTCATGTTCACCTGGGAAGGTTACCATAGCAACCATTACTGAAGTAGTTTTTCACTATAGGATCAGTATCAGCTTGTACTATGACCTTTTTCACACGTCAAATGAAAATGAATCCACTATACAAATACACTATCGTTCAAAGCTTGACGTCAGCAACTTTTTTTTCAGCAAGGACAGTCGTGGCCAAATGGATCGAGATTCAGATCTGTAACCCGAAGGCTGTGATTCGAATCCCAGGCCAGGTGGGGATTTTTGGTGGGGGGAGGGAATAAACAGCACTCTCTTCACCCTCAATACCACAACTGTGATAAGACCTCTGAGCAAGGCACCAATTCCCAGACCGTTCCAAGACAGTCTTTCCAAAAAAAGACCATGGAATACCCAAGATGTGTCACTTGCATAGTTTATAATGGGGTAAAATTCAATGCTTAATGTGGATGATCTATCAAACAAAGCCCCACCTTCTGAGCAAAATAGCCAATCGTTAATCGGCAAAGTTAACACATCGCAGCAGCTGCTTTTAGAAGTTCTGCAAATTAGCTTTTTATAACACTATTTGATCAACAGAAAGAGCATTTATAATACAGTTGTTGTCAGTTTTCATTGGTGTCTTCAAATTTAAAATTTAATCGTGAACAATTTTGGAGATTTTGATGTCTCCACATACAAGAGATGCAGAGGCATTTGAAAGATGGCCACTGAATGACTTGACTTGTCTTACTTTGTATTGACTTTGTATCTATCTGTAAATATACATGGTTGTGACACCTCAAAAATATTCCCTTTTAAGAATTCACTGTATAATTTACTTTAATGGGTTTTTCACAACAAGAATGAAAAGAAAGATCAAAGTGTATTGTAGACTAAAGGTTTCAATTGGTCATTAAGCATTAAAGTAAGTCACAGTATACTGACATTGTATTGATTTTACACAGTTAGATTTTCATTGAATGATCTGCTTTTGTGATCCACAAGAGTGACTTGGGGGTGGGTAAATGACTGAATTGTAATTTTTTGGATGAAATATCCCTTTAAAACCGAAACATCAGAATCGCCATGAGAAACTTGAAGGTGTGTAAGAGGTCAAATCTTTTTTTTTTTTTCTGGGATTTTAATAGCCTCCCTAGCAAATCTGTGCCTAGTAAATCACTTTTAACTACTGTCTGCAGTCTTGTATGGAGGATATTAAAATCTTTTTTGCAAACCACAGCTTTTTGTTCTCTTTTCTTGCTCCAGAAATGTTACTGTTAACTGGTTGGTGTGTTGAAATTGAACCTCATTAGAGCTAAATGCCCCTTAAACCTGTAAAAGGACACTCCACCATCCATCCTCCCGGCTGTGAGCTCCCTATGGAGGGAAAACACACAGCCTATAATGTATTTAATATAAGAGCAAGCAGGAACATAAATCACAGGCAGGATTGTATTGAGTAGATGACAATGGCTTACATACGGTATGTGTGTGCTGATGTTTATTAGCGTATTGAGAGTGGAAATAGGCGCCTTTCTGTGGTTAATGAGGCCCTCATGTGTAAGAATTCAGATTGGCTTCCTTTTAAATGCCCCACCCGCTCCCCTACACTTTCAGATGGCTGTATTGGGGACTGACTGAGAGAGACTTATGCCATATGGTTCAATGAAGTTTCTCCTGCATGCTCTTCCTATGGAGAAGAAGTCATTTATTATCTATAATGAGGCAGATAGTGAGGTTAGTAGCAGCTAACTGTAGAGTCGGCATCTGCTCTTTGCACTTAATGCCAGCACACCCAAAACAGTCTAATGTGCATAAAGAGCTTTAGTTCATCCAAAAATGAATATTCTGTCATCATTTACCTACCCTCATGTTGTTGCAAATCTGTTTGAGTTACTTTCTTTTGTAAAACTGAAGAAAAAAAGTAAAAAAACCCAAAACATTTTATTGGTAAATACAGTATTGGTAAGCGAATATCTCAATGTTGCCCATTCTGTAGAAAGCGGTTAATATGGAAACTTGGGTCACTGGAAATATGTGCCTCTTCATTTCTGTAAAACGTATAAAAACGTACCTACGTATACATACTAATCGCTGCAGTTTCCAATTGAAATGAACACTAGAGGCAGAAAAAACTCCCACAACTGTTATGTTATGACAATTTATTACACGGCTCTCTGGAATGCTTGATTCTGATTGGTCAGTTGAGACATTTACAGGTTCGTTCTTTTGGAATAATAACCGCTCCAAAGTAATAACGCATAGCCGGCACTACTTATGTTTAAAATCCCTCCGCGCCAACAAAGATT
>JAUCMU010000039.1:6890623-6900731 GCA_032275025.1 Enteromius treurensis
TTGGAATCTCCTCGTAGCAGCCTAAACATTACTGGATCCTGCAGCTTATCTGGCAACCTCTAGTCAACGGGGAGGGGAGGGGGAGACACCGCTCAGCAGTATTTTGAAAGTGATTGCAGTACCAGTTTTGCCCATTTCTTACATACGGCTCCTTTAATACACGAAATGTGTGTTTGCTTTACCTGATGCTTCAAAGCTGTGAGTGACGGTTAGAGATGAGGAAGACTCTCTGTCAGCGGTCTCTGCAGTTTAATAATAAACTTTGCTGGATTCGTTTATCTGTGAGAAACCACAAAAATATTTCCTAATTTACCACTGATAAACTGTTGTGTATTATACCGCATAAACACTTACCTTTGATAACTATTTGCTAGCTAACATTACATGCATTATGATAAATGAGCTGGTTATAATCTTCAATTGACAAACACAAAACGTTCAAGTGCTAACACAACATTCAAAACAGCTCAAAATGGAGGCAAAACAGGCATTCCCTGTCTGTCAGTCACTACGAGTTATGTCATGACGACAGACCGGGGTCATTGCTTGGGAGCCCTGATTTGCTCTGATAGAGAGAAAACGCCAATCAAAATTGGAATTTGCAAGCTGACCCACTCCCCGCTGAACGGGTATAAATAGGGCAGCCACTCATCAGATTTTGCATCGGAGCCGAGAGCTGTGAATGCAGTTTTCTTCTGTTTCGAGTGCTGTTCAAGAGAGAAAAGGAAGCGGGAGCTGTTCGGTGTGGCGGTACAACGCGATCAGTGGAGTCCCTGTGCAAATCCAGCGATTCCCCTGGGTGTTTCACAAAAGAGCAGTTTCTGACACGGTTGGCAGTCGTCTTTTTAAAGATGCCGCTCTGGCTGTGTCCTTCTGGTTGTGGTCACTACCTTTCAGACAACAACGGCCACGAGCGCTGCCTTCAGTGTCTGGGGTTCCAGCACGCTGAAGAGGCGTTCGGGAGGGCTCATGTTCTCATTGCGAGAATATGGCCCTGACAGTGTAGCGGTCTCGCCTCTCTCTTCTCCGGGGGAGTGCAAGTGAGTCAGCGCCTGGAGCTGGTAGCAGTGCACTTGGCCCTGCAGAGGTTCCGGCCGCTGCTGCAGGACAAGCATGTGTGGGTCCGCACGGACAACACTGCAACTGTGTCGTACTTCAACCACCAGGGGGGTGTATGATCACACCGCATGTGTCAGCTCGCCCGCCATCTACTCCTATGGAGCCAGCACTGGTTCAAGTCCCTGCATGCTGTTCACATCCTAGGGGAGCTCAATCGTGTGGCCGACGTGCTTTCACAACAGCTCACGTACCCGGGAGAGTGGCGTCTCCATCCTAAGACAGTTGATCTGGAGTCGATTCGGGGAAGCACAGGTAGACCTGTTTGACTCCTGCAAGTCCTGCCACTGCCAGTGGTTTTATTCCCGCACCGAGGGGACCCTCGGCACAGATGCACTTCTCGCACAGATACTGTGCAAGGTCAGGGACGACGAGGAACATGTCTTGCTGGTAGCGCCATACTGGCCCACCCAGACCTGGTTTGCGGAACTTATGCTCCTCGTGACAGCTCCTCCCTGACACATACCTCTGAGGCAGGATCTCCTTTCTCTGGGGTACGACACCATATGGCACCCGCGTCCAGACCTATGGAACTTCCATGTGTGGCTCCAGGATGGGACGCGGCAGACCTAAGTGTGCATTGAAGTGGAGTCTGTTCGCTAGCTGGTGTTTTGCTCGTGTGGAAGACCCCCGATCATGCACGACTGGAGTAGTGCTTTCTTTGGGCCGTACCACGCCTAAGACGAGCCGTGTCCCCTGGGTGTGAGAGCTCACTCCACTAGTGGTTGAGCATCCTCCAAGCACCAATGGCAGTCAGACTCTGCGGATTTAAAGCACAAGGGTGCTTTAAATAGTAATGATGTTTGAATACTTACCTGTTATTATCTGTGACCGCGTTGCGAGCCGTCCAGCTGCTTAACCTAATCATCTTTTGAGTTCACATCACAAATATATTTTTTGAGTTGAAAAATAAATACTGTTCTCAAAATGTTTAACGATAACATCATAAAAAAAAAAGATTTATTAATTTAGAAATTATATCAATAGCATTTCAATAACTTTCTAAGAATGTTGTTGTACAGTAAATCTGTATTCAGTGAACATTATGAGAACATTCATTAAGGATAAATAACATCCCAAAAATGTTCCAAAAACGTTCTAAGAATATTTTCTAACAACATTATGAACAAGTATAAAAAATGTCCTAAAGACGTTCCAAAAACAATGTTCTGAGAACATTTTCTAAGAACGTTATTAAAACATTCATCAAGTATAAATATCGTCCTAAAGACATTCCAAGAACAATGTTCTAAGAACGTTTTCTAACAACATTATAAGAACCTTCATCAAGTGTAAATAACGTCCTAAACACATTCTAAGAACATTAATTTAAAAAATGTTTTCTATCAACATTGTAGGAACATTAATCAAATACAAGTAACGTCCTAAAGATGTTCTAAGAACATTTTCTATCAACATTATGAGAACGTTAACAACATTATAAAAACGTTATAAAAACATTATTTTAATAACGTTTTGTACTAATATTTACACAACTTTTAAAGAACTTTCTGGGAATGTTCCCTGTTAGCTGGGTAACTAAACTAAAACCAACCACTGCTTGTTGAGCAGCAATGAATGAAAATGTAACACAATTTCAACCACATTTTGACCTTTTATTTTACAAACACTTGCTTAAAACCTTTAAAGTAAACACTTCACTAACATTTAATGTGCTATCTATGGACATAAAATCTTTTGTAAATTTGTTGTGATGCGGACATATTAACGTCTATGACAGATATAAATATAAATATGATATTAACACAGTACACACGCATAAACTTTTATTTTGGATGTGATTAATCGTTCCCAAGCACTAATCAAAAGTGATAGTAGTGATAGTTATGTTACAAAATATTTCTATTTCAAATAAAAGTTAAAATTTTTTTTTACTTTGCATTCATCAGTAAATCCTGCAAAAAGGGTAATAGTTTCCATTAAACCATTGACTATGTAATTAGAGAGGGAATCACCAGAGGACCCATGATATGAAATTATCCCAAATCTTAAGCCACAATATGCTATTGCAATTTTGTAATATGCTGACAAAATTGCATTAACTTACATTGCAAGAACTGTTTGTGATGCATTCTAAAAGAAATACTTCAAATTATGATAACTTTCTTTATTGTAAGCTTAGTTTATGGTGCAATTATTTGCCGAACTTGTCCTGAAAGAGATATTGATGCAATATCTGAAAACAAAATATTGCAATACTTTGCTTTAAAGGCTCCTCCACAGGCCACCCCTAATATATTATATTTTCAACATTCTGTAGCATGTAGTGTCAAATTTTATTTAAAAAAAAATTACTACTATATTCAACTGTGCACTTTAGGTGCTTGAGCCTTAGATATTTTCTTGCCATGTTTTTGAGACTTGGGGCATATGGGTTCATGTAGTGAGTAGGTTCAAACTGCAAACCCTCCAGTGTGTTTGTTTAATTGATTGAAAGATTTGGAAAATTAAAAAAATTTGGGCTTGGCATAAATTCATTTTATTGAAATTGATTCCAAGATCCTCCCACCGACAGAGAACTTCAAAGGAGGTTGATTTGCTGTCTTTGCATTGACCTAGTAGTTTTGGAGGACCGACTATCATAGCGTGCATCAATGCAGAGCCCCACGAACAGGCCCCAGTCACATGAGGCCCAGAAATGTCCGACTGCCTCCTCTAGCTGTCATTGTTTGCTCTGGATTGAGTTACACTGTCCCTCGGGCGGGTATGCGTGTTACTGTTGGTCTCTTATCCTAATGGACGATTTCCACTCTTACTGGAGGCAGGACATGCTCACACATACACGCTCACACACTTACATACATACACAAACACAGGTTCAGCGAGTTGCTCCATGCCCCTAACCCCGACCAGATGTGATATCCAAACAATGCCTTGGAAAAGTTAAAAATAGTTTGAGTGGCAGCTTACCAGTATTTCTCTACTATCCACTTCCTATATAAGAAATAATATAGATTAATAATAGAATAATAAATAACTAAGTTTTCAGTGAATGATGCTTTACCCTGTGGGTGGTTTACAGAGTATTACATGCATTGCTAAACTGATGAAACAAAGTTAGCATGTAGTATTAGCATGCTAAAGTGTTCTAAACTGTTTTTAACATATTGTTATGAATTTATTTTAGGGGGCTGTGGTATTCTGAATGCTTTTTTAGTGTGTTGCATGTGTTGATATGGTGGTCTAACTGTTTTTTTGCATGTTGATATGCAGATCCTATGGTCTTCGGAATGTTTTGTGTATGTATTCTATATGGTTGATGTGGCATTGACAGATTTCTATAGACATTAAATGGCTTTACTGGGGTAAATGTAACATTAAGTGTCATTGTTTACAAGCTGTTGTATTGACTTCTTTCCAAGGTTGAATCACTACTGAGCGGTTTAATTAATTCTTTCTTTACATCTTTTGATATTCATTTATGTCTATTTCATGATAGTAAAGAGAAAGAGATGATCTTTTACATGCAGTACACACTTTAACTGATTAAGCTGAGGCTGCTACAGCAGCTGTCACATCACATTGAAAAATGTCAAATGATATTGTTAAATTATTGATAAAATTGGCAGAAGATTGTTTTTTTATATTAAAAGTGCCAAGCTTATGGTGATTTTTGGATGCCAGGTACACTACAAATAGTGTATAATGAAGCTTTGTTTGCAACAACAGAAAACAGCATTTAATCTCCTTAAAGGGATAGTACACCCAGTAATGAAAATTACCTCTTGGTTTACTCACCCTTCTTTCAGATGAAAACAGTCAGTTATATTAATAATTATATAGCTAAATTACAGTATTATATAAAAGTTATGCTATTATGCAACATTCATACTTAAAATAAGTAGTGCAATCTAGAGATTACAGTTTCTAAAGTTTTCATAAAGTACTTTTTGGAACTCGTTTGCCCGGGCCAATGGTTCACGGCTGATCGGATATAAAAGACAAACGCCAATTTGTAGATAGAGACTTCACGGAGCACCTCACATGAGCACGTTGAACCCAAGGGAGAAGGAAAAGGGATCCACAGTCACTACTTACCTGCACCTGTTCTCTAGCGCCAGGGATCACGCAGGGGTGGCCACAAGACACTTGGGCTGCGGCGCTCGCACCACTGCTGTCCGGAGAAGCGCAGAGGGCATATTTTTCACTTCCCCTGCCCCATATCCAGGAGCTGTTTCTCCTTGCCAGTCGCGTAGGGATACCATCAGAGATCCTGACTAACCAGGGAACCCCCTTCATGTCCCGGCTAATGGCTGACCTGTGCCGGCTGCTGAAAATCGACCAAGTCAAGACCTCGGTGTACCACCCTCAAAACAGATGGACTGGTAGAAAGATTCACCCAAAGACTCAAACAGATGCTCCGGCGGGTGGCGTCCGAAGATAGAAAAGACTGGGACCAGCTCTTGCCCTACGTCCTCTTCGGGAGGTACCCCGAGCCTCCACTGGGTTTACCCCTTTCGAGCTGCTCTTCGGACGCCAGCTCCGGGGCCTCCTGGATGTGGCTCGAGAGGCCTGGAAACAGCAGCCGGCACCCCATCGTACCGTGATTGAACACGCCCGGGAGATGCGAGAGAAGATCGACAGGGTCATGCCATGAGTCCGGGAGCACCTGGTTCAAGCCCAGCAGGCCCAACAACACCACTACAATTGGGTGGCCCAACCGCGGGTGTTCCATCCAGGGGACCGAGTGATGGTCCTGGTCCCTAACGCCACATGTAAGTTCCTCGCCCAGTGGCAGGGGCCGTACATGGTAGAGGAACAAGTAGGCCCCATCAGTTACAGAGTACGACAACCAGGAAGACGGAGAACCACTCAGTTGTAGCACATAAACTTGCTCAAGTGATGGGTCGGGGACCGGGACCAAGTGGCAGCACTCGCCCTCCCACAACCCGCGGTTGTTGATATGGATCTACACCTCTTGGCCGCCCAGAAGTCGGAGCTGAGGCACCTGGTCAGTCAGTACCAGGATGTGTTCTCGGAGACCCCAGGCCACACAGAGGTGCTGCAGCACGACATTACCACCAGCCCGGGAGTCATCGTCCGGCAGCGGCCCTATCGAATCCTGGAGGCCCGTCGGCAGGCTGTGGAGGCGGAAATCCAACAAATGCTTAAGCTGGGGGTAATCGAGCCGGAGCCCGGAGTCCCTGGTCCAGCCCAATAGTCCTGGTCCCGAAGCCAGATGGAACCTTCAGATTCTGTAATGACTACCGGCGCCTCAACGAAGTCTCACAATTCGACAGCTATCCCATGCCCCGGGTGGATGAGCTGCTGGAACGGTTGGGAAGGGCCCGGTACGTCACCACACTTGACCTAACTAAGGGCTACTGGCAGGTCCCGTTGTCGGAGGAAGCAAAGCCCAAGACCGCGTTCTCCACTCCCTCAGGACACTGGCAATACCGGACCCTTCCCTTCGGGCTTCACGGGGCGCCAGCCACGTTTCAGTGGCTCATGGATGTCATCCTCCAGCCCCACCAGGAGTATGTCGCCGCCTACATTGACGATGAGGTAATCCACTCTGAGGCATGGGAGGACCATCTGGAACGGCTAAGGAGGGTTCTGTCTGAGCTCAAGAGGGCTGGACTAACAGCCAACCCCCGCAAATGCCATCTCGCAAGATCCGAAGTGAGGTTGGCGGGGTACTATAGATGTTTTATCCCCAGCTTTTCCTCCATAGCTGCCCCCCTGTCAGACCTGACCAGGAAGGGGCACCCCGAACGAATCCAATGGACGGATCGAACCGAGGAGGCATTCCAGACTCTGAAGAAGGCTCTAACCTCCGAGCCCGTGCTCCACGCCCCTGACTTCAACCGCCCCTTCCTGGTGCAGACCGATGCCTCCGACTCGGGAATCGGAGCCGTGCTCTCCCAGGAACATCAGGGAGAGGAGCATCCGGTCGTTTACATCAGCCGTAAGCTGACCCCGGCGGAAAAGAACTACGCCGCGGTGGAGAAAGAGGCCCTCGCCGTCAAGTGGGCAGTCCTGGAGCTCAGGTATTATCTACTTGGCCGAAAGTTCGTTCTATTCACAGACCACGCCCCGCTCCAGTGGATGGCCCGGGCAAAGGACACAAATGCCCGGGTAACCAGATGGTTCCTGACGCTCCAGGACTTCCACTTCGACGTGCGACACAGAGCTGGAACCGCCAACGCCAACGCGGACGGCCTCTCGCGGCTAGGGGCAGCTTACGCAGGTCTGTTAGGGGTCACTCCCCACCCACCCCTGTCATCCCCTCTCTCCTCTCTGCACAGGACCAGGACGTCGCTTAGGGGGGTTTTGTGTTCACTCCAACTGTTGTCTGCCGTGTTCTCTAGCGCCAGGGATCACAATATACATGTTTGACATGTTTGAATTTCTCATTTTTTTTGCCCCTTTATCTTGAAATTGCATTTTTGTTCATTTTGGTGGCCTTTTTGCTCCAAGCCACCATTAAATTTTGACCCTACTAGACACACATTGGTATTCATTTTCTAGAAAGGTTTGGTCCTTGTACTGGGCTGTACTCAGACTTCCTTGACACACTGTGACCCCAAAAAGTTTTCTCACTTAAGTCATACATCTTATATAATACTGTACAATGTCATTTATACATTTTTGAGTGCGGATACATTTTTTTTTCTGACTAATATGTAGCATTACACACTGTAACAATTCAGTGACCTCGCCTATGACTGTGACATATAGGTGTCTGTGATGATCTACGGTGAAAACATGTGGCAGATCTTAAATCAAGCAGACTCATCAGAAGAAATTTACATTTCAAATATCTTTGCACGTGCATTGGAGACATCTTATGTGAGATGGACCACAGATGGCACTTTGGCAAGGTGATATGATGTGTTTATCACTGCACAGCACTCATAGAGGACAACTATTATCCTTAACACTTCCTCCACATTTTACTGACTGTCGGGGAATATATGTAATCCAAGCTGTTGAATGGGGAATGTATGTAATAAAAAAAATTAACAAATATTTTGATTGTTTGAAAAATTACATTTCACTTTTTGGGGTGAACAATTCCTTTACTCATATGATTTCTATCAGTTATTGTACATCCACTGTCTGAAATACAAAATTCCATGGGTTGAAAGTACTTGTAATAAGTATAACTTCGCCACACTGTGACAAGTCTTTGTGCTCAAGGAAGCACTCCTAATCCTATCAGCTGATTAACACATCTCGTAATTACACAGCTGCCTCTGGAGTGGGCCGAACACATGTCCTCAATGATGGCAGAGCAGGAAGTCAAGCTGAAGACTGGGAGAGAAATGAATGGAGGTGTGGTACAGGTATATGCACTTCTTTGGCCCCTCTCACTCATCAAGGAGGCATTTAAATGCAGAACCAATTCTCTGAAGTTTTTATCCAAGGTAAAACATTGTTCCTATCTTTGCTGCTCCATTAACACAAGATCTCAGATTTTTTGCAGCTAAAGGCACAGCACAATAGAGCGAGGAGCTTGTCCTTGTTGGGAATCCCCTGACAGTTGTTGTAACTATGATTTGCAGATAGCAGTGAGCATCAGAATAAAATGCTCAAGAGACCGTAAATGACCTGGTGAGTGTCTTTGTTTATTTCGCTCCCAGCATGCTTGTGTGCCTCAGGGGAGTGTGAGACGCTGCCTCATCAGCCGTAAAGCCCACTTAAATACTTCCAGGTGCTGAAGAACTCAAAACAGAGATGCCACCAAGGTGAAACATGCTTAACCCAGGTTATAAATACAGGAATAAACACAATGAAGAAGAAAAATAGAAAAAATATCAAATAGACAGGAATCCCACTGGTTGCTGGTTTTAGAGTGGTTTAGAAATTTGATAGGCCAGTGAGGTTTGGTGACTATCAGACCGATCAGCTACTGTAAACCAGCTGGTTTGGCCGGGCTGAGAGAACAGTCTTTCAGTCTAAACAAGCTGGTCCGGTGTTCTGGATTTGGTGCACTTGTTAGCTGCTGCGAGAACAAATCACACCAAATAAGACCAGCAAGTGTCTTAAGCTTCCTACTCTATTCAGACTGGAATTAGAAAGGTTTGGACAATTGTTAGCTGACAAGGTCATACCTACACCAGATTAAACCAGCTAAAACAACTGTTTTAGCCTTCCCAGGCAGGAGTTGGAGAGGTACTTTTTAGCTGGCCAGACTAGAAAACCAGATTAAACCACCGGGTCTCCTGGTCTGTTCAGGCTGGTTTAAATGTGTTTTTGGCACTTGTTTGTTGGTGAGGCTTGGAGTATCACAAGACCAGACAAGCAAACCTCTTGTAAGCCTCTTAGTCTCTTTATGCTGGATTTACAGGATTTTGGACACTTTTTAACTGACTAGTTAAGAAGACTGGCTATACACTGGATTAAACCAGCAAACATTATTAGGCCTCTCAGCTAGCTAGACCAGATTAAGCCGATTAAGAAAAAAAAAAAAACACTCTTAAGGCCCATTCACACCAAGCACGATAACTATAAAGATAACGACAAAGATTGAGTTCAACAAATTGTTCTCAATATTAAAGAATAGCAGTATACACACCACAACTATAACAATAAAGGTACACAGAAACAATATAATTGGAATCACTTTCAGAATTTTTTTTTTTCAACTGATGATGGATAACAACATTGACAGCCAATCAGAATCAATAATATTATCACAAGCTCGAGAATGGGAAGCAGCAGACAATAGAATAAATGAATGATATCATGTTGGCCTCCCAGTCTTCTTATGATGGACATTATAGGGGTTTGTGTTGTAAGGCGATCCTCTGTGGCTCTGTCTGACCGTCATCAGTGGGAACCATCTCCCGAATGTTAGTTCCTACACAGACCCTTTTCTCCCACGCACCTCGGGGATATCCGCTCCAGGGCTGGGTCCGAAATCGCATACTTCTTAAATAGTTACCACATTTAAAATTGAACGTACTACCCGACCGTTAAAACAGTGCGTTCTATATAGTATGAATGGGGGTAGTATGAATGGATC
>JAUCMU010000039.1:6911742-6922233 GCA_032275025.1 Enteromius treurensis
ATTTATTAAAGCCCATATATCTTACTAACAAGAAACTATGCTTCTAACCACAGGTCCAATGCTGTAGTTCAAACCACAAGCGTTTGTGACGTTGACTGTGAATGTTTGTTTGAACTATGCTTTCGGGAAACACAGAATCGTTGAACTATGCTGGTAATGACAGAACTTGCGACCATAGTAGGCTAACTATGCCTTTGGGAAATGCACCCCTGATTGGCTCTTTAGCCTCACGCAAGAAAACGAAATGTCACTTTTGTCACCGCAAGTTCTTTGGTGTTATTTTGCATCTGGGCCACTTCCTGTTCTATCTGAGTGCAGAAACAAATTATTTTGTCATTTCAACAGATACAAATACATACACAGGTAATGGCTTCGCTGCACACCCCTCATATACAAACAGCTCATTTAAATGAAATGCCATTTATCTTCTGCTTTCTGTGGGCAGTAATAGCATGATGCTAATTTCACCAAGCAAGTTTTATGACTTAAGGTGAATTCTGTAATGAGCATCAAGCAATTCATACAGAAAGGAGGCATGTTTACGATCTGAAGACTTAATTTATTATACTATACAAACTGGGTTAAGGGCGCTTAGCAAAAAAGTTGTTACAGTGAAACGTGACGCAACTGTTTAGTGAATTTGCCTGTGTGTCTAGCTCCTTCCATCCCCGTGGGTCTGATGTAATCAGGACCTGATGCCGGTGACTCGTGTAATACACTTGGCAGGTCTGTAACTGAGCACAGTAATGGCAGCTCTACACCTGACAAGACAGGAAACCTATCAAGCGACTTTATTGATCACCTGTGAATGGGGCCACAAGGGAACAAAGAGAGAGGTGGAAGCGCTTGAAAAAGGATGGCATGAGATAAGAAAGATGGATAAAGACTTGACAGGAAGAAATATAGCGAAGAGGCACAGAGAGTGAAAGAGTTGCGGTGTCTTGATTAGCCGCCGCAGGCTTTCTTATCTGGAATATTTTCGTATTGTTATCTCACACAAGACGACGGTGTACTGTAGTTCTTGTTTTAATCCAATCTGTAGTATTGCTAGACCGGTATTTAAATACTATAGGGAAAAGCCCACATTTGTGTTTGATGAAAAAAAAATTGCCTGGAGGGTATTTAGAGGTGAAACAGAAAATGTGTTATTGTGTTATGGTTAGAACATAAAATGTCACACTTAAAAATGTATGAATGCCAGTGCATTCCATAGCGAAATATCAAAGTGGTATTCATTTTAATATAATTATTTGTAATATCATTATTAAACTACACATTTTACTTCCAGTTCATCTCATTAGACTGATGGATCTGATATAGCTAAGTATTGGATAAACATCAAGCATGCATGATTATATCAGCATTGGTCTAATGCATTTTTCCCTATTAATGCATTTTCTTATTGCAAAGCTGTTTTGAAATGCTACCAAACAGATCAGTACTTGCATTCTAAAATAATTTTTTCTGGTTCAAAATTTAATTCCTAGTACTTATAGACTTGTGTAGGTCTCCAAATAGCATACAGTGGGGCAAAAAAGTATTTAGTCAGCGACCAATTGTGCAAGTTCTCACACTTAAAAAATATGAGAGAGGCCTGTAATTTCCATTATAGGTATACCCCAACTACAGTATGAGAGACAAAATGAGGGGAAAAAATCCAGAAAATCACATTGTAGGATTTTTAAAAAGTGTATTTGCAAATTATGGTGGAAAATAAGTATTTGGTCAAAAACAAAATTTAATCTCAATACTTTGTTACTGTATAAACTCTTTGTTGGCAATGACAGAGGTCAAACGTTTTCTGTAAGTCCATTCCTCCATGCAGATCTCCTCTAGAGCAGTAATGTTTTGGGGCTGTCGCTGGGCAACACGGACTTTCAACTCCCTCCAAAGATTTTCTATGGGGCTGAGATCTGGAGACTGGCTATGCCACTCCAGGACCTTGAAATGCTTCTTACGAAGCCACTTGTGTTTGGGAGCATTGTCATGCTGAAAAACCCAGCCACGTTTCATCTTAAATGCCCTTGCTGATGGAAGGAGGTTTGCACTCAAAATCTCATGATACATGGCCCCATTCATTCTTTCGTTTACATGAATCAGTAGTTTTGGTCCCTTTGCAGAAAAACAGCCCCAAAGCATGATGTTTCCACCCCCATGCTTCACAGTGGGTATGGTGTTCTTTGGATGGAACTCAGCATTCTTTCTCCTCCAAACATGACAAGTTGAGTTTTTACCAAAAAGTTATATTTAGGTTTCATCTAACCACATGACATTCTCCCAATTTTCTTGTGGCGCAGTGCGTTACTGATGGTAGCCTTTGTTACTTTGGTCCCGGCTCTCTGCAGGTCATTTACTAGGTGTTTTTACTGTGTGGTTCTGGGATTGTTGCTCACAGTTCGTGTGATAATTTTGACCCCACGGGGTGAGATCTTGCGTGGAGCCCCAGATCAAGAGAGATTATCAATGGTCTTGAATGCTCCCACTGTTGATTTCTACTCAGACCAAGCTGCTTACCTAATGCAGATTCAGTCTTCCAAGCCTGGTGCAAGTTTACAATTTTGTTTCTAATTAAACTAATTTGAAATTACAAACTAAAAATTCTAAACTATAAAAGCCCAGCTCATGGATCACAGAAGGCATAGATTTGCAGTATGCCATATCCAGTTCAAATGTGAATATTTCATTATCAGAAGAGTCATGTTGAGGTGCAGCCATTTTAACGTGGTTTGCACAGTCTCTCTGGTGCAGTTTCACAAATGATGAAAAACTGAATTTGTTACATTTTTGCTCTGCAGCCACACATTCAACAGAGGAAGTGTTAATCTATAAAGCAGAACCATCCCTGACCTAACACCTGTCTTCCTGTTTCCAAACATTTGAAAATGGCTCCCTGCTCAGTCGCAGCAAGGCTTTCTTTTGGCAGAGAGGAAAAGAAAAGAGAAAATAGCCTTTTTCCTGTTTCTCTCCCACTCGCTTCTCACCAGAGAGTAGTCACTTTGTCCTCGTCTGGTGCTCGATGTGAAAATAATCCAGAAACTATTGTGCTGAAACAGGCCTGGCATTTGCTAAAATAGGACCTACTGTTTACAAATTGCAAATCGATATTAACGATTGAGCCGCGGCCTCTCTCGTTCATTCGCCTGCTTTCTCCGCAGAGCAGTGAGAGAAAGTTCACGTGTCCGAGGAGCTCAACATGCAGGAATGCACTAACACACACACACACACAGGTTGTAGTTCGGGTATTCCTGTTTAATATAATTCTGTCCTTGAAGAAATAAAACAAATTCATACACATCAAAAGCAAATGAAATATCACCTACGGCACAAAACTAATCTGCTGAATTTACTAAAGGAATAGTTCACTGCCATTACTCACACAACATAAAATCATTCACAAACCTGTATGCTGTTATGCTATACCATATAGGTAAATATATAAAACCCTTTCAGGACTTTCACACCTTTCACTAAGGTGTGTTATTTGATATGATACATTGAATAAAGTCTATATTTTAAATATACTAAAAAACGTCATCGTTACAAATGTGTAATTACATAGAAATGTAATACAGTGGCATACACATTTCTATAGGAATATCTATTAAATACATTAAAGGACATTTTTGTTTAACAAGAATGCGTGTCAACATCCAGAACTACACTTCACCATATTTCAAAGACTACAAAAATATGAAATTATAATATACGTACAAATACGTACAGTATCAGAAAACATTACATTCAGTTCCATATTAAAGTACATTCTTTCGAAGTTTATTTCACTAATAAGAACTCTTTTTAAAAGTAAACATTGCTCTATTTATATTCTTACACTTCACGTTTTTTGTACTGAATAACAACATCATTTTTGTTTTGTTCCTGACGCAAACCTATCAGAAGTCTTGAAATATGTTTAATGTAACTTTATCCTTTACGAATGGGAGACAAAATTAAGTTTAAGTGATTTTCTGTTTTTTAAAAGCTCTAAAGGAGTATGTTTGTGTGTCACAGTGTGTGTATGTGCGCACAAATTGATCTGTTACTTTACTCATTGTCTCTGAGCTCAAGGGACGTCCATCCGAGTTAGCCTCCCTCTGCCACAGATCAATATATTCCTCCTTACAGAGGCACACATCTACTCACATTTAGACACACATGCACACTTCCCTTTAACATCGCTGCACGGGGGACAGATGCTTTTTCCAAGGAAAAATGTCACAAATACAGCCATGCTTAGTAACTATAAAAAATCTCAATATTGCAGGCCCTCATCACACCCAGGAGACTGAAAGATTATGTGAACTACGAGACAAAAGGCTTATGACTAACGTGGACTATCAAATATTTATATATTATAGATTTAATATAATAGATTTATACCTCATGCCTAACCAATGCACAGAGGTAATAAAAATAGCAGCAAGGTCACCTTATACTGCACTATAAAATGTGTACAGGCAGTTGTTACCTTAAGGAGCTATTTCAACTCAATCCAAGTCTTGAACAGTACTTTCCACAAGAAGAGTGCAAAATACAGCCTGAAATCTCAAGAGGACCTGAAATGAAGTCTTTTTTGTCTTTTACAAGACACTGAAAAAAATGAAGCAAGCAGCCTAACCTTAAAAATTTTCAAATGGTGTTGAAATTGTTAAAAAGTTAAAAATGTGCCTATAAACATTAAATATACATCAACATAATAAAAAGACAAACAAACAAACAAACAAAAATGTATTGAATGTATTCAATTATGTGAAAATTATGTGAATTATGTGTTTTGGGACAAACAAAAAATTAACTACTTTCAATGATTTTACGTTAAAATAATAAAAATAGTGTAGCTAATATGGACATTATTATCTTATATAGCTTCCTAAAACAGATTACGTTGTATTTTGATGTTTGGTTCAGAATAAGTTCCTAGTAATTATGCATAATTTAGACCTCACTGATCATTGATTATGCACCTACATTTTTAAGTGAATTATCCACAAGCTTTTTGTGCATAAACCCAAATCAATGAGGCTATGACCAACCAGTTCCAAGTCCATTTTTGGTCATAATAAAGCTAACATTTTTTTTTAAAAGCCAGTAAGTTTTGAAGGAGAACTCAAAATTTCAGCACAGCAGAAGGGTTCAAATGTTAAAGTGTTACCAAATAAAAAAAATGTAAAAAAAAAAAAAAAAAGTACTATATTTTTCAGTGTATTCCAGTCGACTGAACCATTATGTCTTGACTTTGAAAATCTATTTTTTTAGTGTCACTGAACAAGTTCTGTCTCAATATTGTGTTCGCAAACCATATCGTAAGGATTATACTGATTGTGTCTGTGGCTTTCAAAAGACCATGAAGAGGGTCAGTGGGGAATTTCACCCTCTCTGCTGTATACTAAAATATGGAAAATCAGACAGGAGGAGGAGAAATGGTTTTAAAGAGACCTTCTCTTTAGGCGCAGATCCGCTGGGTCTCTGGCCCCAGCGGTATTCAAAGCCAGTCGCTGGAAGACAGGGTGCCTATTGAAGCCAGAATTCAGGAAGTGCATCAGGAACGAAAATGTCACCCACGGGCAGTTGTCTTAAGAGTTGAATTCTAAAAAAAACAGGGAGGGAGGGGAAATAAAAAGGGAAAGGACAAAAATAAGTTAAAGTAAGCCTGTGCTTCTTTCAAGGTGTATGCATCTCCCTGGCCTTTTCTTTTATATTTGTGTTCATTAATTCTACTGCTCATGGTGACCAGAACCCCTTCGCTGTATTTGAAATAGTTTCTCCACAAACAGAGGCAGAGGCCGATATAAACAAGCTTTCAAACATAAATATTTTAGCATTTAATTAGAAAGTGGTGCCATACAAACTGCACCGAGAAAGCTGAGCAGGTACAAAGTCAAATGCAAATTGGTCTTTGAAGGAAGAAAAGAATAAACAGGCAAAGAAATTTTCATTCTCACAAAGGTATCCCGAGCAAATGAATTCAGCGACAAAACATTGACAAAACATGCAAATTGAAAATAAAGTTAAAATGCAATCTGATTCTTGCATTACAAACATTTGCCAGGTCTGTTCAAGGAAACTTCAGGACGACTTGGATTGGTAACTTGTTCAATGAAACTTTATAAATGCAAGCTATCATATTTGACAAGACTTTGGAGGATGAATTACACAAAAAAAGTTATGTGTTGAATGGCTAAAATATTTTTTATACCCATGCCAGAAGGCTTTGAGGTGCTTTCTGACTGCCAGTAAATTTGTGTGCATTTTTTAAGCAGAAAGCTGCTGTGTGAGAGCGCAGTTATTGTTCATGTTAATGTATGAAAATAAATTAAAAGGTAAAAAGAAATATTTAAAAATCAAAAGCACATTAAATTGCTAAAACCAAAATTAAAATGAAAATATAAAATTGGAACTAATTGGAAAGAATTACATTTGACAAGACTGTAATCAAATAGCACTGTAAGCTAAATATTTATAAATCAGATTCTTTCTTTTTCTTGCCAGTGAGAAGACTGTATTTCTGTTAGTCAAACACTTTCCATGTTTGTTTGCAATGCCCATATTTAAAGAGCATTAAGCAACTGTGTACAGTACAGCTACTGTTAACTATTTAAAATTTTATTCAGTAATTAAAATAAATGTGAAATAAAATAAAATTGGAATATTGGATAAACTGCATTGAGAATTGATGTAAATAATTATAAAATTATAATAGCAATATAGATACAAGTAACACTTCAACAATGTTGATCTGCTTTTTGAAAACTATTTAAATTACAAGCTATTCGTCAAGACTTCAGTTACATAGAAAGTTACATTCTATGCTTTTCATAAAGATTTTTCTTTAGCCAGTCAGAAGACTTTGAGGTGTTTTTTTTTTTTTTCTTTAAATAATACTAAATTAGCACTGCTGTGTGAAAGTTAAAGCACTTAAGCATTAAGATCCAAAGTCAACTTCATTAGTGGTAGTCAATTGTTAGCTTGTTAGCTTATTGACATCAGGGGTCATGTAAAACAGTGGATAAATCTAGAGGAAGAAACGCTAACATCACGCTGTCCATGAACTCCAAACCTTAGCGGACAGAGAATAAGAAAATATTTTCAAACTGTTAAAAACAGAATACAGTCAAGAATGAAAGACCTAGTTTTCTCATCTTCTTTTAAGGCCTCTGTTGCATCAGCTTTGTCTAACCTTGACTACATCCCAGCTTGAATTTCAATGAGCGAGAGTTTGTGTTATGTCGAGTCCTTTCAAAATCAAAGTTATTTCGATATAGTAGCTGTATTCCCTCATAAGAGGGCCATGTGAGAATTCTGTATGTGTAGCTCGAGTGCTAACTAATATATTGGCCTTTCTGTCACATACCCGCCGCTCTCCGTCAGGAAGAGCACTCAGACGCCCCGGTAGCCCATTTTTCCCCCTGAGCGCAGACAGCATGAGGCAGTTTGTCCTCAACAGCAATCTGGAAAGACTCTCTGTGGGAGAGAAAAAAAGTGCACAATTCAGGTAATGGCTGCGAGTAGAGAGAAAACAGAAACAGAAATGAGGAGGGGGAAATGGAGGAAAGGAAGTGAGAGAGGAGTGCTAATCTAGGCAGAGGGAAAGCAATTTCATAGGCAGAGTGTTTGGAGCGATGTTTTTCACAGCGCTGAATCCGTTTTAGAAACATCTGCAACATGAGAGTTGACATTTCTGCTGATTGGCATTTAACAAGTGCTTAAAGCGCTCTTGGTTCTCTTTTCGCTCGTTCCATTTCCTGCAGCACAGGCTAGTTAGTGAGACTAAAAGCAGAAACCCAGAGAGAGCTGAAATGGCCTCAGAGGTCAATTTCCTGTCTTAAAATGACAGTTACAAATATTTTTTCCTCTGGGGGACACAACATAAAAAAAATCAAGAATTCAAGAATGTCCTAGTTGCTTTTTTTCTATTAAATAAACAATGAATTGTTGCAGTATATTCCATATCTTTGTGACTATTTGCTAAAAAATTAGAAAACAATGCAAAGTCTTATAATCATGCATGAGGCATGTCAAGAATTGTGGACTGAGTAGAGGGAACCTTGGGCACATAGCCGGGCCGTGGCCTCAGTGAACTCTGCAGGCCCAAACTTAAGGCGTGATTCGTCGACCAAAAATGCCTGCAGATCCCCTTAACCCTCTTGAGTCTTCATTGATAGAAACTTCAACTCAACTGCTGGCAAAGGCTCACATGAGGCCTGTTGAAGTGCTCTCAGCACTAGACACAGGTCCCAAGAGGGTACAGTGGGGGGCCGTGGCGGATTCAACCTTGTGCCCCCCCGAGGAACCTGATGATCTGGTCTTGCTTACCAACGGACCTCCCATCTACGGGGTTGTGGTTTGCAGTGATAGCAGCCACATAGAGTTTAAGGGTGGATGGAGACAGCCTTCGCTCCAACCCCTGCAGCAGGAATGAAAGAACATCTCAGACCGGGGATCTCTGGGGGTCTTCTCTTTGATAAGAACACCACTCAACGAACAGGTTCCACTTCAAAGCATAGGGATTTTGGATGGCCTTGATACTACATGTCCGTTGTTTGCTTGACCGAATCCAACTCCACACCGAGAAAAGAGATCATATGTTTTGGACAACGTATGCTCTTCTCCAAGTTGACCCAAAGCCCCAACAGGCTGAGGTGTTGAACATCAAATCCCTGTGTTCACACAATTGAACCTGAGACTGAGCTAGAATGAGCCAGTCGTTTAGATAGTTGAGGATGCGAATACCCTGCTCTCTCAGTAGAGCCAGACGGTCTCCGTTATCTTCGTAGATACCCGGGGCGACAGGGACAGCATGAATGGTAGGAATTTGTACTGATATGCTCGACCTTCGAACGCAAACCTCAAGAATGGCCTCTGGCATGGAAGTATCGAGACATGAAAGTACACGTCCTTTAGGTTAATCGCTGCAAAACAATCCTGAGGAGGTACACGCTCGAAGATCCAACATGACTCGTCCCGAAAGCCACCTCAGCGTGCTTCAAGCCCAGGCACGAGAGGGAACGTTGTGCACGCTCGCCTCTGAAGCTAAAAGCTCAATATGCGCTGCACCAGTTGCTCATTTATACTCACGCAGTGATCAGCTGCAGCTGGATGAATGACTATGTTTTAAAACACTCAAAGTGGATTGGTCTCTCAAAGCAAGATCCCAATTTCATTGGTCATATAATTAATGCATTAATTCATCTTACTCTCAAAAAACAGATGTAGTATTCATCAAAATGAATTAAAATAAACTCAAAATATGATGCAAACATGCAAAACTTAAATTACATAAATGTATCAAATTCCATTTTATTAATCAATGTCTTTGCTGCTGACCTTTGATGATCCAACTACTTTCTTCTCCTGTATTCTACTTTACAGATGTGAATTTACTTTTTCTTTATTGAATTTACAGCCTGGGGTTCCTTACACGTGTGTGAAAGGGCTTTTACATTTGCTATAAATAGAACTTCTTATATTAAATATAAACACTCAAGCTCTGCTCATATTTAAAAAGTAACTCGAAAGTAAAGTAAAGTAAAAAGTAAAGTAATTAGTTACTTTTTTTAGGGAGTAATGCAAATTTGTAATGCATTACTTTTAAAAGTTACTTTTCCCAACACTGGATGGGGTAATAGCAGATAGGCAGTTTTACTGAAGAAAGAATTTTGTTTTTTGGCTAGGTGGTTTAAAGTTAAAATACCTTAAAGGAATAGCTCACCCAAAAATAAAAATTAGCCCATATTTAACTCACCCCCAAGCCATCCTTGGTGCAGGGGCGGACTTACTCATTAGGCAAAAGTAGGCAACTGCCTTGGGCCCCCAAAGAGAAGGGGCCCCCAAGATGCTTTTCACGAGATGCGCATTAGGGATTGACACGCGAATGGTTACGGTGTTTATAACCACGACCGTCTGCATGTCGGAGTTGAACGTGCTTTGTGTGTATCCTGCTTGTAGCAAACTAATATATTACAGTATGTGTCTGAAGCTGACTGCCGCACGAGCGTGAAGTGTCTTCCCGCAGCGCAGCTCTCTCTGCATCTGTTCAACCAAAAACTGTTGCTTACATTAGGTGCGTTTTTGTTTTAAAAAGCATAACTTTACGCGCCTATCCTGGCGTTTTCCACCCTCAAAACGGACACTTTTGAAAACGCTGCAGACCCTGTTTTAGTTTGAAAACTCCAGGGAAGGTAGTGTAAGCCATTTTAAATTTAATATTCGTTTATGCTGCTTTAGGGAGCTTCTGCAAATTTACATTTCAGTACTAAACGAAGTACCAATTTCTACTAATTGCGCCAATTTTCACATGCCATCACTGTTGTCATTATCTTATATGTAGCCTGTTTGATTTTATAAGGCGACGACTCGAACACTGTTCTGTCACTATTTCATATTCATCCCGTTTTATGATAACAGAGTGCAGCTGCATCAGAATACAGTATGGACACATTAGGCTATGTGTAACCTAAACAGGTTTGTGTCAGTAAATATAATAAGTAATAT
>JAUCMU010000039.1:6926968-6941692 GCA_032275025.1 Enteromius treurensis
ATATAAAATTATCCAAAATTGAATCTGAATCAGGAGCGAAAAATGCACAGGTCATATCAATCAGAAATTAGCTGTGGATTATTGTGATGTTATTAACAGCTGGTCGGTGTCTCATTCTGATGGCAACCATTTACTACAGAGGGTCCATTAGTGATAAATATCTTCAGATCTATTCTGACGAAGAAAAAAACTGACCTAGGGAGCAAATAATTAAATCTAGTGCACACGCATAATAGAAAAGCCACAGGTACGTGCATAAAGACTCGTCTTCAGGCGCAGAAGAGCATTTAAATGGAACCAGAAAACCTCCAGGCACTGCCAGCAGATACAGAAGAGGATATAACAGAGGTGTTTTTCAGACACTTGGCTTCTAAAAAATAAAAACAACATGCAAATGTAATATATAACAGTTAATTCATCTTCCACTAATCAGACAAACAGACAGACCTACCCCAATCTCATATTAGTTTAAACAGTATTTTTTAGCTGGATAGGATCAACAAGGCAACTTTGAACAGCCCCAGACCCCAGTGACCGTTTTGCATTCTTTATGTTCCTCAAATGCACCCATTTGTCAAAACTACACTGCTGATGACTATTACCCTACAGCCCATAAGGCAAAGTACAGACCCAGAGGAAGGTCAACGGTGTCAAATCATCATACTATGTAAATGGCTAACTTATATTTGTCTGTACGTTAAGAAAGTGTGTAAGAGAGTTTGTGAGCTATTAATTGTCAGAGAGAAGCGCTATGGTTGCCTTAAAAGGTGTCATTTTGTAATTGTCATTTTGAAGGCACTGAATCAGGAAACATGACACTTCTATAAAAGCTTTAGACAGAGGTGCCAGACCTCCAAACTCAGGCTGAAAAGAAAAAAAGTACGCTTACCAAATGATTTTTTCATTTCAATCTCTCCCTCTTGCTCCTAGAAAATTGCCTTTATGTTTTTTCTTCCCTTTGACTTTCTTTGTACTTCTTCTACAAGATACCTGAAGCCAGATTCACAAAACATTTCTTCTCAGAATGTTTTCTATTCCTGAAAATAAGTCCAAAAATGTTTGTATGCTTTCTTCTAAGCAATCTTAAGATTAATCTTAATACATTTTTTTATATATAAATATATAATTGATCAACTGTTACATTTCATGGTTTGTTTTAAATATTTACGGTACAACATCACATACTAGCCACATTTATTTATGCTACCATATTTTATAATCCATCAAAATTCTACAACAATTCATGTTGTTGAAATCATCTCACACATTTTACATACTGTTTATGTACAACAGTGATAGGAAAGTCTGGTCAGCCTCCATCTAGATGGAGCAGAATGCCATGAAGGTTATGGTCTGCTCTGGCTGGCTGGTTTGGACATCCCATGAGTCTCTGGGCAGGGACAATGGGGCAGTAGACCTGCTAATACCAGATAAGCCCTTCCAAGGACAGGTCCACTAAACTCTCTTACTGCTGACAAACACAGACGTGAAACCCATCAACAATGCTCCTTCATCACATTTATCTATTCCTTCCCTCCCTCTCACTGCCTTCTCTTTATTTCATTCAACACTCACTCTCTTTCCCTCTATCTTTCAATTGCTCCTATAGAGGTAATCCCAAAGGCTGTCAAGTCTTTCTTCACTCATGAACCTCAAGTCTGGCTCTGGACTTGTCAATGAAAAGATGTTCAGTGTGAGCTGACTTTTTTTTGGTATGAGCCAACTTGTGTGATACTCTTAGGGCATGACCTCTAACCCAAAATTTATGGACGGGTAATAGAGTAGAGAGAAAATGCCAGACCCAAATTCCTTTTATCTGTCCTTCTGGGCAGAACAACCCAATCCATCTGTAAGGATTACATGGAGCTTTATGAACACACAGCGGGCCTGTTCTCCACTCTTTCTTTGTCTCATTCTGCCTCTCATCAAATAAGTGCTCATTCCATTTTATCTATGATGAAGATGAAATGAGGGTTAACATTTCTGCAAGACTATGATCCCAAGTGCACAGCCAAGCATTGGTCTCAGAGAAAGAAAATAAAGCTGCTAGAATGGCCCAGCCAATCACCTGACTTAAATCCAATAGAACATCTTTGGAAAGGACTTTATATCTGAACTTATTTGTATTGTTCACTTTGTGCGTATGGATTGCTTGGGTTGTTACTGACATCTGGTAAAAATGTAATGTCAACAGCACCTTTAGATTTTTTTTTTTTTTTTTTTTTTTTTTGAGAAAAATTATAACATGCTCAATACTTTCATTACCTTTATACTGACTGCATGGTAATTATCAAGTCTATTTGGTGTTAACAAAGTCTAAATATGTTTTCTCTTCCATTAGTCACAAACACACACTCTAGATTGCACAAAGTTTTCTATAACAGCTATTTATTTTTTTATCATAGCAGTCAATTCAGACACATAAACGTGTTGATCAGACAGACTCTTCATGTCTAAACAGAGGATTCTTGACCAGAAGAGGCTACAAAACATACAAGACTTCATTCCGATACAGTCTATAGGGGGCTGTGTATGGGAGAACGTGTGGCTGTGGGCTTTATGTTTGTGCTAATGGGCTTGGCCATGGGCCGTGAAGGTGCTGCGGTAAGGCCAGCCAGCGGGGAAAGATCAATGCAGCCACACGGATAACGAGCCCTGCTGCCAAGAGAAACACACAAACCAGAAACCACATAGCAAAGCCATCACAAAGCATTTCTTTCTCTCTTTCCCTCCGAGTCAACAAAGCTTTATTGGCACCACTGTAAAGATTTACAATACAGCCAAAGCATGTAATATAGTACTGGTGTAGAAAATATACTCAGGTACTGTACCTTAGGCAATGAGGACAGTGGCTGTGTTCCAAATCACTGAACTGCACACAGGCAGCATGCAAGGCATCACAGACACCCTCTGTTCCAAGCGTTATGTTTATGATTATGATAAAGCATCCCTGCTGAATAGACTTGCTTACACAAGCATGAATTTGCATGCTAGGCAAGCTAGGATTTTGCTGGCTAGCGCTAGTTTAGCTGGTGACCAGCTATGTTAGTCTTTTCAGTAGAGAACATCACATTGTGCATTTAGACAAGCTAAGCAGAAAAATCTAAAGAAATGTCAATTAATAACAAAATTTATTTATTAAAAGGTGTTTGGTGTGTATTTATCTGCTTATTATAGTATTGCACAACTTGCTAAACTGTACTGAAATCCCTGAGTCCCCTGTGAACTTCATTGATAGAGTTGCTGCCCATGAGTGTTCCAGATCAGTCATTTATGAGGTTGCTTTTCAGTTAGGAAGCTGGCTTAGAATTCTGCCTATGTAGGGCAAAGAAACTTAGTGGGTTTTGGAGCAGAGCCAGTGTCTGTATTTGTTCCAGAAAAGAGTTCCCACTGCCCAAAGATTCAAGATTTTCTGTCTTTTTTGTAACTTCACTGAGTGTGTACATTCTCTGAATTACTAGGCAGAATCAAACTCTAACTGAGAAATAGTCAGTCATTTATAAGCACTCTACGTAATAATGTTCTCTCTGTAGGTCATGTTCCATTTGACTTTAACTTCAATTCTGACTGCGTTCCACTTTCCACAATGAGGTAGTTTTTGTGACAGTGTGATCTGTATTTCTGTTAGATTTATGAGTTGGTGATGTTTCTTTAATACAGGGTTACAATGTTTCACAGCCATCTGGCACTGATCCTTTCAGGGTGTAGATTTTCTCTTCCCAGTTTTCTTTTAATGACTAATGCCATGTTGAACTTTCCTGATTTGGTTATAATGAAGCCTTGGGTGAACTGGAATCAAAAAGGTTTATAATACTTTCACTTTTCTGAGAGGGAAAAAGTGGTCATCATGAAGTATTCCTTTTAACTAGAAGTTTTACACTTTACACTACCTTACAATTAAACGTTAAGCTTCATTCAGACTAAAACATGTATATCTACATGTATATGTATATCTAATGTATATTAAAGAAATTAATACTTTTATTTAGCAAGGATAATATGGGAAATATAAAATATTTCAATTTTAATCACTGTAAATGTTGTTCGTTTGGACATTCTATTTATCAAAAAATCCTAACAAAAATGCATCATGGTTTAGGCAAAAAAAAAAAAAAAATATATATATATATATATATATATATATTGTTTGTGATTTTAAAACTGATAATAATATTTTATTTTGAGCAGCATATTACAATTATATTTGACAGATCGTGCAATACTGATGAATGGTAAATTGATAATTATTTTTTTTTTTTTTTTTTTTTGAAAGATACTTCTTTTAAAAAACATTTTGCTGATCCCAACATTTTGAACATTAGCACTGCTGCCTGTTATCTTGGGTCACTTAAAAGGTTAGTTCACCCCAAAATGATTTTTTTTTTAATTAAGTACTCACCCTCATGCTGTTTCAAACCCAGAAGACCTTTGTTCATCTTCAAAACACAACTTAAGATATTTTTGATGAAATCGGCCATCTGACCCTCCATAGACAGCAATACAACTGAAATAATAATACCAGATCCAGAAATGTAGTAAATACATCAGTATAACAGTCCAGCCCATGTGACAACAGATTTTTATTTTAATTTTTTTGCACAAAGAAAACAAAAATAACATAATTAATAAAATAATGTATTTTCTCTGTTAATTCTGTGCATGTACGTAATCTGGGGTTGTTTACACCTAGAGGAAACCCCGCGTATAAGTTGTGATACTCTCTAAAATGAATTAAGCTACTGATGTCACATCCTGTTTTACCTACAGTATGTATCTACTAGGTTTCTGGACCTGAATTATTTTAGTTGTTTTGCTATCTATGGAGGGTCAGATAAATATATTAATTTGTGTTCCGAAGATAAACAAAGGTCTTATGGGTTTGATTAATGACAGAATTTTAATTTTGGCTGTGAACTAACTCTTTAAACCACTACACCTGGTCTGACTCATTTATTAATTTATTCTCTAATCTTGAAGTTACTACAACTACTATCCAATAAATTCCATAATTTACATCGCTTTTCAAAGTGACAGGCTAAATGCCCTTGCTCCATATTCATATGCACTGGAAGTCCTGCAATCTACTCTACTCTCGGAAGTGGTTTGGATGGTCATGTTTTCTTTTCATCCACACACAGATAATGAACACACACATGTACACAATGTTAGCCTCACATGGATTCACTTGGCAGGAGAGAGCTGTACCTCCGCCCACTCTTCTCTGTGGCCTATCTCCTATTGTTTGGCAGAAATGTATTTCTGTGAGCAAAAAGCTCGCCTCCCCACAAAGCGTCAGATAAAGAGATTGGGCTTGAAAGGCCGGCGCCTCTGGAGCGCAGCTCAGGCTGAGACAGAGGACATGATGTCCCACAGAGAGATGACCACTGCCCTGAATTCACACACCAACCTCGCAGGGACAGGAGAGAGATCCACACCGACCCCTGGCTGAGTCTTTTGTGGCCAATATAGGTCACACCACTGTTTCCACACACACAGAGTTCCTTTTTCCCGTGGCACAGAATTAGGCACACACACTTACATTTGAACCTTACGCAAATATGTTCTTTCTGTGTCTGCTTGAGATTTCTTTGTCAGTGATAAACAGCAGGGGTTCGGAGTGGCATGTGTCCTTCTATTCCCAGTGGTGACGGGAGTAAATGGAGGTTCACAAAGAGCCCTCAGTCCTCACAGACTCCTTAAGAGACCAAAGGAACAACCCCCAAACTCAGGCAAATAATACAGCTTTATATTTAGACCCTTCTAGCTGACAGCTGATTCAACTCACCACACACAGCTCTGACATTTAACAAAACCACTGCCAAACCAAACCACAAATACATATTTGCTCAAGGTGGACTCACGGTTTACTGCTGTTTCCACAACAAATACGTTCATGTCAGACAGGTATACCACAGAATTATATGCAGTCAGTCAGGCAACCATACTGAATAGACAGACGGACAGACAAGCAGACAGACAGGCACTCATATTAGAACGGCAGGCAGACAGACTGGCAACCATGCTAGAATACTACACAGACAGACATCTATACTAGATTAAAAGACAGTCAGTCAGATAGATAGATAGAAAATTATCCATACTAAAAAAAAAGGACAGACATCCATACTAGAACAATAGACAGTCAGATAGACAATTATCCAAACTAAAACAACAGATATCCACAATACAATACTAGAATGACAGTCAGAATTAACTGTAAAACAATATATAGACAGACAGACCTGTCGTTTCAGTTTCATATCTGTGATTTTCTCCATGAATTACTAAGAAAATTGCCTCTTTTTTTTCTACTCACACAGGCATTCACTGAGAAATCTAATCTTGTCCACAATAGAATGTCCAGAATTCTAAGAATGTCTGTGATTGTGATGGTGTATTTTATTCCACAATACTTCTCTTTCACTTTGGTATTTGTGGAATATCTAAACTGTTATAATGAATTAAATATACCAGTCATATTTATTTTTTTTAGCGCAGACCATGATGCATGCAGCGCAAAAGACTTTGCCACAACACCCGTATCCAGACAAAATGCTAAAATCAATCCATCTGAATTAGAACAGATGTATAGATACTGAATTAGTACACATACAGTTTTTAATTTTTTTCTGACTCAAATGTCATTTAGATAACATAATGCTTCTAAATAGCGGTACAGATATGTCAATTGTTGCTTCTAGATGGTCCTATAGCAGATTTTTATTTCTCCCAAGGACTTTTAAGCGAAATATCAGGAAACAAAGCTGATACTTAATCGAGCAACCTCAAACTCAAATTGTCCTCTGGGAAAATACTCCACATGCTCATTTCACTTTCTTTTGTCCCCATCTCTTTTGAACTGTCCTCTCATCTCTCATTCTTTTCCTCTTGGTATTCCGGTCAGCTGGCGGAGGAGAAAAATATCCTTCAGGATGCAAATGAAGGCACTAGATCATGGCCAGGGGCACAAATGGCAAATTAACAGCACTCTAATTAGACTCATTAATGAAAGCTGGGGTGTAGGCTGGAACGCTTTCATCCTTAACATCCCACTCCACTTACTGTCTGTTTCCTAAAGAATGCAGACACGGTATGAACAATCCCACAAATCTTATAAATCAGTCTGAATGGAAGAGAAGGTTTGGGACTGCTTCACATCACATACATGTTAATGATTTATTAAACTGCTTTTTATGACTTGTAATAGCTCAGTTTTCCCCCACATACACCCACACTCTATACAGAGAAGAAAAAATGGTTTACTTCTCAATGCAGGTGATGTGGGTAGAATAACATTTCAATAGGCATTGTTAAATGGCCTAAATGACATTGTAGAAAGACAAATTTGAACCATTACCATTTTTCTGCATACCTCTGCTTTGTCTTCAATCTGTCTTACTGGCTGTATCTCGCTCACTGATGGTGTTTTCTTGAGATATTGTGGACCGGGAGCAAATCGCTAATGATCATTGTCATCAGTAACATGTTTGAATGAGGATCCAAGATGTTTGTGTGACTAATGCTAAATGATGTCTCACTCCACCCTGGATCGACCAATTCAGTTGAAAAGAATCCAAAAGAATGAATTGGTTGTTAATCTGAGATCTAGAAAAACTGCAAATAACCAGCCGTTTTTATGGCTAGAAAGGAAAAGAAGAGGCCAGTGTTACGTCATGCCTGGGGTTTGCTGGAAGCTATATGGCAACACCTGAAACCTCTTGGAAGAAATGTTTGTAGTCTGATGAGACTAAAGTTATTGGAGCTAAATACATCTTTGAGGAGAACTAATAATAGAACAAAATGCGAAAAGGCTTTCTGAATGAGCAGTATGTGTGTGCTCACATGAGGTGTGCTGTGAGGCTGAATTTAATTAGATTTTTGCACACTGCTCTTGCACGGTTTGCTTGACCGAGAAAACAATACAAAGTATTGATCACACAGAAATTACAGTTCTGGGCTTAAAGTATTTCCTATAGAAAGATTCTTATGTGTATATCTCAGAATATCCTGCAGTGCACCAAGAGTTAAATAACGAACTGTGCATATGCACTTACTTGTGCGTAACATGTTTGCAGAAGTTTTAATTTAAAAAGAAAATAATATCAGCTTTATTTGGCTTTTGTCCTCTGGAATTATGAACAATTTAACAATTAACTAATTTAGCCACACTAAGGTTCCCATATCTCTTCAAATGAACCATAAAAGGCCCCTGAAAAATATGATTATCAAAGAAAAGATTGTTAAGAATCAACATCCAAGAGGATATTAAGATATATTTGATACTTTTTGAGTTACAGGCATAAAAAAGTAAGGCATGCAATGCAACAAGACGCCAGCCGATTTTCATGATAGACCTATCGATCTCTGAAATTTAGTAAATGCGGAATCTTTTAAAAAACTTTTGAAAAGTTATTTTCTTTCTGCTGTAACTTGGCTCCACAAGTAAAATTAGTGGATTAGTCTGTGATTAGTCTTTAATTTTTTGGCTTTCATTTGTTTGTCTTTCTTTAGAAAAATTTTCACAAACTAATATTTGGTTTTTGAATTCGGTTGATTTGACTTGAAGTGACCCTAAATACATGGCTTTAGCAGAACAGGTAAAAAACATTTTAAAAGTAAGCAATAAGGTACAGTTCGAAATGCTGTACTGTGAATAAATCGCGTTGTGCCTAACAACGCCCTGTGCCGTGATATATTCACGATACAGTTCTGCTTCGAGTACCTTATTTCTTTTATAAAACAGTTACCAATTAAGAATATATGTACTGAAATTGAAACAAGTTTGTTAAATGCAGTCCTTCCGCTAAATAAATAGCTCCTGACAGCAACTGTAAACGCAAGAGAATGTTCCGAACATGCCTCTCATCTAATGGAGCTTAAATACAAGCAAAGAATGGCAGAAAATAGCTTATCATTCACTACATCATTTATCTTTTAACACTATATATGATATTTTCTCACACACATACATCTGCTTATCTCTCAGCATGACAAAACATCTGTTTCCTGTCTTTTAGTTTCAAATCAGAATGATTTGAGACGCAGCGCGAGATTGCAAGTGTCATTAATGTAAACTGATGAGCATGTATCATACCTGAAAAAGAAAACTATTAGATGCAGTAATATTCCCTCCTCGCGTGGGAAACTGCCAGCTTTTACAGACGAACACTGCACATATAAAATATCTCCTCGGGAGAAATGTTTATTAGTCGTGGAAGGGCGTGGTCTCAAAAATAAAGATGAAAGATGCAACATAGCGCATATGCATTTATTTATTTATTTATTTTTTGCATAAAATTGCAGCTGGTCAAAATGTAGCCCAGACCCATACAATAGGTGTTTATTATTTTTACTGTAATCTGGTTTTAATAGAGGCACACTTTGCTTTACACAAGTGCATCTTTACAGTGTAAAAAATACAAAAGCTCCCCCAATTTCAAATACAGATTCATCAACATAAAAAGAAAAAATCAAAATGAGGAGATTTAAGAATGCTTGATAACAACTGTCAGCCACTAAACCTGGCGTCTTTTCCTTCTTGCATAGAAGGCAAAAATCGCTATCCAGTACATGATTTTTCATCAACACTATTTTTAGCTACTGCCTTCTGATTCATCAGTATTTGCTTCAGTATCTAATAGGCTCTAATTTCCCACTCTGAGTGATAAGGATAATAATACAGAGTGATGATCGGGCCTCTGCGCCTTTGCCACACTGGCTCTTTTTTTCAGTCCAAAAACAGACACTAATCGAGGGCATGAGTCACAATCAGAGGCATAATCCTGCATCAAAGGCCAGTATTCTGAAGCACAAAAAGGACTCCAGCAGAACAAATCCTCCTAATGCTACACGTCCCCACAGCACTGTCAGGTTCACCCAACAGCAGCTGGGGAAAACTGCCGATTAAATGTGAGGAAAAGCTTGGCGCCGTCACTCACATCTGTGCTTAGTATTTGATCCTAATTAGTCACAGTCAGTCAGATCAGTGATTGGCATTTGATGCTAATTAAATGCAATTTGTGTCTGCAGGTCATTTGCGAGCAGGCCTTTTGAAATGCGGACGACAAAAGACGAGTGTTTGTGTGCAAAATACAAATACGGATTATCTGTGGCTAATGTCCTCCCTTATATCTCAAGAACAGGCCCAATCTGGCCGCTGCGGTTTCATCATAACAATTACCGTTATTCGTTCCATTATAAAATGCATTACTGAGGTCACACCCGGCAGAAAACAGATTTCACGCATGATGCATCTGCATTTTCTTCACAGACCGCATTTGTGTTGTGGCTCTGCCTGGGATTCATAAACGTGGTCCATATGCGTCCGTCTTATAAGGTTTCATAAATAATGCATCACGTCAAACTCGCATGTAGGATGCTGAGGAAACTGCATTGCATACATACAAATTAAATTGCCCTCCATACACTAAAGAAGTGTTCCCATCTCACAACAGTCTACCTCACTTTCTGGCAGAGCAAATGTTGTTTAGTGCCCTAGTGACGTTTTGTTCTGGCCAGAGAGAGATTGAGATTCAGCTCAACTCTTGAAGTTGGTTGTGAAAACTGAGACCCCTGGTGAGGGCTGAGAGGGTTTCTATGTTGTACAACACTCAATACGTCTAGGCACAATATATCAGACCTGCTGTACCACCAAAAGATTTGCATTCTCACTGCACAACATGGCAACAATAATATAAACTGCTCATAGAAGCACCTTTACAAAAAGTCATTGTACACATTGTATAATGTTTCTGAGCATCAAGCTCATTTATTTGCAGGACGAATGACTTAAGATGTTATTTCATGTATTTCCATCTCAGACCAGGATAGAAGGGCTTTGATCTTTGCAAAGCCTAAATCACAATGAGGATGCCATAATCCCTATTAATTACTGAATTATATCCCAAAGCAGACGTTATGCCACCTTTCATTCGGTTTAATTTAATAAGTTTCACTTTAAAAATATAGTGACTGATGCAACACACATTGTGATGCAAACATACCTTTTACTCCCTTGCCACCGCGCTTCTATAATTTAATGCATTTTGATATTTAACAGGAAAAAAAGCAGCTTGTATTTATTAGTATAATTTATGAGAGTAAATTTGTGAACAGAGGGTGTTTACAAAAATGGAGCAAAGTGATTGGAGAAGAGCGGCTGACAAGTGCTTAGTGAAATTAGCCATAATCAAAACCTTTGTGAAAAAGAATTGTTTAATTATATTGAATGTGCCTGTGTAGTGTACTTCAAATCCTAAAAGTATATTTAATAATTAAAAATAAGATAGTGTTAAAATACTTAAGTGCATGTTTAAAAAAAAAAGTGTATTTTGAATGTTTTACTTTAAAGTACATTTTAAATCATTATGCTTTAATGATCCTTTTTACATACTAAAGCACATGTAAAGTACTGGATTACAATTTCAACTGTGGTTTGTTATTCAGTGTTACATTTAACTAAGCCATATTAAAACAATCTAATCAAATCTAATCATTGTAAAAATAAATGTATTGTGTTTTAAATCCATTAACATATTTATTGACATATCACTTAAGGCTTGGTACTATAACATTAGGATGCCTTTTTTATACATTTCTATAGATTAGGTTTGTGTTTTAATAGTTTAGTCCAACTAATATAAAGTAGCACAGAATATACATAAAAACAGCAGAATTATAAAACTAAATAAGAAGATGTACTTAAGTTGGTCACCTAATTTCATGTAATATAAAACATTTTAAAACATTTTTTAACATCAGGAATCTGAAATCATTTCATGTTTATGTTCCCAAAAAAAATAAAAAATACTATTTTTATATGCTAAAGTGTATTTCTTTTCACAAGGGAACGGTGAAAGTCATTATCTTTTAATGAAAGATTACAACAACAAATATTGGTTTTCTTTGGAATAACATGCACCAATGAACTGTGCACAATAAAACCAGGAATATTTGTTAAGACATATAGTGTCAATTTTGATTGACTTTAAGCTGCTTATAAGCTTCTTTCAATTAAATCTGCATTAATAACTATTTGTTTAGTCGGTTCAGTACATATTATGCTAATTTAATGGAAATTTGCTTGTCACTACTTAAATTTGTTTGTAGTTATGCCCGTCACTCCTATAAATAACCACACTCCTATGTACATAACAGGATTAAGCCCTCAGAAGACGACTGACAACCGTATTTAACTGCAGTGTGTACATGGCGAAATGTAAAGTCTTTAAAGGTAATGCACGTCCTTGGCCAATTCCAGTCAAGTAATTGGAGGTAGTCATTTGTTACATCTCTATGTACACTTGTAACAGTATCAGCAGTGCTTAGCATGAAACAGGCTACGTCGCATAATCCAAAAATCTATAGTCTGAAATCCGCAGTACCACAAAAGCGCAAGCATTTCTTATCATTAGCACTTTACCCATAGACATAACAAGATACACTCCACACACTGTACACAAAGGGTGAAACATTATCGAGCTGACCTGTTAGCCCACAAAAGAAAGGCAGGGACGGAGAGGAGGGGGATAACAATCAATAAATGTGTAACCTTACAGCCAAGGTCGACTGGCACTGCTTCTTTTTTCGCAGCTTGCCTTGCTCTTGGTTAATGAAATCTGTTTAGCCATGGCTTGTGTTGACCCTCAGGTCTGTGGAAGTAATGAATGGAATTCATCATTTGGAGCAGAATAACTACAGTGTGAAAACACAAAGCCTTTAGAAAAAAACAGACGGCTGTGTGGGGGTTTTGAAATTAAGGAATGCAATTGGCAATTATATTATTATTAAATATTGCTGTTTATTACAACACACACACACACACACACACACTTGTTTCTGTGGATTGCAGGGACTTCGCATAGACTTCTATTACTTTTGTACTGACCGAACAATATTTTTTATCTCCTAACCCTAAACCTGCCCCTTACAAGTAATATATAATTACTATATTTTATATTTTATACTGCTTGCTTTAATACCATTTTAACAAATAATTAATTTAAAATAATTCAAATTTGAATTATTATTATTTTAAAATATTACATTAAGAATTAAGTCATCTTTTATCAAATGTGTAATTATAATATTCAACTTCTTAAAATTTAAAATTATATATATATATATATATATATGATTTCAGTATAATACTAAATGACTAAAAACATATGTAACCAAAAATTAATTGCAATTAGCTTAAAGTTCTTGTTAATCTTTCTGAAAAATGTGTTTGAAGTCATTCATTTTAAAGGGGCTAACTGCTTTATTTTAGCATTTATGTTTCTTGCAATCTGTCGCTATTATTTCACTGATTAGATATACTATATAATTTATAAGTGCACAACAGGCAGGATTTAATATGTAAAGCAACTTACTAAACCAAATTCAATACGTTCATGCATTTGGCAGATTTGTTTATCCAGTGTGACTTGTAGTGCATTCAAACATAATTTTTATCAGTTTGTGTTTTCCCTGGGAATTGAACCAATGACCTTGTTGTTCCATACTCTAGCAGAGCTACATGAATTACAAGATTTACTGCCAAATGTTCCTAGGTGAAATGTAATGCTCTTATTCTTTTCTGATGTCAATATCAGGTTAGATACTGCATGATCCAGCGAAATTATAGTTTTTTTCAAAGCTGGACTGTAGATCACCTTACTCCTGTGGCGAACCTTATCGATTCCCATCTAGCAGATTGATAATATATTTGCCTCTGCTAATGCGTAAAGAAGGCCAAGGAAAAACAGCAGTACAATTCACAAACAAATAAAGGGCGGCTTTAACTGCCTGCATTTACTGACTCCCTCTATGTGTCTCAAGGCAAATATTGATCGATTCCCATGTCTAAACTCCCCAATCCAGCCTTACTCATCCCTCTGTAACAGGGCAATATTTAACTCTGCTGTGGTTTCCTTACATCTCTCAGGCCTGCATGCATTATCCATTAGCCAGGTCTTGTTTGAGATTTGGGCCTGTGAAATCTGATACAGGCGAAGTAGATTGCATTGCACTGGATTAATCCGCCGTGGCTAACCAGAGGTGAACAAGGCAGGGAGGAATCGCATCGATTTTCTGATTTCTCTCAAAGCGATGTACCTCCATCCTCCCACTTCTACACAACTTCGCCTAATGAATATTCATCCCAGCACCTGCAAGCTTTGGCGAGGTTTAGTTCTCATCCAACTAGAGAGGCTGCTGGGGACAGATGTCGCGGAGAGAACAGAACAGATGACGGCACAACACAATCTCGTTTTTCACAGTCTTTCCTGCAGGAACAAGAGAGGAGCGACTGCAACCAAACTCTCTTATCACACGGCACAGGATCTAAATCGCATGCAAGGGTGAAAATGTCGTCAGTGTAATTGATCATGCTCACCTTAGACAGAGCCTGCACACCAGATAGAGTTTCCCAATAAACATCGCACTGAGACTTGAGAAGCCACTGACCGGGAATTGCACCAAATTGGCTTCTTAAAGGCATAATGGACTCTACAATATGGCAAACAGGTCGCCGTGATTTTGGCAAGTAAGACATGATCCTGGATAAACATCTTTTGTTGATCCTGGATCAACATTACAGTCCAAAAATATAAAAATATCCCAATCCTTACCCTTAAACCTACCCCTACCCAAAATGTATGCCTACAATCAGTGGGAAATGATGGCTGATTAACAAGGGTGTAGAAGCACCTAACTATGATTATAAGCCTAAAACAGATATTT
>JAUCMU010000039.1:6952427-6980023 GCA_032275025.1 Enteromius treurensis
GTATTGGTACATTTGGAATCTGAAATGAAACCAGTAGAAACTAGTTAGTTAACAAAACCAGGGATGGGGCGTATTAAATTTTTTGCCAGTGAAATATATCGCACACCCAATTCTAGGAACTCCACAAACAGCCAAGCGGCTAAACTACAAAGGTAGGACTGATGCCAAGATTCCTTTACAAAAGAATAAAACCCAGCCTTGGGGGGTTTCATAGTGAAGGACACAAGAGAGAATCATCTCATTAGTAGGCAAGAAAGTAAAGACCTCCACCCTTTGCAGCGTATCGCCTTGTCATCCTGTCAGACAGTCTGAAAGCAAATCAAAAATGAGAAGAAACAAAACGCACAGACATCCAGAGAACAATGTAGGTGTTTATTTCCATGGTTGGTCTTGTCAGGAGTTTGAGTATAAAGTGCCAGCTGTGCTAGTGCTGGTGCAGAGTGTGTGTTCAGCTCAGCGGGAGTGTTAATGCCACTTTGGGCCACAGAACAGACTCAGCCTGAGGCCCACACAGACAGAGACGCTGGAAGACATAGCACGACAGCATGCTGCTGCACTATTTATGGAGGACAGGGAAAGTAGGGACAAAAAGAGCAAAGAGATAGCGTAAAAGAGTGAAAGGATGGTGATAAGTCAAGTATATGTGAGTGAATCTCATAAACACCGTTAAAGAAATATCCTGGTTATATTGAAACCCCAAATACAAAAGAAATAGTAAAGTAAATAAATAACAAAGACTATAGATTACCCAAGACATGTCACTCGCATAGTTTTGAATGGGGGAAAATGCAAAGCTAAACATGGCTGATCAATCACAGGAAGCCCCGCCTTCTGAATAAAATAGCCAATCGCTGATCTCGCTTACATGTTCTGGTTGCTATAGAAACATTTAGAATTCTGAGACATGCGCTTAGGACCGCGTATGCGCACTGACTGAGCTCTTCTGAGAAATAAGCTTTTTATAACGCTATTTCAGCAAAAGAAACAACCTTTATTACTCAGATGTTTTCAGATTTCATTGATGATTTCAAATATGAAATTTAATCGTAAGCTTAGTAAAAAGTTTTGGAGAATTTGATGTTTCCCCATTCAAAAAAATATGAGCTGCACTTGGATGCCTGTAAATAAGTAAATAAGTACTGTTAAAAGGACAGTTAGTGTGCCAAAAACTAATAAAATAAAAACAAATGTTCAAAATTACCAAAAAAAGGATAACAAATACAAATAACACAACATTAATTCAGTTTAATAGAGAAGTGAATAATATTGATAGACCTGTAATTAAATTAATATTAACTTTATTTATTTATTTATATATAGTCATAACAATAGTGTAATTTTAAAAAGTGACTACAGATAATAGTAATTGAATATTAGTATTAATATTAGCATTTAAGTTATTGTCATGAAAAATGCCAAAGTGTTATTTAATTGATAAGTGACTGGTAATCAATATTTAAAAATGAAGAGTTAATTTGCAAAAGCAGATAACTTTGACAGTTTCACAATTTTCCAATTAAACTTTTTGATTTTAACATTCTGGAGTGTTAGTGGGACATTTTTATTTGAGCTTCATCCTAATTCTTTCATTCAGACGGGGAATAAGAGAGAATTCAAGTCCAACTTTTTTCGCAAACTAGCAATGCTCTTCCCCTTTTGAATCGCACCATCCATTCAGGTCACTGCACAATCGTGGCGGACCTCCCTCCGGTCAAGCCCGTTTCAGACACATGACCCGTGGAACGTGTGGCAGAATCCCTACAGAGGCAAAAGCCTGGCCTTCTGCTCACAAGCCCGGCAGCCATTTTATCATCAAAGTAGCTTTATCTTCCACAATAGCCCACTTTATCTGACAAACCGACTGTTACGCAAGTAAGAGAAACAGCAAAAGCTTTAATTCTACAACATCCCGGCACCGGAATCTTGAAGGAAACCCTGGGGCAGGAGTACCAACTCATTGAACGTGGGCAGAAGCACTGAGATCATCAATCACCACATGGACTGGATTCTCAACCAGCAAAAGAGAAGCCTGTGGTACTAGAGCATCGAGCCCCCGACCGGCTCTCTCTCACTAACGAGGACAGAAAAGACTTGAGAGAGATCAATAAAATGAGCGGGCCCACAGGAGCGTGAGCCTGGCCATGCTGCGACTCAGAAATAGGCAGCCTGTCAGACAGAACGCTGCACAAAGAGAGATAGAGAGGGCTAAATGGAGACAAAACAGATAGAGACAGCAGAGCCAGCAGAAGAGCTTAAAACCGAAAGAGGGACGCAGAGAATGATGGGTCAGGTGTCTGCAGTGAGCTAGACGAGTGAGGGACGCTGCGGATGGAGGCTGAGATGCAGACAGGATTGTCTAGTCGGTGGCTAATGACATCCCTCGTGACAGGTGCTAGCTTTCCCTACAGGCAGCTGGTTGATTTGCCAAACTCATCTCTTCGTCTTCAAAGGAATGAAGAGAGCAGATGTGACTCAATTCGGTTTGACAGCTCAAGAGGGTGGGAGAAAGCCAGGCAGCAACAGTCGACACATTCTATTACCTAAAGTAGGAATATTTCCAAGAGTACATTCTTCAAACTTTCTCGCTGGCCTTGGCGGTGGTGGAGGAGGACGACGCTTTGAGGTGTTTTAGCACGCTCTAAGCATTGATTAAAAGGGTCGCCGCAGCCAAGTCATGTGAAAGCAGGGCACCGCTTTCATTCTCTGTCTTCCAGAGGAATGTATGCGGTTAATTTAAAGGGGAAAAAAAACATTGGCCGTGTCTTAAGTATAGTAACCATATACAAGTTCTTTCTGTTAAAAGCAAAACATATTAAACTTTATGTTACAGTAGTAATAATGGTCATAATAGTCATTTTCAGCACTACTTTATCAAGAACCAAAAGCTAATGCTAATAATGTTTTGGCCATTTTATTTATTCCCTGTGTATCATACTCAAGAACTTGGCTTTTCTGACTTCATCAATTCGCGCCCTTAAGTGCATCCAATATCGCATGCTGTCTGAAGTGTCGATCAGATGCATATCAAGTAAAAAGTAAGAATTTCTTGAAAATGAAAATTCAGTCATTAATCACTCATGTCGTTCCAAACCTGTAAGACATTTGTTCATCTTTGGAACACAAATTAAGATATGTTTGATAAAATCTGAGAGCTCTCTGAATCCTTACACGATAAAGGCTAAGAAACATTGCAAAGAGATTGTTAAAATAATCCATGTGATATCAGGGGTACAAGCATGATTTTACAAAGCTATAAGAAAACTTATCTCCTCCACGTCTTTTTGGAGAGTATAACATATGTAAACAATGTATACTGTTCTGTGCCAGTCTCACCATACATGGATACATGGTTTACATTGATTAAGCTTTGATCTGCATGTAAACAACGTATCCACATACATACATTGCAAATGGCACTATAGGGTGATGTGGAGGAGACAAATTGTTGAATGAAGTTGTTTGTGCACAAAAATTTTTATCGTTGAACAACTGACGTCACATGGATTATTTTAACAACCTCCTTGCTACTTTTTTGAGCCTTGATCATGTAAGGATCCTTGTTGTCAATGGAAGGGTCAGAGAGCTCTCAGAATGCATCAAAAACATCTTAATTTGTATCCCGAAGATTACGGGTTTGGAACTACATGAAGGTGAGTAATTAAATGACAAAATTTTCATTTTTGGGTGACCTATCCCTTTAAGAATCACTAGATGTAGTAATGGCACTTTTCCACTGCGTGGTACGATTCGGTTCAGCATGGCTCGTTACGGCACGGCTCAGTTCGGCTCCGTTTGCATTTCCATGCAGTTTAGTACCACTTTAGAGTGGGCGGGATTATTCACGTGTCGTTATAGTTGCACCGCCTCTACTGCTGTGACATCATCGTAAACGCGCCACAAACAAAAACACAACAATTGAGCATTTTTCATTCCGCGTCGCCCAATCAAGCTCTCGCTGGATCCACTCCTCGGCTATCAACGAGAGGAACATCTATACTTTCTCAATAGACCACGAAACAGCCATTTTTGGTTGATACAAACAGGTGCATTTCTTCAAACGAAACAATTGCGTACGATCCTTCGCTGACTGCGCTGATTTAAATCTAGCGGGTCTGTTGTGTCTCGTGTCGCAAGTTCAGTGACTCAGAAAATGAATTTTCTCCGGCCAATCAGTGACCAGCAAAGTTTACACGTCATGTTTTGGTAACGGTACGGCTCGCTTGGAACCTGGGTTGAGGTGGTACTAAGAAAAGGACCAGGTACCAGGTACCGTTACCAGTGGAAACCCCCCCCAAAAGTGAGCTGTACTGAACCGTACCGTACTATGCAGTGGAAAAGCGCCATAAGTCATCCAGGTACTTTTTAAACTACTATATGAATTTTTACATTATTTATCTTACATACTGTTTTTCACCTGTTACAGTATGAATGTAGACACTCAACTTGTATAAATTGTTATTCCTGTATATTCAAACACTGGATACTTGGCTATCTTTTTTTTTTAAACAATTACAATAAAACATTTCACACTACCAAACCTGGATAAAGGTCTAAATGCAGACCCACCAGCACTTGACACAGACCACATTCTTGTCAATTCAACCATAGTGATCACTGATGTAAATGAGCACAGACTTATCACAGACATAGGCCACTCCCACAAGAGTTGATTGACAGCAGCGTGTCACACAGACTGAACTGGTGTCTTACCTCAGACCAGCCCTGAGTGAGCCGTCATCAGACCGAGACGCAGAGACAAGTAAGACTCCTAAGCGATTGAGGTGTTTTGTTGTGGAATGTATTTATGAACATAGCAGTAGTCATTTACCCCCGACATCTGAGTGACTGAAGACGTGCCCTGGATCAACCGAAATGAAGCAGTGAGTATAATGTATTTTAATGAATCTTTGCAAATCGCCTTTCTTAATAATGTGCTAATTAGCAAGTTTCACAATGAATACGGCTAAAAAAAACATTATTCATTGTAATACTTAATAGTTTAAACCCAAAGCTCAAAGTGTGAGCAATAGTAATGCTTGTCTTAGAGAGCATCATTAAAAACCACAATGTGGATCATTCAAGACTAAAACAAAATAAAGTTGCGGCTATACTGTATAAATGCAAATTACTCATATTAGCAGCTCTCTTATCAGTTTTGAACTCAAAGCCCCCAGACATAAACCGTTTAACCACTAGTGATGCTCATCTAGATTAACGGGAATGATGTATTCTGCATTCAAAAGCTTACTGCAGTATCCTGGTTGTCCTAAGGCAAAAGCTAAATTAAGGCTCAAATTGCTAGACCAATATTCTCCCTGATGACAAATTTAATATAATATGGTGTATAAGGTTTAGTGACTGAATGATAATGTTGACCAATGATTGATTAATCATCGATTGAAATCTAATGTAACATTTTTTTTGCAGCTGCAGTTTTATCCAAAGCCATTTACACAGCGTTCAAGCAATACGTACATATGAATCGAACCAATGACCTTGGTTTTTGCCGGCATCATTCTTTAAAATTACAGGTATGTAGCAGTCAAGAAGTCACTAATGCACCACTTCAATGTGGCAGCTCTTTATGAAATGTATTTTCAATCACTACAAATTGCCTTCATTGTGACATATGCATATAGATTTAGATTAATCTAAAATACATCTATTCACTTTCTATTAGTCTAATTTAAAAAAAAAAATTGTTGATGGATATGCAATAAAATATCCATCATACCTCCAATTTACCAGAATTGCTTTTACAATTGTCACTCCAATATCAAAATGGCAATTGCACTGTGAATCTGACCCTTTTTCTCAGTGAAAAGCTTTGATCTATGGAGAGGTGACTTTGTGTGCAGAAGTCACTGCTGCGTCCGCTGGCTGGGTTTGCTGCAGGGAGGCTGATACTGAGGTAACAGGATGGGTAATTAGGTTGGAAGTCTGAGTCTCGCAGAAAGACCCCTCACCCTTCCCCTGCTAGACTTTCTTCAATCCTACTAAAATTAGAGCTGAGCCAAAGGCAAGGCACAACAACTGCAGAGGGTCAAACATGAGACCAGAGAGAGGAAGAGGAAGAAAACTGCAGGTTGGCAAGAGAGTATGAGCAAGCGAGGTGAATTACCACGACCTGTAGAGAGCGAGAGAGTGAGGAAGGCAGAGACAGCCTGCGGTGGTCAGCGTTGTGAATAAAGCACAAGGGACGTGTGGGAAGCCTACGGCCCGGTAAAGCGCACACTTCCCCACCCCCACACCTCCTTCCGAGGCAACTATTTAACATAAAAATTGATTTATATAAAGCCCTAAATTGCTTCCGAGGGATTCGCTCCCGTGGAAGCGCAGACAGGGGTCTGGAGTCAAGTGCGTGAGCTAATGAGGCACAGGGTTTCCTTGTGAACAGGAAAGAAGAGAAGCAGTGTGCACGGACATTTCCGCGAAGTCCGCAGCGGTGACCTGTTACAGACCGTTGGGTTTTAACTACATTCTCAACAAGAAACAATCTTTAAAAGTTGATTCCGGGGTTAGCTTGAGGAGGCGGATTCACTTGGAAACACTAACGATAAAAAAACATGCAACTACTTTCCACATGAAAACGCTCCTGAGGCTTTGCTGCCATTTCAGTCTCACTCAGAGAGAACATGTTGGAAGCAAACCAGTGAAGAGGAAGTATGAGAGCTGGCGGATTTGTACCGTTGGCGTGGGTTGCAGGTCAAAATGAGAACAGTTTCCTTTTTAGTCATTTAGCTTTGCCAAACTATGCTCTGAAAACACAAGGATGGAAGCAATTACTCATCTATAAATACATGAAGACTCGATGGTAAGGTTCTTCTGCAACACCAGGAGTTCATCACCAAATGTAAACTGTAAATGTGGCGCAGAAGTGCTTCTCAAGTGCCATTTTGGTAGCTTTGCACAGACTGTTTAATACAGTTTAGAAGTGGCATGAATGTATTTACATGAGAAAATACAATTGAATATAGAGGTGGGTTGAAGGCGGCATAATTTAGCCGCATTGCATCTTTATACAGAGCAGCCTTAACTTGGCTGTGTGAAGACACCTTAATACATGATACTTCCTCTTGAACTTAATGCTTGTTGAGCACAGCCAAAGGGCAGACCGGCGCCTTCAAGCTGTGTAGTGCCCTGCATGTCTCATTGATTCTCATCTGTTGCACCAGATACCTGAGCACACTTGCATTAAACACACATTCCATTAAAAACACCACAATTGCTCAACAGACCCTGCTTACATCAAGATTTGATCTAAACATAGTTTTCTAAGTGCCCGGCTCGTGAAAGCACATCCTTGTTGTGCATTAAAAGTATTCAAGACTAAATGGGAGTCTTCAATTATTCACGAGGGCCGCATGATGCACATCTTATTCATCCTTATTGGTTTTAAAACATGCTCAGCACAGCAACCAGCAGGACAAGTAGTTATTGCACAGACTGTGTGAATGTTGCTTGCACTTACAATGAAAGTCTATGGGGAATCCATACAACAGCTGCCTCACGGACATCCACTGCAAACTCATTTCTGCTGATTTTACAATCTGAGGTATGAGCCAGCATGATTTTCTGTGGTAATCTGCGTGCAACAGATGTTATTCACAGAGCTTAACCATAAAGGTTCTCTTTAATCAGAAGTTTTCAACCCTGCTCCTCATTCATGCAATAACATTTAATGGTAAGGAAGTTAATGGGACATCTATTTATAGTAATGTCTAAAACCATTGTGGACATTATTAAGTGCACTCAATCCCATAAGGCATCACATTTACAAGTATACAACTGACGTACACTCAATGGCTGGTCAATGGAGAACACCCATGAACTCTTAATACCAGAAAGATCGTTTTCATTCAAGGGACTACATTAGTGAAGTAATACCTGTATGTAGAAATTCTAAATGAGAATATATGAAAAGGGGAGTTTAAAACTCACTCCTGGGCAACTGCCATGCAGATTTTTGCTCCAACTTGCCTCAACACACCTATGTGGAAGTTTCTAATACATTCAGTAAGACCTTGATTAGCTTGTGTGTTTAATTTGGATTTGAGCTCAACTTTGAATTGGGCATACCTTGCATTAGGGTGGGATGGTTTGGATACAGCCCAAGCATCCTGCAAAGTCTATTTACTACCCGCTTCAACACATCTACCAATGATTAAAGTGATCCTAAACACCTCGATTAGCTGGTTCGGGTTTGTTTGAATAGGGTTGAAACTAAATTCTGCAGGCCAGTAGTTCTCCAAAAACAGGGCTGAAGACTATTGCTTTAAAACACAAAGGGTTTGTGGCTAGAGACAAAAAGAAACAAAGATGACAAGGTAGCAAATTAACCCTAAAATTAAACAGGCAATTTATAATACCATTTGATAAAGATGGAAGCTGATTCTTTAGCATTTAAAAAGTTCTTGCGCTGTAAATTATATACAGTTTTGTCAGCTTTTGTTAAATTTAAGAACATTGTAGTCCATTCTCAAACCCTTGAAGTATCAAGCTATCAAGAGACATGAAGACAAAACACTGAATGAGACACACAGGAGCCACTTCTTGAATAAAAAAATTTTTATTATTATTTTTGACTTTACAAAACCGGTAAAAAGTATTCTCTTTGTAGTCAAACGTAATATGCAGGCTGCGTGCAAGTGCCCTTGGACGAACCAACTACCAAACAATTTTGAATGCCTTTGAAAATGTAAAGAAAAATTCTGTCCGCTCCCCCAAGTCACCTAACGCTTTCTCTGACCCCAAAGGCTTTAGTTTGCTTATACGGCGATAAGGCCAACAGCTAGGCACTTCAGTAAGCTCAAAACCAGTTTACTTGCACTGTAAAAACAGGCTCATCAATCTCCTTAGGAACACAAAAGAATTCAGACTCCTGGCACTTGTATTTCATCACTTATCCCTAACAATCCCCATGATTTCCTGACATTGTGTTAGGTGTGTCTGCTGATGTGGATGTTGGAAAACATGCAATGGAATGTTACTTCAGTGACAGCCATGGTGAAGGTGTCCAACTTTTAGTTCTGGAGGGCTACAGATTACTGGAGCCAGATTCCACATGGATGGATTCAATTCATTTTTGTCAGAGCACACAGAGAGACCTTTAGGAGGCTTAGTTATTACCAACATTTCACACTAAAGGAGGTGGCCAGCGGCCACAGTTCTCCAGGACGTGAGCCAGACACAGTCACAACTCCTCCCCATGCACTCAAAACCCTGACTCCCTGGAGAGCATGTACTGGTTAGGTGTGAAACTAGCAAAATAGCCATGCAGGAAGACAGACAGTCAGTGGTGTAAGCATTTTACATTTCATCTGCATTCGCAAAGCCAAGCTTCCTGTTTTCAGCATGCACAATGTGTGTTAAGAGGAAAGCGCTGCCAAGCCACAATCCCCCAGTTTCAGACCGCCACACATGCCTGGCACATTACCCTAGAGACATTCCCCCAGCAGCTGTAGTCCATGCATGTCCGATGCAAACAGATATGACTGTGTAAACAAAGACCCATTGAGTACACGCAGTGGGTTTGAACATTTCCTGCTCCTGGAGAGTAGTTCTCTTTACCCCTCAAGCATCTGTCCGGAAAAAATTAATTTCCATTATATGCTTTTGCAATTTCTCATTACGGTGAAGTCTGTATACAAACCGGTCAACCTCCTACACACATGCACCCATTTCCAATTGTTCGATGGCACTTGAGTGGTGGCTGATGCTTATTAAAATCTGTGCCAAGGACTGATTTGTCTCTAATGCAATAAGGCATTAGTCCTGTTAGCCAGTCGGCAACCACTGGCGGCTCTGCGGGGGGACAGCCACACTGTCAGTGGCAGTAATTGGTCAGAATGACGGGCTCGAATCCTATGTGTATTGGGGGCTGCAATGAGCAAGAGATGGAAGCTACAATGATATACTCTGACAGCAACACATACACATGCCCAGTGCAGAGGATTAGAAAACAAAGCAGAATTGAAAGCTCTCAATTAGGGCAAAAAGCACATTTATCCACAAGGTAAAAAAATTTTTTAGTATGATTTAGATCAACTGTTACGCTACAAACCCCTGGTGCTTTCTGTGCTTGGTTCATCAGATGCAAAATTCATTTGTGATTCATACAAACTGCAAAAGAACTCCGCCAGCATAAACCCGTTTGAACATATCTACTCAAGAGCACGATGAAAATTACCATGGCAATTAACAGACAAAGACTGTGCTAAGAGATAGGGGCCGGACAGCTGCAAATTAGCATGTACGTTCCTCCGAGTGAGGAACCGGGGAAAGACATGCTTGTCTTGCAGAATAAAGCACTAGAGTATTGTCTGAGGAAGACGTCTGGAGAGCCCGGACAGAATTTTTCGAGCTTGTTAAAATGATTTCTTGGCCAACATGAGCAGAAGTAGTCAATTTAAAGATGAAGTAAAGTGTGCTTAGAAAGCACTTGATGAGGTGAACAGTAAAGAGAAACTTCTAGTGTAGAGAAAATGACCTTGTGTTACGACTGGAGAGCCAATATACACAGCACCAAGAACTCAAGTTTTAACCCATTAAAAGGTTGCTGGTTCAAACTTTAGCAGACAGGGCCATTGATTTCTGCCATTCCACACTGTTCAGAAGATGTTCAGTCAGACTGTCCATGGTTCCTTAAAGGCAGCTGGTGTTCAAAGGTAAGACTGCTCTTACACTGCGAATAAACGCTTGTCTTTTCCTGTAGGAGAATTGCAAGTCGATCAGCAAAGCAAGCAAGAGGTAGGGGAGCACACAAACACACACACAACACTTAGACATCTAAATCATCTTCCAAGATGAATCCATTCATCACATTAAGCCATTGGAGCTACCAGTAATTACAAAGCAGAGTATATAGTGGAAACCGGAAGCAAGCCCATTAGGGCAGTGCAACTTTGTGCCATTTAGTGCTTCTTGCAGAACAGGCAGATTTGGAAAGCTTTGACTCATCAGAATTAAGAAGGACTAAAACTACAGAGAACAAAAGTAACTTTTTTAATGGACAGGCATTGATGCATGTTTGCAGTATCAGTGGAAAAGATAACTGACCTGAGAAGAGGTCTGAGATTCGATTAATTGTTCCAAATTCCAGGAATTGCTAGGCATCACAACCTAGGGAAGAGAGAATGCAATGAGCGAACAACCAAACATTGCTATGATCAAGTATTTTGTATTGAGGAAGCTCATGCAATCTGATAAGTTTGAGTCATGCAACTCAAGCTTTTCCATGTAACTTTTTTTTCCAGGTAGGACATTGAGTTTTTCCAGTACTTTAAACAATTAAAATCGCAAAAGAAAAGAGGAAAAAAAAAAAAAAAACTGGAGCAGCATTACAAACAGATGGATCAAGATTTGACACTGAGCACTTTTAGCATGAGTTGCATTATAATTCTGCTCTGAAACGTTAGTACAGCAATATTATAAGCAAAATCTATTACTGCGTGTTTGTACATATATTTGTTTCACTTTACTTTAATATTTTTAAACGATTGAATCTTTTAAATCATTGCACGCTGTTACCAAACAGTTTTAAGTATATAAATGTAACACTACTCACAAATTTAGGGTTAGGGTTACCTTTACAATGCTGCACTTAAAGTTTAACAGTCCTCTCCTGTCTTTACTAAAAGCAGCCAACTTGTCTTTGCATCAGTCCTGACAAATATGGGCCCCTGCATAACTTAACTTTTAAATTCAAATTATTTCAGGCTGTAATACATTTCCCATTCTTAGTGAGATCAAAAATAAAAATGTCATTCAAGAAAAGTTTAATACATACCCAAGCATCGAATGCTTTAGTTCTCTCTATAGACATTAGGAAGCTATCCAGGTTATTTTAAAGAGCACAGGTCTTACCTCTAGGGTCCTTTTTAAGTATAAAAAGAGAGAGAAACATTAAAGGTGTGCTTTTAATTGTCAAATCAAACACTTTAAACAGACTCCTTTAGTGTAGTTTACGTCTTCAGACTACATGCATTGTTTTAAATTTAAAATCTGTTTTTTGAAGAGGAAGAAAGGTTGGAACCGAAGGTTATGAGTTATTTAAAAGGCCATTTCAGATTTTATAAAGACAAAGAAAAATAAACCAGGTTAAAGTTTCATAAAAAACAATCTAGGCTTTATTGACATCTGCTGCAAACATGATTTGGACAGATTTAGTTACCTATTTAGGCAAGCTTACACAAGTCATTCTGCATTTTATGGAGAGGATACAAATACTAAATGGCAGTAAAGTACAGTTTGGATGTGGTTTTTTTTTTTCTTTCTTTTTTTAAATTATGTACAATAGAGTCGGTTTTAGCTGCAGTATCCCTTTACATAAGAAAGAGATGACCCTTGTGGAGATTGTTGTCCAAATCCTTTAAGCAGTTTGTGCATGCAGTTTATATAGCATGGTGCCTTCCATGATAATCTGACTTGTTTGATGATTTCTTTTTCCTTTTAAACATAAGTTGCCAAACATGGTTTATTCTACAGAACAGTTTTGAAAAGTAACATCTTATTTTAACAAATTAAGGATTTGAGGACATTTCATCTCAACAGCGTCTAATTGGGCTATATTTCAAAACTCTAAAATATACAAGGAAAAATATTGAGACCTAAAATCTACATTTACAGCTTTTAAAACTATTTAAATCAAATGAGCAATAATCAATGGCTGTTGGAAATACCATTAAAATACATTTTGCATTTCAGTAATTTACACTCCTTATTACAAAACAAACATTACGTTTAGGGTCTTTTTGATATGCTAGTATTAAACAGAATTTTGAAATGTAGCCTACATGGGAATCTGCAACTGCACCTCAGCAGAGTTTTTAAGGTAACACAAATTAAAGTGGCGTCCTGAGACACATAAAAAGTGGCTGTACAGTTGTTAGGCTTTACCTTTCAGCTAAATACTTTTTCCAATCATTGGAACAAATGTTTACCATCGACAAATGCAAAAAAAGCAAGGGTAGGTATGAGCAGAGGAAGAGATATCGGCAAAAACAAAAATAAACCAAACCAACAAAAACAAAAAACAGCCATGTTTAAACTCTAATCCTCCTAAAGGTTATGTTGATTCTTGAGGCATTCAAATGCCGTTCTGTCGAGTTTCTTTAAAAAAGTCCGGAGTAAAAAAAACAAAAAAAAACAAAAAAAACAAACGGACAATTACTTTTGTCGGGTAGCTTAAAGCGTGAGCTGCCATGGGAGACAGTTGTCATGGCGACGCGGTGGGTGATGTTCCACTAATCAGACTTAGTATCGTCCATAGGGGTGTTCCCTTAACCCAGGCTTAGGCTGTCTCTGAGCGGGAGCTTTTCCTCCGCCAGCAGGGCGCGGTGTCCCATTCCAGTCATCTTGAGCTGTGGGAGCAAACAAATAGTGCAAGTGGGTAAAACAACAGCAAAAAAACTATAGCTCACCAAAAGCGATAATGTAAATAAAGGACTTTCACAGTCAAACAAAAAAATTTTTTTTTTTTTTTTTTTTTTTTTTAGTGAAAAAATTGGTGGTAGGGGGCTTGTAATGAAATAATTAAAATTTAAACATCTATGCGCCCAATCAAACTATATGCTGATTCCAGATATGGCTATTTCTATACTATAAATTAGGTTACAGTACATGACAAGTTTAGTATGGCCAGATCTATAGTATTTAAAAAGCCATATACATAGTACTTATGTACTTTAACAGTAACAATGTAATAAGTCACAAATATCTACTAGACAGTGACAAAAACATTAGTCAGGAATCATGCTTAAGTAATGCTTCCAAAACCATCTTGAAATACAGGAAGGGTTCTGTTCAGTAACACCAGTGTTACGAACTGTAGCATTGTCCACACCCTCGATATAATTTCCAAATAAATGTCTGAAACCATCAGCAACAGATTATGAAACTAAACTTACCGTAGTTTTCATAGCCCTCCTGTGTTTCTCCATGTCCATAGTCATAGTATTCTGGTTCTCTGAAAAAAATATGCAAGTACAAACAATGTTCAAATGAACAACTCTTGCACAAGAGAACCTGGCCTAAATTTCCTAGCACAAACTAAGCCAAGAACATTACGCTTTAAGACAGTGGGATGTTACAAAAAAAGCCTATATAAGCCACAGTAATTATAAGCTAAGAGGAAGTCTTTTAGAGGAAACTTGAACTTTCCATGTCTCAAAGCAAAATTAATATGTACTGTTAACTTACGCTTGTGGCTGACTGTAGTAGCTGTCATAGGATTCATAGCCTGCATCTGTGTAGCTCTCATCATAAGACTGAAGAAAAAATAAATTAGAATTCCACAGCAGCATAAACTTTAAAAGGTAAACTCAACATCTTCAAAGCAAATCAGAAAAGATCTAATAAAGAAACATACGTATTCTTCATATGAGTCTTGAGTCTGAGGGTGCTGGGATGGAGGGGGCATCCGCTGAGACGTGGGGGCAGGTGGACGAGCACGATTGGAAGCTGCTCCTCTGGGCGGCTGGGCTGACGGTCCTCCTCTACCTGCAGGTGCTCCCCTTACTGCTCCACCTCGAGGGGGTCCACCACGACCACCACGTGGGGGCATACCACGACCCCTGCAAAAGACAAAAAAAAAAAAAAAAGTGTTAAAGTCTCCAAGTTTTATGATCTAAATGCAAATCCAGCTTGAACTACGAATATTACAATTAGTCTATTTAAAAAAATAAATAAATAAACTTTAAAAAAAAAGTAAATGCATTATTGTGGGTACCTGGGTACTCCAGGAGGAGGAAGACCTCCACGGCCTCTGATTGGTGGCCCTCCTCGGCCTCTGCCCCCATGTTCCGGACCACCGTTTAGGAACTTCATCTCCATGAATTGCTCCTGGCAAATCTCATCCATCATGTCCTGTGAGACAGGCACATAAGCTTACTAACACGACACTTTCCACAAGAACATCAGGACATGCAAATGATAGCTGCTGAGAGTAAGACAACAGCATAAGGAGAAACCTAGGCTTCACATACAAGGCCATTAGCACAGTGCACAAAGGTTAAAGTCATTTACAGTGGAAACACACACAGTTTAGTGATGCCTTTCAGTCATTTAGTTTAGACACAGAAGTGATCTTGAAAACAACTAATTTATCAGATTAAACATTAATATGCCACCAGAGGCAGAGCAAGTGGAGTCACAACCCAACAACCCAGGCGGTTTGGACTTAAACAATGGCCTACATGGAATTCATAAAATCACAGAACTATAAAAACAATAGTTTTAGACAAAAAACAATATCAGCACTTTGCTGCAATGAACATGATCTCTGGGCTGTCCTTCTTAAATCTAGGGTAAATTCCAGAGTACTTACAGGGAACAAGAACTTTTTGATCTCCTCCATGGCATGAGCCATGCGCACATATGCCTCAGGAACAGGAGCAAACACCTCAATAAACACATGAAGCTCCATGGCCAAGTGTGCATACTTCGGCTCTCCACTTTTCCTCAAGCCGTCCTCCTGAAAAACAAAGTAGTTCCGTACTTCGTTATTTAACCTTCATTCACACAGCAACAACAACAAGAATGTGATGCATCAAAAAGCCTAGAATCATTCTTTAGAGATTTTAGATCTTAGAAATCCAGCATCAAAAACGGGCGCCCCTGGTGCAAGTCGTTCTTCCAACAATTCTTCAGACTTTAAAAAAAAAATAAAAAAATAAAATAAGAACCTCAATAACACTTTACCTTGGTTTTGTCCCTCATGGATCCTTTCCCCAGCACAGAGATCTTAGCACCAGTCTCCTCCTGCAGTCTCTTGATTGTGTTCCCCTGCGGTCCAAGGATCTTCCCAACAAAGTTAAACTGCATAAAAGAAAAATTAAATATTAAACCCACATCGAAAAATTCTACAGTGCCTCACTTAGCCTGTATAAACATGTTTTCAAGGACTAAAAGCTCAATAGTTTTGTTCTTCCTGAACAGGACTAGATTAAAAAGAATGCATAGACATCAAAGGCCAGAGTCATGCACTGCTTGGCACCAAAGCCAGGGGTTACATTAGGCAGTCTGGGAACACACACACACAAGGAAACTCTGCTAAAACAGGAGGAAGATCACACTCAGGAGACAACAAACATCTGTTTCTTTGCACAAAACCAAATTGCCACTCGAGAGAAAAAAAAAGCAAAGCGTTAAGTCCAACATTTAAAAGTCAAAGTAACTCAGCAGAGTCTGCTGTTGAACAGATCTATGTGCAGCAGACAGGTGCGAAGTCTTAAGCAAAGATCTAACATAATTTGCTGCTGTCCACACAACACACATCCTCAGGACAACTACTTTTTCTTAATCAAATCGAAGCAAAAGCTTAATATAACAAGCTGTTCTAAAGAGAAACCGCACTTACATTTGGACTCAACCAGCATAATCAATCAAGCAAAACTCGCATACCAATCTGATAATCATGTAACCGCTAAAGAAGAAAAAAAAGCAGCGCTCAAGATTGGATTTTGGGACGAGCTGGAGAAAAATTAAATGTTACTTTCAGCTTGTATAAACTGATCAGCAATCTTTAAAGGTCCCACTCCCTATCAACAAGATGTCTTAATACAGTCTAATCACATCTAGCAGGTAAGCAATTACAGGACACAAATTAAAAATAAAAAAAAATACCTCAAACCTCTTCATGACAGATTACAGGCCTTTTGCAGGTTTCAACAATCAAATAATTTCTAAATTCTTGAAATACACCTCTGATGAGATCAGACCCACTATTTCACTTGTTAATAGTTCTTTCCATAATTAACACAATTCCTTACTTTCCAGGACTTTTTTGTACCCCTCAAGAATGACCTTTGATTCCCCTGAGGCGTTACATTCATTCAACACCAGTTCTGAAGCAGCGCACATGTAATCGAGTAAACCGGCACAACGTGTTCCTGAACCACAGTGGCACTCACCTTAGGGTACTGTTTGACTGGTATGAGAACCCTTTCCTTCAGTTTAATGTTTTTCTGGGTGAAGAGGTCCAGGTAGCTTTCTGATTCTTTCTCAGTCTCTCCTTTCTCAATCTTCTCAATTTCTAAAAGACAGAAAACAATATATGAGCAGGCATCAGATCTAAATATTTAAATAAAAAAAACTTACTTTAGCTATCCTTACTTTCAGATATTATATGCATTGCAAAACTCAATAGCTAGACACAACTGCACAAGTTTTGACTTTCACATCAGACAACAGGGTCAAAAATATATCCGTTTTAAGAACCAAGGTTTAAAATAGGCAGCAAAACAATCAGGAATTATTTTAACCCACACGGTTACATGACAAACTGGATTAGAAGCTAATGTTTACAGGCCTGGATTATTTTCTCTAGCAATCTCCAAGTCATTTTACATCAATGCCCAATGTACTTCTAAGATTTAAGTGCCGTTTTGCTTCAGGTTGCAAAGAAAAGTGCTTGCATCAAAGGCACTGACAGCAAACGCCATCAATCAATAGACTCGGCTTTTTACTGCAAGTCTGATGCTAAACAACGAACATTTGCATGCCTCTGGAAAGGTAACTTAAGGAACTGATCTGCTAATATAAACCAGAAGATACGGTTAACCTCCCACTAGAGTGATGATAAGACATGTGGTGAAACGAGGCCAGGAAAAGACATTTCCTACACTAAAAATCCATTTCATTTCCAGATGCAACACTTCCCACAGTAAAGGCACACATGGTCCGGAACATGGTTTTTATTACTACGACAAATCTCAAACTTAAGACATTCAGCCGTCTTCAATTTCATCTGATCGGACTTGGACGATTTCATCTACAGCTTTCCAGATCTTTCAGTCTAGACAAACACGATAAGTGCATGTAGGCTGGGGCTCGACGGGTAACGTACAAAGGAAAAGCCACGTAGCCCCCGTTTACATCCAAAGCCCTGCTTACAAACAAAACAAACAATAAAGGGCGGCAAATACCTATTTAAAAATATAAATAATTTAAATGCAATTCTAATACGACAGACGTTTTTTTTACGTCTTACTGAAATATTACCTAATTTTTTTTTATCGTTTAAAGAAAATTTTCTATGAAAAAGTTGTATAAAACGCATAATCTGGTCAGAAAGTTTCCACTTCGATCAATGCATTTTTTAACCCAAACCAACACGCGGCTCAAAGGCTGCCCTCAACGGGACTGCTGCCAGGGGATGGTCGGAGTGAAACTCTACAGCACTACGGGTTTTAATGAAGAAGGGTACAAAGAAATTACATCATCCTTTAAAAGTGGAGTTTGTCTCTCCGAAAAAGCATTAATTACACGCGAAAAATGGCTTCTATAGCACGTGCCTGGCTCACCCCCCGCGCGCTGAAGCGAGAATTTGTAACGGTCGCCCTGCGTCCCGTGAACGACTAACGTTAGAATCAATCCCCAGCGTTTCTCAAAATAAAACTACGATACATCTACATCGCAAAAAAAGTTCCCGGGTTGGATTTTTACGCCTCTTCTCAATTGTTTTTACAAAACAACGGCGTTTACCTGCTGTTAGAAGTTTCATGGCGTGCGTGAAAGACGCGTCCAGGCTGTCGCGCTCCGCCAGCAGCTGCGGGAGGTATTTGTTCTCATTCTCCATGTTGAGTTTCTTAGTTTAAAGAAGGTTTAAAAACCAAACGTCCGACGAAACTATTTCAGTATCCACTTCCTGCAAGAGGCAAAGCGAGGCGCAAACACACAAGCGACGGCGACTGAGCTGAGTAGCAATGGCTCCTGTTCTCCTGCGTGCGGTTAGATACAGATGAACAAAAGCTTGAGACCAGCGCAAATGACTTGAGCTAGCGGAAATTACGTCACGAAACGAGACGTATGGGACCGCCCACTTTGATGTGAAAGTTTTTGGACTGCAGTCTGTACAAAATTGCAAGACACTGCAAGTCCCATTCTGTTGGTAATCATAAAAGATAAATGATCGAATATATCTAAAATGGGAATTTTTATTAGGCTCCTATGTTTATGTTCCGTTATTAAACTTTAATGGCAATTTAAAATAACCCGTTCATTGTCATTAAAGTGAAATGACTGAAACTACATTTGAACAAAAATTAAACGGCACTTTGTATCGGATTATACATGATTCTGATACACAATGTTAGTGGTGCCTTCATACAAAAATTATCTGTGTTCTTCCAGTAAATATAAATCTGATCTGCATAAATTAATATGCTGTTATGCTGTCGGGTTCTTGGAGACATCCACAAACGTTTGCATAAGCTTCTGGGCTCATCTATGTGGTAAATTGTGTAGGGATGGTGCACAGTGCATAATATAATGTTTGCTGCCCCCCACTGGATGAAAATGGAACATGGTTTACTTTCAGTGGTTGCAGGTGAAGCATTTGGACAGTAATAATAATGCTTTTAAAAAAGTAATCGCAAACTTAATCAGTTGCATTTGCTTTGATTTAGAGATTATAGTTTAGTTAATTTGCATGATTATTTATCACAATTACGAGACAATCCTGGCATAGTCTCACAATCTCAGATCTTCTGGTCTGTTTCAAATTAGAGTACCTATGCTGCACTTTTACACTGCTATTATTTTATATGCATCTTTCATGTAAACAAAAATGTGCTTGTTTTCTTTCTTCTCTCGTGCTTCTCTTCTACGACAAACACAGCTTCTCTCTGCCAGCGCTGGAGAGCAGTGAGGTCAGCTGTATAGCTCAGCATTGCTAGGAGGCCAGTGAAACCTTTTTGTCCAGTGAAAGCTTTCAGAACTGTCACACCTGCTTAGGCCTTTAGCACCACTACAACCACCCTCTGCTCCCCTTTTCCCCTCAGCCTCGCTCAAGGTTAACACACTCTGTTTGTGCATGTCAGACTATTCAGACTCATAACGAAGTGGCTGCTGACCGCCGTGGCCTTTGAGCTCGGTTAGCGTATACAGTATATTCCTCTCTTTTTCCTCCCTGCTGCTTTTGCACTTTGCCTCTCTCTTTCTCTTAACAAAGCCATTGTTTATATTCACAGAGCACAGGATAAATAGTTACAGTAAACTACACCATAAAGGACTTCACAGAGGTAAGGTGGTGTGTGGTGTATTTGCAGTTTGATAACTAAAGCTGTCATTTGCTTTAGCACATAAAAATAAATATCATAGGCTATTGCTATTTACTTATTTTACTTTATTATACCATTTGTTTATTTCCCTGGTGTTGTTTTTTTTTTTACATCTAATAATTCAAAACATTTTTTAATACAATCTGGTGAGTTGTTTCATATCTCATTTTGTTCCCTTAAAACTTATTTCTCATCTTCTCAGCACCTGCTAGCAGGAAGCTTATGATAATACATCTTGTGACCTGAGGCAAACACTTGAAATTGTTCGAAACTGGTGTAACAACACATTTAACAAATCCCTTCTGTTCTGTTGATAACAGACAAATGGCACATTAGTTATGTTAAGAAAAAACAAACATTTGGAATCAAGTTATAAATTTAGGTACTGAACTCTAAGAACACAGCTTTAGACATACAGTAGCAAGTTCACCATTAGCTAACCAATAACTAATATTTTTTTCATACTTTCCAGAGAACTAAAATTTACAGCTGCATTATTAATGAGAATAATGCAGGATTAAATTAAGTGTAGATCAGGAAAACCCGCTGATAATGACTGTGATTATGAATGATTGTTTATCCTTAGTTCATGTTTTTGTCTTTGGTTTTGTGCAAAGAAAATAGTTTTAACTAATGTTAACTAATGAACGTTATTGTAAAGTGTTACCATGTATTCTAAAGTGAAAAGAACAACAACTCCCTTGCAATGACTCAAGGTTTTAGGGGGTGAATGAATACACACAAGTGTACTCTACTGAAAGGTTATTGCAACATTTTATCTCACAATTCAGACTTTTTTTTTCTTTGAATCGCATGATACAAACTTGCAATCACGCAATTCTGACTTTTACATTTATATTTTACAATTCTAAGAAAAAAGTCAGGATTGTGTGATATAAACATGCAATTCTGTGAAACAAGCGCACAATTGTGAGTTAGAATTCTGAGATATCAAGACTTTATAACTCTTTCTTTGCTTACAAAGAAACTCAGAGTTTATATCAAACAACACATTTTTTTCACGTAATTGCGACTTTATATTCCACAATTCTGATTTTATAACTTGCAATTGCTAGTTTGTATCTCACGATTCTGAGAAAAAAGTCTAAATTGCGAGTTTGTCTCAATAATCTTTCTTTGTTATTTTTTATTCATTGGCGAAAATTTACTTCCATACATTCCAGTTCTGAAATAAAGGAAACAACTAATATAGTGATTTAACTAATAAATGAGAGTTTCTTGTAAGTTATAGTAGTTACATGTTAATATTGTGAAAACCTTTTGTTAATGTGAATGTGTATGTAGTGATATAACAGCATTAAATGTTACTTATACAGTAGCATAATAAACTCACTGAGCAAGTAAATCAAGCAATACGAGAAAAAGCTCTCATGGTTTGATTAACTGCTGGTGTGTTGTTTTACTGATGTTCGCGTGGCACATCAGGCTCTGACTTCACATTGCGAAGCCAATAAATAGAGAATTTTTAAAGCCAATTTAGAAGCCAGATCTCAGTGAGAAATTGTTGGAATTGTTTCCCCCAGTGACTCGACATCCCAAACGGAGGTCATTTATCATCTTAACCTCTCTCTGTCCCTTAAAATGAATTGCATGCACAAGGGTTTCTTAAGGTATGAATTAAAGATTTAAAAATAACTTCAAACCAAGCAAATCAAGCTGAATATGGATCATTTTAAAGAAAATTGGTTCAAATTAGCACTCCAGTGTGTTTGATGTGAAATAACTACAGCGTTACTTTTAGAAGGGCCTGTAACGGCACACTTTTCCACATGTCACTGCTTCACGGGAGCTCAGTTAATTAATCAGCACAAGGTTTGATTCCTTTTAACCTGCTTACCCAGCTAACAAATTTATGTTCTGAGAACGTTTTCCTAATGTTCTGGTTTGGTTGTGGGAACGTTATTTGGAATGTTCCAAAAATGTAGAAATGTCCAGTTTCCTAGAATGTTATGTGGTTAGTATAACATTCCTGCAATATTCTTGCAATCTACATTTCACTTTAAATATAACATTCACTTAAAATATAACATTCTATGAACGTTTATTTACAACATTCCAAGAACGTCACAATGTCCAGTTTGCCTAACATTGCCGGAACGTTATTTTTTGGAGGTTTTTTTTCACCTACATTTTATTAAAAATATAACATCCTTAAAAGATTTATTTGGAACATTTATTTTGGAACAATACAACTTTAATTATGCATAAATAACCTCCCAAAAACATTTTCGAACAACATTATGAACAAGTACAAATAACATCTTAAAGACGTTCCAAGAACGATGTTCTAAGAACGTTTTCTATCAACATTATAGGAACAATCATCAAATGCAAGTAACGTCCTAAAGATCATAGGCGGAGTTTCACATTTTTGCCTGGGGGGGGCACCTACCGGTAAGCCAAGAACTCAGTTTTGTTTTTTTTTACATACATACAGCACACCATATTTTCCACTTTCAAGTAATTGTAGCCTTTACAATTTATTCTTAAATAAAAATACATTTAAAATGAACAATGACTGGTAGCCTACACAGAGTGGAATAAAAACTTACATCTTACCTAATGTAGAAGATTCTGCCCCTTTTTCCGATTTGCGTAGTTGTCCAGTAATTTCTCTCATGATAAATTTGCAATCAACTCGTTTTCTATGTGCAGTAGGGAAATATCGGAAAATCGGTCCTGAGTTCGCCTGTGCATCTTGCAATATTTGTTAATGATAGTTGCAGATTAATAGTAAAAAATGTGTAAAGTGTCATTCAAATTAATAAAGTGACAGGCACAATTGTGTATTACACATACCCCCACAAGTCGCCACTCACAACCTCAAATCCCAGCGCTCTGACTTTTGCTACTATTTTTGCGATATTTCTGTAGCAAAACTCACTTGTGCACTTGTAAATGCAAACTTGAGATAGCAGAGTCAGGGCTGGGGTGGGAATCAAGTCATTTTATTGGTCGATGCCTCGCCAATGAACAACGCGCCAGCCACCTTCAAGTTCCCGATAGTTATTATTCCAGACATTTGTCAAACGAAAAGCTGCACTTTTACTGATATCTAAAAACCAGTAAAACTAATGATATTTTTTACAAATATTTTCCAAGCGTTTTAAAAAATATCTGATACATATGCAAACAAATGTTTGCATTGTAGCTGGCGTTGTTCATTGGTGAGGCATCGACCAATTAAATTACTTGATTCCCACCTCAGCCCCACCCCCCGACTCTGCTCTCTCAAGTTTGCATTTACAAGTGCAAGTTTTGCTACAGAAATATCGCAAAAAGAGTAGCAAAAGTCAGAGCGCTGGGATTTGAGGTTGTACTGACAGATCTGAGAGGTTGTGAGTGGCGACTTGTGGTGGTATGTGTAATACACAATTGTGCCTGTCATTTTTTAATGCGAATGACACTTTACACATTTGTAACTAATCTGCAACTTCAAATTCAAAACACAGGTGTTCTGAGCATTATCTGTGTGTGCAAATCGATAGATGCAGCTTTTCACATCAGAGCTGTGAGTAGAAATTTCAGCTTACAAATACAAACATTAATTTTACAAGTTCTCACATTCAATTAGCACGCTCTCGAGTTTTACTACTGTTTTCCTTTCATAGTTATATTACAACACAGACCAAAGGAGTAATTTTTTTAACAATCTTTATATAATAATCAAAGACAGAAACACACTGAAGACTGAAGTGATCAGAGAAATTCTGAAGGGAGTCAAAACAATTTGAGCTGAATTCACTTGAGAAAAAAATTAATGAATAAGAATGTGATCATTATTAAACTGACTGGAGTGACTCACTTTCAGCAGAAACCGTGAATCTTTGGTAGAAGGTTTTTTTGCCTCTTCTGATCGTCAGAGTGTAAAGTTCAGCGCATTCAGCTGTGGGGTCTGTGATGCTCAGGGATCCAGTACTGTCCAGTCCGAATCTGTTCATAAATATCTGATCAGGACTGTCAGATGTAGTCACCCCTCTGTTATTTCCTGTGATTTCAGCTATGGGAGTCTCTCCAAACTTCCACAGTATCTCATCACCGGTCTTTATTTTAGTCCCAGGTTTTAGAGTGACAATATCTCCCGGCGTCACGGACCCTGATAGCAGCACATAGAGACAGAGAAATAATGAGATGATTATGGAGTTTGTAAATGAACATGTCAGGATCATTTAAGGACTGAGATGATAGTGTGAGCTTCTAATAATCACTTCATCTTCTGGAGGACTTTCACTACTGATCTGTAACTGTCATTGGTAATAATGCTGCATGTGTTAACATGAGTTAAATGGTTATTAAATATCCTAGGTTTAAGTCAAAGAAACAAACTTATTTTTAAACAGTTAATTCAGGTAAATGCTAATATACATCCTTTTCATCATCATTAAATATAACACTTTGTTATTTACTCGCCCCTCACTCATTTAATGAATGAGCAGATATTGAAGAGTTTTATGCACATCTTTTCTATTTAATGGCAGCTTATAACAGTCTTCACAAAGTTGCCTCTACAAATGATATGTTTATCCAAATATCTTTTGTATTTGACAAAAGACACAGTCAAACACAACTGCAATGACAATAAATAAGTGTATAAATGACATAATTCATACTTCAGAATAAACTATCCCTTTATATGAATGAATAAATAACACTAACATGTTCAGATATATTTGCTGAATCATAAACATGTGTGTTGTTTACAGTAGACATCTGTGAGGAGCTATAAAAGATAAATCACAAAATGAACGGCCAAAGAACAGCAGGACTATGATTTAGACCATTTCTGCTAAATATCTCAACCTTCAACAGAAGAACAACAAAAACACAAACAAACATAGTCAAAAACATCTTAAATTCAGCATTTTACACTGAAAGGGATTCAGTCATTAGTATATTAACACTATTCAGTGTAATACTGGACAATCACACACTTCATTCATTTCTTAGTCAATCACAAGCAGAAGTTGTGTTCAAGTAGAAATGTTGACTGAAAAACATACTCTATAAACTCTTCTGAAGCACAATAAAGCTCAGTGTATTCTCTCTCGCTGTACCATCTGTAACACTTACATGTTTCGCTCGGTAGATCTATGGTCCTGAAGCGAAGGTAGTACATCACAGCAGCAGCTACAGCAGCACACCCCAGCAGAACACCAACAATTATCCCTGCTACAGCACCTCCAGAATAACCTGAATCTGGAACTGGACGAGCTGAAGAGAGACATATCAGTGTGAATGTGTGTCTGATCTATAACAAAACACTAGAAACAGCAGCATTATATAAACTATTATATATATTATAAACTATTATATATAACTGTATTTATTTTTTAAGCAGATCTTAATGTGTACATGTAATTGTCACAATCATTAACATTCAAAACAGCTGAAGATTATTGAACATTTAAAAATAGTTTAAGATTGTTGTCAGACAAGTAACTAGGCTGCCCACAAAAAATATTATCAGACCGAAGATGACGCTTGTCTGAGCTCAGCTGGTTATGATTTATAATTGTGCTTATAAAAGAGTGAAGCTGCTGTTTGTCCAGCGAGCATTAAAGAACATTTGCACTCTAGTGTGTTTTACCTTTTTTTATTTCACTTTGTTAAACAATAATGTAACAACAAGTTTTAAATAATGAAATAATAAAGGGGAAGACATACTGAGATCCGAAAGTTACAGTAATTTGTAAATCTCTATACTCTCCGTAAAACAAGGTTTTAATACAGTAATGTTTTAGTAACTAAAACACTTTACAGAATCAGATCACTGTGAAATCTTTATCATGCAGAATGTAATTCTTTTCACGGCAGCTGTACTTTTCACAATAGTTTATACATTTGTAATTGCTGGCTTATTTTAGGAAAACTGTATTGACACTTTTGTGACTATTATTTTGTTTTATTTAATTTGTCTTTGAGATGTGACCAATAAATAAATGTGTGTTGCTCTTTTTCAGTTTCAGCACATGCCCCTCATCAGGTCAGGACAGGCCTGAGTGTGAATGTGTCTGATCTACAACCAAAGTCTGATACACAATCATTACAATAAAGACTCGAGTTACTCACCACGGATGGTAACAGCATATTGTCTGTATAAAGTCTGTTTGTTGCTGCTGATCTTCGCTGTATAGGATCCAGAGTCTGTGGTTCTGGTGTTTGTGATAATCAGGGATTCATTGCGATCCAGCCTCAGTCTGTCTCTGAATCTCTCTTCAGTATTATATGATGGTGAGGTCTTGGCCTCTTTATCATGTTCAGCTATGAGTTTTCCTTCATCTCCAAACCTCCACACTATCAGCTCATCTCCTTGTATATCAGTAAGATCAGTCTGAAGAGTGACTGAAGTTCCCTCCATCACTGACACGCTCTTAATTTCAGATTTGCCAGATTTAGATGCGGGCTCTAAAATAAATTCAGAGATGAATCATATTAAAAACTATGAATGGCACTCGAATAGAAGGTGTACAGTCGATCAGTTTATCTTGCGGTTATTTTGCTTTCATTGGTTTTGCTTTCACATTCAAACACACATGAGTCTCTGTGACAACAACAACTGTCCAACAGTAAATAAACAATTGATCCATTTAGTAACTTTGCAGGTTTAGACGTGCAGAAATAGATAAATTACTATAAAAAGAAAAACGAATGCATTAAAAACCTTAATTTTTTACACACATATTCTCACCATAGACAGTAACACTGTATTCCTTCTCTGGTGTCCCGGTGTTGTGGCTGATCTGTATTTTATAAAGTCCAGAGTGTTTGGTTCTCATGTTCTTGATGGTCAGAAATCCAGTCTGATCCAGCAGCAGTCTGTCTCTGAATATCTCAGTGTGACTGGGATAGGAGATATATTTTCCATCAGTATGAGCAATGACTGAACCTCCGAACCACCACTTTATCAGATTGAATTTCTGTGTTTGATTAAGACCAGTGTTTAGAGTGACAGAATCTCCTTTCATCACGGACTTTACTTCATCTTCACCAGCTCCAAACACACCTGGAGAACAAACAATCCATTTCAGGGAGATTCAACACTTCTGGTAATGAACAGATAACTGTGATCAGTCTTATAAACACTTTTTAAAGTTATGCAGATTTACATGTTAGCAGTTTGGGTCCGGGGGTCGACTAAAATAGGAGTGCATGACGGAATATTCAAAAAACTATTTTGTTTCTGATAGTTTACATTATGGCAGCACCTGTCAGTTTTACTACATCAGTTTAAGAAGCACAGGTTACGGTTGCACTTGTGCCCTAATGGTTAAAGAGACTTGTAAACCAAAAGCCATGGATTTGAGTTTCAGTATACAGCAATCTCTTCCTACTTTGAGCAAAGCACCAGGGCTGCGTTCTCTGATAACGGTGTCTCTTAGCGCGCTACGAAGACTCAAAAGGTACACCTTAAGTAAGGGATAATGTACAGGCAGCCGGTAGTTATCGCAGAAATAAGCCCCGACAGTGTGATCTGGACGCAAAGCGGAGGGTCTTGTATCACGCTGAAGGGGCTTA
>JAUCMU010000039.1:6981346-6994434 GCA_032275025.1 Enteromius treurensis
TGCATGTCGGTGTGACGTCACTCCGACAAAGGCCCCTCCCACAATAGTTGATTGACAGCAGCGTGTCACACAGACTGAACTGGTGTCTTACCTCATAGCCATCATCAGACCGAGACCCAGAGACAAGCAAGACTCCTAAGAGATTGAGGTGTTTTGTTGTGGAATGAATTAAAGAACATAGCAGTAGTTATTTACCCCGCCATCTGCGTGACTGAAGACGCGGAGGAGTAACGTTACGCTTGGTTCTTAAAGAAATACACCCTTGATCAACGGAAATGCGTTTATGTTCGCGCAAATCATTCATAATCCAGCTGGAGTATAATGTCTTTTAATGAATCTTTGCAAATCCCCTTTTCCTAATAATATGCTAATTAGCAAGTTTCGCTATGAATACGTCTCCGAAAGATCCTCCGAGAGTGCCTTGGAAAAGAGGGGCGGGGTCAGCGCAGCTCGTGAAGATTTAAAGGGGAAGTACATAGAACAGAGTGATTTCCAAAGAGCTGTTTTTGACGGTGTAAAATTAGCGTTTTCTATCTTTGAGAAATTTTAAAACAAACTACATTACAAACTTTCCATTAAGACCCTAAAAATTCATATTAGCTTGTGGAAAGTTGGCTTTGGATGACTCCTTTAGCATAAAAAAAAAGCTAGTTGGGAGTTCTGACTCTTTCACTTAATTAAAGGTTTCTCAGAATTTAGTCAAATAAACTTGCAATTGCCAGTTATATAGGCAAATTGTGAGAAATAAGCCACAATAGCAAGTTATGAAGTCAGAATTAGGACATACTAAATACTTTAATTTTTTATTTAGTGGTAGATGCTGTTTTTTTTTCTTTTTCTTTTTTTTACTTTTTATTCTGCAAGGTTGCATTAAATTGATCAAAAGCTACGGCAAAGACATTTTGAATGCACAGATTTTAACTTTAGCTTTAGATCTCAACATTTAAGCACACCTAAATGATTTTGTACAACATGTGACCTTGTACCATCGGGTTTCACATCATTACAACCAACATTGCAATTTGTAATCTTCAATATGGATGCAGAATTCACTCTCATTATTTTTATGGACTGTTTCTGTCCTTTACAGAGTAACACTTTCCTGAAGAGCAGTGGCTGCGATGTTCACAAATGTACATGGATATGAAATCTGTCCATATTTGCTGTTCCTTTCGACTATGAAGATCCTTGTCACGCATTGGATTGTATTCAAGCTATGAAGCCACCTTAAAGCTCCTCCATTTCAGATGAGGCGAATCAATTTGTTCCATTTGTTAAGAGCGAATCTGGAAGATATTAGGATCGTTGGAGGTTTGGATAAGCCGTTGCAAATGTCTTGCTAGTAATCCAGAGTCATAAGCCAGAACCTGCAAAGGAACCGATGCGTTTTCAGCATTCTCTGCTGATTTGTTAAGCTTATCCTGAGGGTTGTCTTATAGCGTATTTAGCTAGAATAACAAAAACATCTGTTTCAGGCGTCTTAGACCCTTACAGAAGCATGTGTCATTCATCTGTCATTAAGCACGGGATGATCTGCCAGAAACGACATCTCTTTCACAGTTTGAATTCAGTCTGTAGCCATCATCTCTGGATGATTGCTGCACCTTTGCACCCTTTCCAGTTTATCATTTGGATTATTTATTTGAGTGTGTTTAGTAGGGGAACTGGAGCTGGGATGCAAACTCTAATCAGGTGGCCACATGGCCATCAGCTGTTACATTTGACTACCTTTTTAAATATTTATGCTCTTCATAAGGTCAATAACACACACTCACAGAAATAAAGGTACAAAAGCTAATTAGAAAAAGAAAACTTTATCATGTTTTTATTGCGTTTTATTGTGTTTAGCTTTATTTTTATTTTTCCATTTTCATATACACATTGTTTGTATGTCACTTTGAACTAGTTTCAGCATTAATTAGTTTCTGGCTGAAGGAGGAAATCCTATTTAGATAAGGTATTCACTTTTACTCCACGTGATTTCAGTTCTAAAGTGCCCCTTAAAATTCCTTTTTTCTGTTACAGGGAAATATTAACAATAATAAGGAATAGTGCTTCTGAGTTTTCGAAGTATGTGTTATCTAAGATGATCTGATCTTATGGAAAAGAATAGAATATTGTGCAGACAAGACGTGATACTAAGCAGAAAGGACAAAGAGAAATGGGCAAAGAAATTGCGTTTCCAGTAACAGACACTGCACATACCAACTTAAAAACGAATGCAGACAATTTTCTCTAAATGACAAAAGCATGTCCTTGAAAAGCAGAGGAACTACAGCCCTTAGAAATACTGGTCACACTGTGAAATTGGACTTTATCCCTGATTTTGTTAGTGAAAGGGCATTTGTCTGCAGACTCAGAAGGAGCTTTTGACTATTAGGCCCTATGGCAATAACGGTCATTGATGTGAATTAACACTTGCCAAGAACACAATATTTTCGGAGTTCAGGTTTTAATGTTTTTTTTTTTCTTTGTTAACATGGCTGTGCTTAATGAATGCATGAAACAGTTTACTTGTTTTAATTTTCTTAAGCAGATTAATGTAGGTTTCTCTGCTTCAAGCAATCAAGCACACAGAGAAAGGGAGACAACGTCTGGCTGATTTTTAGAAAGAAATACAAAAAGTTGCAGTGTGGATGTTGTATTTTGATGTGTATTATGGGAGCAGGCTCCACGAAAAAAACAAGATGAACCTAAACACAAATTGAAGACAAACTGGCTAAATTAACATGGGGCTCAGTGAATGATTGACTGAGTGTGCCATCCGGAGAGGAAATGGCTTTAGTCTATTGCATTTTATTTATTTATTTATTTTTTGCAGGCTTCACAATCTCTGTGGACACCATGCTGCTGCTCAAATAATGAATTTAGTTATTTAATCATCATTAGTCTTAGTGCTGCTGTTTTCACTTACATGTGTCGGTTTTAAAAATGATAATAAAAAGGCTTCCATTGGGGAAAAAATTGATCCAGTTTGTGTGATGTTTCGTGAGTTTTTACAGTCTGTGTTATGATGATTATGCAGTAAAAGTTCATTCAGGAGAGTGATCAGTAGCTCAGCTGTTTTGTAACACTTGTTTTAGTTTAACCTCTGCTTTGCTATAGTGACAAATGGACCCATTTTAACCATTTGAAATTCTCTTTCTAGATGCGGAGAGTGAGTTCTCCTCTCCAGAAGGCCGGGGCAGCCTGTTCCAGAGAGAAGTCTCCTTTCCCATAGGGAAGATTTTTGAAGACCCTGTTACAAAAGGTTACAAAAAACAAGATTTTTACGACACAATGTGTGGTGCAAAAGTCTAAATTAATCCATTTTCAACATATATTATATACAATAGTTTGTTTTTTTTGGTCAGTTCACAATGTTTTCTCCATTAAAACTGAAAAACAAGGTTTTATGTAATGTGTGTAATTCATTCATAAATTCTTCAGTACACGACAAAAGTATGTGGTTTGAAATCTGCCATCTTTGCGTGGTGAGCATTGGATTTGGAAGAAAGGACATCAGGAGATCACAGTCCTTGATCCTGGCATGAAAGGAAGCAGATTGGTCCAATTTTTAGTTTTTGAAGAAACAAGTTAAAAATCCACAGTATTTACTTTTTCCAGTTGGTTAGTTTTTAGTGGATATCAATGGAAAAACATGTTTGTGATACGTTTGTAGTGACGGCATCTCCCAGCAAGGACTAACAAGGTCTGTAAAACCTTGACTTTCTTCTATTATGTGTTCAGAGTGTTATGAAATGCTTCTTACCTCGTTCTTTTGAACTGTTCCCAATTGTGCTGTCAAGAGTAATAAATCGTGAAGGGTTCCTGTGCTCAAGATTTCAGATGCTCATCCAAGCAGATAAACAAACTCAAGCATGCGCATGCGCCGTAAGCAGTCTGTGCGTCCAAGTCTTGTTGCAACTTTCTTGTATCAGAGCCCAACTGTACACGATTCTCTTAAAGATTACATGACTTAAAAACATTCTTTCTGTATGATTACACTTGTCTACAGTGGAATTCACATTAAAGTATTAAATAAAATCACAGACCTGTCCGTTATAAGCTTGAGGCTAGACTTAAGTACAGTAAAATATGATCGTGTGTAAGAAACTTTATACATATATTATTTTGACATGAGGAAAGCAATTGTTACAGTTGTTGTTTTTAAGTTGTAAAATGACAAGTATGTGTCATATAATGCTGCTTTTACTGCTTTCATTAAAGAATTGCTAAACTTCCTCTCAAAGCTGTCTCAAATCTTTTGTTCCCATGGCAACGCTCCATCCCATAGAGTGTTTATGTACAGCTTTGTTTCTGGTGACCGCAAAATACTTAATCACTACATTTTTTCACATATATATATATATATTTTATAAAAATTTAAGAACAAAGAAAGCCCACCACTGGCTATAATAACATTTCAATAAATGCCAGTAAATTACATTTCAAGCAGTGTAGATGTGAAAGGCTCAGAATCCAGAACAAAAGCGTTTGGCACCCTTTGTAAACCTGTAATGGAATTAGCAGAAATTCTTTTTATTGGACACACATTTATGTACAGTAAAAGGAAAATACAGGAACTGTGACTCACTGCGGATGTGGCAGTAATGATTCAAGGCCCCTATTCTTAATTCTACTGGTTGATTACTTGTGCGTTTCTTCTGAACTTACTCTGGTCCTTGACATTTTTCTTAGCACATTTCTAAGAGTGATTCTCAACCTACATAACATAGAGTATTGCAACCCCTCTCCTTTTCTAGGGGACGTCATTTGTAACCAGTGGTCAAGTGTTCACCATAAGCCACTTTTAAAATGATTTTGTGTTTGTTTGAATGTGCACTGTAGGGGCAAGATAATTCAATCTACTCAAGGTCTTAGGAAAAACAACATGGAGGAGAAGGGAACGTAGGTAATAAAGAGCGGTTGTGTGTGCGATCGATTGAAAACAGAATGCAAATGCAGTTGAAAATAAGTGATATATGCCAGGCTGACTCTGCTTATTGTTAATAGATGTGTAAAAGCTGTTTACATGTAGCCCAAAATACAAAATAATAACAGAATTTCTTTTGAAAAAACAAAAGTGTACATATGCTTTATTATTCATGTTTTATTTATGGTGGTTTATTAGCAGAAAAATCCTCCAGGTCCCAATAATTCTTTGGTTTGCCAGCATCTTTTGCTTATTTTAATTCTTTCCAACAGTGACTATGATTTTGAGATCCATCTTTTTACAATGAGAGGTTTCTGACTTTAAACTTCCGCAGGGAAGCGGTTTGCAAAGATTCATAAAAAAAGTGTACTCACTTCTCCTGTTGATGTAGCTGGACCATGAATGATTTGAACAGACGCATATAGGCAGATCCAGAATCAGCGCATTCCCTTAAAAATGAAAGCAACATTAATCCTCTGCGTATTCAATGGCTCAGATGTCGGGAGTAAATGACGACTGCTTTATATTTATTATTACGTCCAACAGCAAAATGCCTCAATCACTTAATCAGAGACATCTTGTCTTCCCCTGCACAAGCTTAGAGGTGAGAACAGCTCACTCAGGGCGGGTCTAAGGTAAGACGGCCTTGTCAATCAATGGGGAGGGGCCTGTGCAGAACTATATCATTCTGACAGGAATCTGATTTGAGAAAGGGGATAAAAAAGATAACCTTTGTGGACTATTATCATTCTAGGGTGGATGTGTACACACACTTCCGACACATTTGCGTTCATACAACAGAAAAAGGGATTTTTTTTATTCGATGACCCCTTTAAGGTGGACGGTGGACATTGTCTCTAAAATGTCTCTGTTCACTGCTTCTTGTTTATTCTTTTCCTTTCCTATCTATTATTATTCCTCTGCTGTTTTTATTCCTTCTCCAAAATGCTATTCTCCCGGCTTTCTGCTGCTTCATCGCTCTGTATCTTTGTCTTCTCTGACTGCAACCATCTTTCACTTTCCCACGTGTCTTGTATCTCTTTACCCTCTATTATCTATGTCTCCCTGCTCCTCTGTCTCAGGCTGGAAAGCTCCTGTGCTTGTCATCCATAGTCATAACACCCCGGTCTCTGGGTTTGGAAAGGCACTCAAGCAAGCAGGGGGGCTTATCATCAGAGCCAAGAACCAAGAGGGACGTGCACACACAGACCCTCCCACAAATCCTTCTAAAAACACTGCTCTCTCTCTCTCACACACATACCGCTTTCCATAGCAACAGAACATATACAGCATTGCAAACGGGTTTGTTTATTTATTAGTAAGTGCTTTTTGTCTTACTAAAAGAATCTTATAGAAATTGATTATTTTGATTCTTGTCTTTGTCAAATTAGGTTACAATGGCAAAAAAGTGAAAACGGTCTTCCATAAACAGGATTCTAAAAAAAAAAAACCATAAAGAGCAAGAAAAAGTATAGGATAGCTCAACTCATGAAAGCAGAAGCACAAACCTTGTGATATGGAGTGAAGAAGACATATTCATCACATATTTATGATATTTTCTGTGCCATACAAGTCTGTCCAGTGCAGATTGATATTTAGGGCACATGAGCAACATGACCAATCGATAACAAAACAAAGCTGACCAATTTGCTGTGATCCCCGAGGTGCTCTACTCTCTCCACTGCAGTACATTGCTTAGTGTTCCTCTGGACCAGGGCCAGAGGTTGTCTTCCACAAATTTTTGCGCATATGCCCATCCCCTTCCCTATTTACCTCATCTTCTTGCCGCTTTCTCACCAACACAAACTCCCCCAAATGTGAAAGCTCATTGATCTCAGCCCCATCGGAATTAAAACCCTTACGCCCGAGCCCGGCGGCTATGACTGGGCAGTTTGTTGCACAAAAGAAGCTGCCAGACATCCCGGAAACACGTCCCAGTACAACTCTGCTCCACTAACAATGCGTCTGTCCCTTCTCTGTTCACTTTTGCTTCCAATCCATTTCCACCAAGGGACACAAACAAACCAGTCATCTTGAGCTCTTCGTAATTCCAAGTAACACTGCTAAGAAGACTCGGATTTAGAAACTTGAGATGTGAAATTAAAACTTATCTTAGAAATCATACTTTACAACACACAGCACTTACCAGCTGTGGTGAATAACATTTATTCCATGACTCACATCATTACATCTGTTAGAACCTGTTCACAATGGTATAATCATTCCAACTGAAAACATATCACATAACATGACTGCACTGTTTAAAGTCGACATGAAAAATTAATTTACAAATTAAGTTTTGCTTCAGTAATATAATGTATTTCTATCAGAAATACATAAATACATTGGAATAGTGTGAACTGATTAATCATTTAACTACCAGGGATTTTGATCTCATATTGACTTTAAACTTTTCTTCACATTGTGTCTGGCAAATTAGGATCCAAGTGACCTTTTGATCAAATAACCTATGCATTTTCAAATCACTCCCTCCTGCGAGTGACCACATCAAACTATTGAAAATGTTAGATCTAATGATGGGGTAATCCTTTTAAAGCCACATCTGAATTAGTTCTGTGCTGAAGGTGCTTAATTAATAATAAGTGTCGCTATGGTGCCGGGTATAATACTGCCGTATTTGTTATGACTATAAGTCCCGTTTTGTCTGCCAGACCTTGCTGGGGAAAGGTCACAATCATTAGATGAAGCTGACTCCTGTCCTGTGTGTAGAGTAGGACCACTGAGCCTCTCCAGCTTACGCAAGGCTGTCCCCTGTGTGTGCTTCAGGAAAGAGATGGAGGTATACGGCAGATTTATTACAGAGTGGAAGAGTATCAGTGGGGATGTGTGGGAATAGGATCTAAAGTATGGTTTAGTGTTAGACACAGGCGCTGCACAGGATGCAATTTTTAAAGTCAAACTGCTGTCAAATGGATATTGTGTCCTAAAAATGTAGCATTGGTAAGTTCAGGCAGATTGATTGTGAAATGGATTTGCTTTGAACTGTAGGTCATTGGTTAGAGGCTTATGACATGTAGTACATGTGTAATACATCAACAGGTTTAAGTTTTAAAATTATATTTTTAATTCTTTATTTTTGAAAATAGCTGATCAATGCTCTTGAATCAAAAATGCAGTAAAAACTCTCACACACAAAAAAGTGAAATATTGTTAGAATTTAAAAGCTATTTGCACTTTGAATATATTTTTAAATGATTTTTTCTTGGGACAGCAAAACTGAATTATTCTAGGCTTTACTATAGCACAATCTATCAAAAACCATTCTAATATGCATATTTGTTTAGCAGTTATCAATTATAATTGACACACAAAACAGTGGTTCTTATTATTAACAATGTTGTGAACAGTTTTTGCAGGCAAAATAACACACACACACAAAATAAAAATAAAATGTATGTATGTATATATATATATATATATATATATATATATGTGTGTGTGTGTGTGTGTGTGTGTGTGTGTGTGTGTGTGTGTGCGCGCGTGTGTGTTTAAAATAAAATAATATATTGAAATTCTGAATCGTTACAATTAATAATAATTTTGTATTTGCATATCTTTTAAAATGTAATTTATTCCTGTGATGCAATGCTGAAATTTCAGCAATTACTCAATTTTTCAGTGATCCATTTCTTAGATTTTGTGAAAACTGTAATACATCATATACATCAAATATATTTTATAATAGAAGTTTTGAGGAAGAGTCTTGTGGAACATTGTAAACATTACTGTCACCTGGGATAAATTTAATTTCTCCTTTATCAGTTAAAGCTTTCATTAAATTCAAAGTTAATATACTGTACACACTCACAAACTGATGTTATTTATTATTTAATTTAGTCTAACAGTCAAAAAAACTTAAAATACTCTTATTGTATGTCAAAATTCTCGTTTGTGTATTTTATTCTAGACAATCGTCTGAGACAATGTTGAAATTTAACTGAAGAATAACAAAGCAACCTTTTAGGCAATGTGTTGTTTTAATCTCTTCTTCTCTTTTAATCCCTAAAAGTATTCACACACCCTTCCTCCATAATGACTTTGAAACTGTGCTTCAATTGCTTCTTTCAGTGCTTTTGAGCACATGATGTGTGACTTCACTTTCACTTCACTTGATTGGCTACTATGTTCAGGAAGCGTTATCTCAAGTCTGCTCAGGTGAATTTATCTGTCTAACTAGATTCATCAGGCTTGGCCTTTTGTTTGGGTGAACGCTTGTCTTTTTTAGGTCAGTTTGAGGGAGCTGTGGGCATGATTTGCAGCAAAGGACGTACTTTACTTTGTGCTTCGAACATAAACCCAGCCATATTTACCTCAAGCCATTTTTTCAGCGCATCCCAGTAGCTCTGAAAGCCACGCATCCTCATATGAACCAACCAAATTAGGGTTAATAGCCAGTAATTTCCTTTTTTTCTTACTTAAAATGTGTTCTGTCCTTTAGGTGGCCTCAATGTGGTGTTTGTCATTCATGTCACTTCCCGAAGGCCTTGATTGGGAAGTGTGCCAACGCATTAAAAGACTTTATAATTACTCATGCATTAAGATTAGCCTCACATGCCCGTCCGAACAGATTTCGCTTCTCCCCGCTGACTTAAGTCAATCTATATGTATTGAAATCAAGTAGACATTTAAGTATCTGCAAGGTCAGTGACATTATAGTTGCGTAGTTCCCTTGAGGGAACCTTTGTGGCTCCGGATGGTAAAGGTACTAATTATCGCTTACACGTGGCGCATTTTCAAAGAGCAGACGCCGATGAGATGCGAACAGGCAACGGACCATGGTGTGTGTGTGTGTGTATGCATAATTCAAAAGCTAGTCTGAATATGAGCCTAATGTAAATCATCAGCGGCCTACAGTGGAGATTAACCAGAACAGAAAGGAAAGAGAGCGCCATGAGTAAACTATGCCACACATACCAGGCCAGACTGTGTCTGATCCTAATCGCCCGTCAACGAATTAACAAGAGCCCTCAGCACTTGACAGCAAGACCTTGAGTGCGGTTATCACCCTCAAGTCCCATCTCAATGTCAGGCCGACCGTGTTTCACGAGCGCATATGCACACCCCCGCACTCACTCCCTGCCAAAGACACAAACACTCGGAGGTTGGAGGGTGTAAATGACCTTTTAGACCACAGTCCTGAAAGACAGCAAAGAGTGAAGCAGAATATCAAATCATGTGCTTGTTTGACATCCATTGTTCAAATAATACGTGTATAGTCTAAATATACAAAACAAGCCCAAACATATATTTCCAGTATAAATAATACAATATATTTCCATTGCATAAAATTAAATAGTAATTAGTATATCTTTTTACATTTAAAGGTTTGAGCGTTTTTTATTATTTATCATTCAGCAAGTATACATACAAGAAAACTAGACATGTTATTGTTACAAAAGGTTTTTTAGTTCAAATATTGATTGATTGATTGATTGATTGATTGATTGATCAATTGGTTGATTGATTGACCTTCATCAAATAATAAAAAAAAATCACCAAAAAAAAAGATTTGTCCATATTGCACCATATTGATACTAATAAAAAAAAATTTTTAGCTTGGGAATAAATTACATTTTAAAATATATTAAAATAGAAAACAGTTATTTGAAGTAATATTACTATTTTAGTGTATTTTGGATCAAATAAATGCAGGGGTATAAGTGCAACGCAGAGGGCGTTCTCCATGTATGTTTATCTGTTCCAAGTGTTTCTCTGTTTTGTTTTCATGCCATTCCCTCATGTGTCCTGATCGTTTGTAACCCTGCCCTTGTCATTAGTGTTTGATTATCCGTCAGCTGTCATTTCCAGGTGTCTTGTATCTTGTCTTTGATTAGTCTGTGTACTTATATCAGTCCCTGTCTCTAGTTCAATGTCGATCGTTAATGTTGCATTTCTGTTTGTGGTTCTCTGCATTGCTTGTCGCATTTTCCTTGTTTTCCCCGTCCAAAAAATGACTCCTGTCTCCGAGTTCTGCATGCTCGCTAGAAAGCTAGAAAGCGAGATTGCACAGCCGATTTGTGACAACAAGAGACTGACTTACTACATAAATATCTTACCACAAACCTTTGAACAGAAGTTTATAATAAATGAAGTATATATTTTCACATTGAAAATATATTTTCTTGCCCTTTGAAGTATATTTTGCAGAATTTATTGCCATCTAAAGTTTGAATAAAAAACAAATGGCATCTTTCATATATTTACTATTTCGCTAAACAATGAAGTATTCATTTTTGCAAAACTTGTTGACGTCACAACAGCCCATGGTTTCTGTAAATATAAATCTATGAAATTTTTCATTCATTTTATGCCGTGAACATACTTTGAAAGGTAAAATACTTTGAAAGAAATGCATGCTTCCTCTCCTCAACAAAATATGATTGAAGTTTCATTCAGGTTTGAAGCAACAATTCAACGTTTAATACTTTAGGTTCAGAGATTTATCCAAATCCCTTTAAGATTTAGCAAGCACACTTAATAATATTGTGTATCAACACATTTTTCTGCTTTAACTGGCTGTGATACTGTGAATCTATTCTAACCCATCCTGCACTCCAGCAGCCCAAGTCAAAAGCTATGTTGGCGCAGAGGAGGGAAAGAGAGGTCGAGGGTGAGCTTTTAAGACTCCAGACTGTGTTGCTCATTGTAAATGGATGGTGTCTTGCCTTCTGAAAGCTTTTGAAGTCCTCTCTTGATATAACAGGTCTGTAAAAATCTGTGTGGCCGTGACATAACTGAAAGAATGTGCCCGTCAGGGGACTTCTGAGAGCGTTAATGTACCATCACCAGATAAAAAAAAAAAAAACCTACAGGGCCCCGGAGAGATGGAGTGGGGCACATCCCATAGATTTCACACTCATTCAGTAGTAATAGAAGGTTTATTTCAAATGTGCTTGCAGTGCATGTCATCAGAAAAGCATGAATAAAGTGCACAGAAAGCATCGGGGGTAATCCTTTATCTTCATCAAGGGCTCAGATCTGTCACTGGGGTCTTATTTCAGGGATTCTCAAGTTTTAAAGTGCCCCTATTATGTCTTTTTAAATATGATCTTTCATGCAGTGTGTCATGTAGCTGTGTGTGAACATAAACTATCTGGAAAGTTGTGACGCTGACGATTGTGCACGATTAATAAAGTTATTGTCTATCAAAAAAAAGAGTCGGCTCACATTCGCCTAAACGAGTCGCCAGCAATTTGAATCTTTGTCTGATACGGATCCACGTCACTAAGTAACATATTTGCATAATGTCCGCCCACGTTCTACGTCGCGATCAACTTGCCCGCCCACAAACCCTACAATTTCCACGTGGATTACATCATGTCAAGAAGACACTGTATCCTGTGAGAATTTATTTGTTTTAAATGCCCTTCCGAAAGATCTACAAAGAATGAGTGGTTAACATTCAATTTTTTTCAACAACACCTCAGCAGTACAATCTTGTGTTGTGTTCGCCTCCTTTTACTGATGACTGCTTTTCCAATCTTGGAGGACAACGCGATATTCACCAAACACTTAAAAGATGGATCAGTGCCCAGTTTACGTGGACTGGTGTTGTGCTGAATTTTGACCCCTGCCAGATTATGACTGGGACTGGGTTAGGATTACTATTGATTTCAACGAGGGGAGTCAAAATTCGGCACAACACTGGCTTGCACCTCTGAACTTCTATGTGTGAATATGATTAATAATTGATGACTGTTTTTTATAGCGATCGTTCCAAATACGTATTTCTGTACATTATGTTGTGTGACAACCCTGCATATGTCTTGGTAAACGGCTAACTTACGTTTCTGTGGTTCTGTTGTTCAGCTGTGGGCCGAAGGTAGTCTAAACATTGCAATCGATCCAGCTTGACTGTCTGTCTTATTGGTTTAAGTAATGATAAACGATGTTTAACGCAGTGTTATGCATTATACAACGTTGAAGTTCGCAGGTGTGCCCGATTCGCTTACAAAAGCACTTTCCACGGTAGTCCATGCTAACTACAGTTGACGTATTCTCTCAGAAAGCATCCCTAGTAATGTCAGAAAGTGTAGTTTTTGTACAAGCTCTGTAGCGGTAGACCAATCATAAAAGACTGTGCCATCTGACCAATCACAGCAGTGAGGGCTCACGGAGAGGCGGGGTTTAGACAGACTAATTCTTCAAACTG
>JAUCMU010000039.1:6994534-7033463 GCA_032275025.1 Enteromius treurensis
TATCTCGCAATTCTGACTTTATATCTCCCAATTCTGACTTTATGTCTCGCAATTCTGACTGTAGATCTCGCAATTCTGACTTTATATCTCGCAATTCTGACTTCATAACTCCTAATTCTTACTTTAGATCTCGCAATTCTGACTTCAAAACTCCCAATTCTGACTTTATAACTCGCAATTCTGACTTTATATCTCGCAATTCTGACTTCAAAACTCCCAATTCTGACTTTATATCTCGCAATTCTGACTTTATATCTCGCAATTCTGACTTTATATCTTGCAATTCTGACTTTATATCTCGCAATTCTGACTTCATAACTCCCAATTCTGACTTTATATCTCACAATTCTGACTTCATAACTCCCAATTCTAACTTTATATCTCGCAATTCTGACTTCATAACTCCCAAATTCTGACTTTATAACTCACAATTCTGACTTTATATCTCGCAATTTTGACTTCATAACTCCCAATTCTGACTTTATATCTTGCAATTCTGACTTTATATCTCGCAATTCTGACTTTATATCTCGCAATTCTGACTTCACAACTCCCAATTCTGACTTTAGATCTCGCAATTCTGACTTTATGTCTCGCAATTCTGACTTTAGATCTCGCAATTCTGGCTTTAGATCTCGCAATTCCGACTTTAGATCTCACAATTCTGACTTCACAACTCCCAATTCTGACATTATATCTCGCAATTCTTACTTTATAACTCCTGATTCTGACTTTATATCTTGCAATTCTGACTTCACAACTCCCAATTCTGACTTCATATCTCACAATTCTGACTTCATAACTCCCAATTCTGACTTTATAACTCGCAATTCTGAGAAAAAAAGTCAGAATTGTGAGACAAAAAGTCGCAATAACCTTTTTTTATTTTTTATACAGTGGCGGAAATATAAATTTGGCTCGATTTCTTAATTCACAACTCCTTTAAAAACAGAAGACTGCAACGGAACAGCTATGAATACAGATGAGATTGTTACTCTGCAGGAAACTCTTTGGTCTTCTCTTTATCACTGATGTCCTCTGTCAGTGTGTAAATAATGCAGCTGCTACGTGAAGGTGTTTTACATTCATATCAGCACTGCACACATCCACAGCATCTACACTCTCTGTGATATAGGCACACATACGCATAACCCTTCTGCTCCGGTTCCCTCGTGCCCTGTGGACGATCTTCATCAAGGTGAACGGCTGACTTTGGCCTCTTCGCTCCGGTCACTTATTTCCTCCGAAGTTCAGCATCGTCTCATAACCAGGAACAAGTTGAGGAACTTCCCCACAAATCAAGCCAAATCGCTTTATTAGGCCAGAAAGGAAGAAACAGATTTTGGAAGGTGCTGTTTCATCCTTTCAAACCTGCTTGTTAACTTGCCCCAGTTTTTCAACACATTAATAAAAGTTAAGGAAAAGTAAGGGCATTCAAGATCAAGATGATTAAAAATCTTTTTAAAACTCGTTTTGGTAACACATGTTAACTATTAACTATGACTTTTCCCTCAATGCATTCTTAATGTGCTTTTTATTAATACTGTAGTTAGTGCCGTAGTTGTTAAGTTCAGGTATTAGGTAGTATTAGGGATGTCTTTTATGGTTTCAACTAGTTTAAATCTAATGACATGTGTCTCTTACCAAATTAGATTTAATATTGGTGAAAGTTTTTAAATATATTGTCAGTTCTTTCAAAAGTACTTATAAATAATCACCATGTCAATCTATCTAATCACACTGCACTTAACCCCTGGTTACTGTGGTTCTGACCTCTTCTTTTAACCCTGAGAGAAGAAATGTAGGGTAAATACTTTTTACTGGAGTGTTTGCTGTCTTAACCCCACATCGTGGTTGCAAACTTTTGCCAGAATATTGTAGCTTGTTACTAATTATATTATAATACACGCTTTGCAATTGACTTACTTGTTTTGTCTTTTGAAGCCTCTTATAAGCATGAAAATGAACTATGTTTATGACTCAAGAAGGGCTGGAACTGTACACATTGTTCAGTGTTGTCAGTGCGTTGTTTCTCTGCGTTTCAGAGTAATTATTTAGACAGCTAAGGGTGATTGCCTTTAAAAAACATAAATCAAAGTGCTAGAAAACAAGATGGCTTCATGAATGTCACATCCTGTACTTCCAGTCCTGCTTAGACTGAGCAAATGCCATTGAGATGAATGGCAATGCTAACGGATACCTTTCTCCAGATATCATAGATAGGGGTGGATTTAGTGAAATATATTTGCACACATTTACTGTTATTTTCTGCTGCACAATGGTGCCACATAGTTATGTCCAGTGTCTACATTTTTCATGTACATATTATTATGGGATTCTTTCATTAACATTTATTCATTTAGAAGAAACTTTTATTCTTTCATGTTGCAGACCACGAAATAGCAATTGATTTGCAGTATAAAATTATTATTACTTATTATATTTAATGACACAACATTTTTGCTCCTCTGTGTGTACATACTATATTTTGATGCAGCTAAATTCTCAATAAATCTGTTATTGATACTGTTTCTGTTGTCATAAAACGGGATGAATATGAAATAGGGACTGAATAGTGACAAAAAAAAACCTACATAAACAGCTCTACCTTCCAAGATGTTAATCCACTCAAAAATATAATCGAATAATTTAGAAATCAAATCGTTGTCTGATAAAATCAAACAGGCTACCCATAAGATAATGACAATAGCTGTGCTTGCATGTAAAATTAGGCCCCGTTTACACCGTCGGATTAGAGTAAACGTTTCCTGCAGAGTAACATAACCGCAGCAGAAGTTCTGCGTTTTAAAACAAAAACCCACTAGTGTAAACAGGGCCTCAGATAAGCAACATATCTTTTAACTAAAATCTCGCATCTCGTGTGTGGAAATCACTTTGGGGACCCCTTGGCTTTCAGGGGCCCAAGGCTGTCCCCTGCCTTTGCCTAATGGGTAAGTCCACCCCTGATCATAGACCCTGCAGGCATTGATTTCACGAAGCAGTATGTCCCATGTTTTCAGCAGTGAGTTCTTTCCCATCACCAGCAAAACAAATGCTTGGTAGCATGCAAATAAGGATGCAATTAGACCTTCGATCTCTGGCATCAGCATCAGTGTAACCACTTTCATTTAAAGCAAATGAATCTTTGTTATTTGCATGTGTTTGTGTTTTGTAGTCTTGCGTTAAAGTGCCCCTATTATGCCTTTACAAATAGGATCTTTCATGCAGTGTGTCATGTAGCTGTATGTGAACATAAACTGTCTGAAAAGTTGTGATGCCGACAGTGCATGATAAATGTAGTTTTTGTCTATCAAAAAAAAAAGTGGCGGCTCAAATTCACCTAAACAAGTCGTCAGCAATTCAAATCTTTTTCTGTTACGGATCCACATCACTAAGTTAAATATTTGCATAATGTCAGTCCACGCTCTACATCGCGCACAACTTGCCACGCCCACAAACACTACAATTTCCACGTGGATTACATCATGTCAAGAAGAAGCTGTATCCTGCGCTGTCATTCAGTTATGGCAATGGCCGTTTCGTTTTCCGACACAAAACCAATCATAATGGACTGCGCCATCTGACCAATCACAGCAGTGAGAGAGGACGGGAGGGAGGGGTTTAGACAGACTGATTCTTCAAATTGCTTCACACGAGTCGTTTACCAATCATTTAGAAATGGGGTAAAATGAAATGTATTTTTGGAGAAAACTAAAGTGTTTTTGACCTTGCATACATGTAAACCTGTTTTAAGAGACTCATAAAGCAATATTAGCAACCTTAAAAATGGCATAATAGGGGCACTTTAAAGTGCTGGAAACTGTTGGAAATTGCTTGATTGGCATTGAGTCTATTCTGCTCAATTTTTTACTGTAATTTGAACAGACAAGGTTATGTGATCTTGGATGAAAGCACTACAGATCCGCTGCTTAATATTTTTGTGTAAAGCATCATTCTTTTATTTTTCTTTCCTGAATAAAGTTTTAATTTCTGTTTAAAAATCTAACAGACAATTACTTATGGATATATATATATATATACTCACACACACACATATATATTTATATATATACTTAACGTGGTTGATCAAAATTGTTTAGGTATGTGCGTCCCATGAAAGACATAATTTTATATGTTGTAAGACAGGCAAAATAACTCTTAGGCTTTAATCTCGGCTAGTTGCTGAACAAGCTTTCTCCCTCTGTTGCCTTGAAGGCAATAAAATAGTGGCCATTTCCAAGGATTATGCTATGATTTTCTGTTAGAGCCAGCAGTGTGGACAAGATTTTGACAGATTCAGGGCGGTTAGTGTGATTTCTTTTTACTGCACCCCTTTATAGTGGCTAAAATAGGACACGCTGAATAAGTACGGGTGCCAAATCTAGAACTTAGCACACTCTCAAGGGCAAACCAGCAACTAATGTTCTCTGCAACCGTCACACTTTAGTATTAAGATTAGAAAACAGGGCTGTTTTATCACCTTTTTTTCTCTGTGATCAAATATGAGACGCATACATCAGCAGAACTGAAGAAATAAAAAGGTGATAATGAGTTCACAACAGCAGCATCACAATCAGGAAGCTGAGATATTGTGACACCTGCACATTCTGGTGAATCTTAAAAAGAAAAGCCACCAGTCAGACTAATATCCGCTGCTTTTAACACCATTAACAACACTGACAAGACCTTTAAGAATTAGTTGTCATGTGCATTTTTTGCTATATAAAGGGGATTACACTCAATTAAATGTGTAATATGTGTTTGTTTAACTGTGTGTTTTTTTTTTTTTATATTGCTCTATTTTCTGAGAAATTGAATATAAAAGTGGTAAATCTACAAAACACATTTATTTACTTATGTATATATTTACGTATTTTATTTGAGATATTTTTCAAAATAAAATTAAACAAACAAAAAAACAATTAAAAATATGAATAAAAACTATAATAGAATCACAATGACACTAAAATAACAGCTTTCAAAAACAGATAATGGCTTTGCTGCCACCTAGTTGCAACTGGATTGAAATGCAATTGAAAAGATGGCAAACTTGCCGATAAAATACAGTTTACATTGCAGACATTGTGCATTTTGTTTGCTTCTTTATATATTGACAGTATGACTGAAAACATGATTGGAACTATGTGCTTTGTAGAACAGTATAATTAAAGCGTCATAAAGACATTCCCATACATTTCATATTATCATTTTAAATCCCACAATTTTACTCTTTCAGTTAAGTTCTCCCCCTAGCCCAGGGCCCCTTCAGATTTGAACACATCCCGCTTCTGTTCTCTGACTGGTGGCTCAGCTTTACTCTGATCTTATTATATTCGTGCCTCAGGGCTGCTGCCCTCTAATGAAATTAAAGACACTCACGTGTAAATCTATCAAATCATTTTACACTCCCGATTTATTTAATAAATAAATAAATTCCAAAAATATATATATATATTCACACGTGGCTACAGTTCTTCAAAATACCTTTTTTTCAACAGAAAAAAAATATATATATTGAGAAACATCTTTTTTAAAAACACAAGTGTGCTAAATCTATAACTGAATCAGAATCCCAATTCAGAGTTACATTTTTATGCATTTGCTCCTGGCATGTAACTCTGCATTTATATTATGCATTAGCCTATATTACTTCAGGTCATTTTTAATGAATGTTACATTATTTAGCTCTAAAGCAGATACCACTGCTGGTTGTCACGGGAGGATGGTATCTCTTTAACTAAGCTTTTCAGTCAAAAATCCAAATATATATACTTATAATTATGGATTTCCTTTTAATACATAAAAATAATAATAAAATGAATACATCTTAAAAGCGTGATAAACAAGCGAACTCACACCATCTTCAGATAATATTCGACTGTTTGAATTCTTACAAATATATAATGGACTGTTTAAAAGTAGCCTAGTTTCCATTGTGACAAATTATTTCATACTCTGACATGAGGCATTTTGTTGCAAAGTTGTATTTAATTAGGCTAATTGTAGGCTATATTTAAAAGGTCCATAAAGTCCTGGCACAACCTATACACTTCACATTAATTAACATAAAATAAGAAGAACAAGAATGTTAAACCTAATATAAAAATATCAATATAATATTTTCTTTCAGCATTGCCGAAAGTAAGTAAATACAGACATAGAGGCATAAACTGGAAGATGCAAAAGGTGTAGTCTACTACAATGTTATGGATTATTTGCCATTCCCTTTAGTTACAGACATAATAAAATCAACATTTTTTCATCTTTGAATTCGTGGACATTATTATTTAGGCTATGTCTCAAACGAATGCTTGTCCTCTCGACTGTTACTAGTGGGAGGTGGGTATAAGTGCAAACCACGACCTGTCAATGAGTCTGTGCGATCATTATTCAAGGAAAAACTGACCAATCAATTTTACCGCGCACAGCCAGTCCCGCCTCCGTACGTGGTTGCCAGGTTGCATAAAATCTCCTTGGAATGTTGAACTCAAGCATATAAAATGTGTATAAATATTTAATGAGAATAAAAATTTAACTTGGTTGTCATACATCTGACTCCTTGAAACACCTGTCATAGCAACCTATTTAGTGAGAGGGAACCAGTAGCAATTTTTTTTTTTTTTTTTTAAAGCAGCCTAATTTATGCAGCTTATTTATAACACAATAAAGAAATTCTAAATTACAAATGACAAAATAGTTCATTATATTAATTGAAATAATATTTAATGTATTATATAGTATGTTATATATAATTATACAAATTATACAAGTTAAATCATATAAGTACAATATGTTTTTATTTACAGTCCAAGGGGGAGAAAGCTAAGAATCACTAAAATTGTGTAAAAATGTGTATTTTGTATGTAGAAACAAGCATAAATATTTGTTAGAATTAAGAAATATTACATTATTACATTTGCAGTCGAAATCCACTAGGATTGAAAACAATACTAAGCAGCTCTCCTTCGTTTTAAATAAAGCGTGTATTTTACTTGGGGGATCTGGCAACATCTCATGCATCAGCGTCCACTGTGCATTGGTCTGAACCACACGCGTCTTATTTTCTCGTTGCTCAACTACAATATAGTCTCTTAAATTGTTCGATTTGCTTGTCATGTAACTGACATTTCCAGAGCTAGAAATATACACGGGTGAAATATTTTGTCCGGGAAAAAAAACAACATTCAAGATGGGTTGCGCTGGATTCACCTGCTCCAAGAATTCCCTGTGCGCGCTCAACATCCTCTATGTTGTAAGTAACTAACGCGTGAATGGAAGCAACCATATGGAACATCTCCATCAGTCTTTATCGTGACATTAGCACATCTGCTTTACAAATACTCATACAAGAGGTGTTTCTTTGTGGCTTTACTGCAGTCCTCTGTGTCTCAGGATCCATGTGAATTATTTAGAGAGATTCTTTGTGTGGAATGAGGCCGACGAGCGGTTCTGGTTTCACGCGCAGCCTGTAGAATAACATCCCGGTTTCCTCGCAACTCGTCTGTTTTGGCAAATTCACATCCTGCTTTTGTTCTGCCTATGCAGATATCCTGCTTCATTAGTGATTTAGCTTATATTGTGTGCTGATTAAGCCCTCGTCGGCACTCAGCGTTTACATTAGATTAGAAAGAACACATTATTATCAGCTGGGATCATTCACTTGTTACTTAATAGGTGGTAGCAGAATCTCAGGGCTCATTTCTCTTTATTGGTCAATAAGAGCAATATGCACTAACCTCAAAATACTCATTTCTGCTTTAAGGAATGAATAGGCCGAATTTTGTGTTATAAAGTGAGCTTGTGTTTTATTGCTCAAGTGGCATCACAGCTGCTGTTTGGCCGTTTGCCTGCCATTTGTGTTCCCATGAATCACCACTGACAGGAACCTGAACCCATTCACATTATTTTATACATTTTAACTTTAACTGCGTGTGTGTGTGTGTGTTTCATTTAATAACTCTATCAATGAGTAACTTTTTCGTTTTTCCAAGGCTATATCTAGATATTTAAGAATCTGTCATCATTATTAAAAAACATTTAGGGAAAGGTTGACCAATTAACTAAATATTAAGTAGGTTGTGTCTCCTTTTGAATCGGGAAAATTAGCATATTATATCAACTATTAAAAATGATGAAATAAAGTGGAATCTCCTGAAAATGACTGTCATAAATCTATTAGTATTTTTATTTGGCTTTCCTAACTTTGTGCTTTTGACTTTTATTTGTTTATTTATTTATTTATTTATTTTTTGCTTTTTTTTTTTTGCTTTTTTTTTTTAAATCCTAGCTTTTATTTAATTTTTTTTTTTTTCAGTTTTACTTTTAATTACTGAAAAGTTCAAACATCTTAATTTAATTTGGTTTTCAAGGAAACATGTCTACTTTAAATTGAATTATTTTTATTATTATTATAATTATATTTAATTGTTTAATATCAATGTTATTTCCATTAATGAAAGTGTCTTTTAACAGTTTTATATTACATTCACAGCACTGTTTCTCCCTGTCTTCAGATGGTGAGTTTGCTGATGATTGGCATCGCCGCCTGGGGCAAGTGTTTTGGGTTGGTGTCGAGCTTCCAGGTGGTGGGTGGCATCATTGGAGTGGGGGTCTTCCTCTTCTTTGTTGCCCTAGCTGGACTCATTGGTGCCATGAAGCACCACCAGGTTCTGCTCTTCTTTGTATCTTTTACTGTGATCGTCCATTCCTCATTTGTTTGTGTTTTGAATAAGTGCAGAATGAACTAATTTGAACTGTTTTACAATAATTATATCAGGGCTGAAAGTTAATGATGTGATTCATTAAACAGTTTGCATAAATCCTCATTTTCTCCTTCTATCCAATTTTGTAGTGTTCAGTTTCTTCTGGTAAACCGTACCCTGCTGGAGACAAAATGTGTAATTAGTCATAAAAAGGATTAATTGGAACAAAATAGCTAGGAAATCTTATACATTTTCCCCCTAATATATCAGAATGTTTAGAAACGTCCATATAAGTATTTTAAATACTGTGTGTGCATTGAAAAATGTATGCCAGGTCTTTGCATTGTATTGCATGATATGCTCTTCATTTTTTTTTTCATTGCTTTTGGAGATGAGACAGGATTATGATTTGCTCATATAATGCATTTCACTCTCTGACCATAGAGTGGTGCAGTTAACATGACAAATGAGTGTGCACAAAAGTGTACCACTTGCGATGTGTAAAAAAAAAAAAAAAAAAAAAAGGCTCTCAAATGAAATGAACTAATCCCAAGATGAATTTGGGCCATTACTAAAAATGCCCTGGAAGAAGCTTATATATGATTAAACACTGTTACTCAGTAAAGAACGATTGCATGATTGTTCCGGTAGTCTGTTTAGGGATAGGAAACTATTTCAGTATATTACATTTCATACTCAATAAAACATCAAATAAGTCACGTTTGTATTTTAAGCATAGCTTACGGCGTTATACAATTCTGCATGTCATTGCCATTTATTACAGGATTTCAAGAGAAAAACCACAAACAACCACCAAATGTGTCTTCATTTACTTTATGCCTTGTTGAGTTTAATTTAGTTTTATTGAAAGTTCTGATATTTATTACAGAACTTTTAAATATAGTGAATATAGTGCTAGATGCGGTGTTAAGAATAGCATTACTCTGAATGTTTCTGCATTGTATTTTTGTGTTTTAATCCTTAATTCATTGACAACAGTACATGATCATCCTGTTCCTGGTGTTTGTAGTTCAGTTTTCAGTGTCCAGTGCGTGTCTGGCTATCAATGAGGAGCAACAGGTAACACTGATCACTATATTCTCATATTACATCTGGTGCTCTTTCGTCTAGAAATGCAGTACAAATGTAAAATACCGTTCAAAACCTTGGGGTCCTCCTCCCTGTGTGTAGAATCACCTGTTGGAGGTGGGCTGGAACAACTCTTTGACCACTCAGAGGGATGTGGAGAAGAGTCTGAACTGCTGCGGCTTCTCTCGCATGGATATCAATGGAAGCTGTGCCGCTGTAATTTCCTCCAATACACAAGTTTCATTGTTCTTCTGTAGTGTTCTTGTACCGCTGAATGATATAAATGACACCTGCGTGGATGATAATGTTTGTGCTACTAATTTGCATGCTGATGACAATATAGCATAAACTGCAAGTGTGTGACATGTTAGGCATAATCGCATAATTTGTTCTATTATAATAACTCCGTGCTCTTGTCATTGTATTTTTGCCCTTGTGCAGCCCTGCATTCATTACAGCACTTGCACCACATGTGCAGCAAAGATTCAGGAGCACGCCGGCGAGGTGCTGCGCTTCGTCGGAGGAATCGGCCTCTTCTTCAGCTTCACAGAGGTCAGCCTGCTCCTGATTTCTCTCTTTTCAGATTCTTCACTAAATTTCACAACCAGAATGTTTTCTGGAACAATGTGTAGAGGAGTTTATTTCTTCATGCAAACAGTTGGGAGGTGATCAGGAGAGAAATGTGCAGAGATCAAACACAGTTTACAAGTGAAAACGGTCCAAAATAATTGCAAACAAACATGTTGGTGGAGAACCGGGGATGCACTTTTCACTGGAGAAAGTTACTATGGATTAGTGAAAAAAGCCTTGATGGATTTATTTGAGAGACGCCACTTTCGTGAGGCATTAAGAGATGTACTGGAATCATGTGGATTGCTTCTGGATTATTGTGATGTTTTTTTTTTTATCAGATAAAGGAACAAACCCATCTATAAGTAGCATTTTTGGGTGAACTAAACTAAACGGTTAACTTTAAGTTCCCTGCTTGTTTCAGATCCTGGGAGTTTGGCTGACATATAGGTACAGAAACCAAAAGGACCCCCGGGCGAATCCCAGCGCCTTCCTCTAGGTTTGATTCTTATGATGAATTCCCTGGATATGTCATCTGACGTTGGAGCTGTTATAGGGAGTGTGTGTTTGCTTTTACTGAAGAGGAGACCAGCCTGTGTGTTCTTGCTGCTATATATTAATATGTGCTTGATTTTTCAAGAGTACAGTGTGACAGCACTGTACTGTACATTATAAGGTTGTACTTATGCTTGAAGAATCCCTCTCAATGAAAGAACAGAACACCAAATACCAGTATGCAGTACCTACACTAATGGGCTAAACAACAAAGACCACTTGATTTTATGTCAACAGTTTTATGTGGTAAAAAACATAAACAGAAATGAGCTGATGTGATCAAAACATGCATGACACTATTTATGTTGAGTTTATATATGCTGACAAAATGTATCCATATCAATTCCAGATCAGTTTCTTATATTAAATGCACATGTTATCAATTAGCACGGATGATAGCGTTAAACTGAACTCGCTCAGAATCACTATAATGCAATAAAATTGCAATAAAAAAACAAAAACATTACACTATTGGACTTCATAATTAGTATGAAAATGCAATTACATAATTGATAGACGAATGTTTTTTTGAGCACTGTTTAATGATGTCAGATTTCAAATTGCATATGCATCTGCTTATTTTCTTTTCTTTATGTGTGTTTGTGTGTGTTAGTTTACCAGTTTGATTTTGCGTCTAGTTTTGGCTTCTTGCATGAATTCCTCATTGAAATGTGCATCTATATCCAATGGTTCTGTGAACTACGCTCTCAGGCATTTGAAATAAAGACAAGAAATAAAGACCCTGAGGACACAATTGTACTCTGGCCAGTTTTGTCTTTGTGTAACTTAATTGTTGGGTTTCCACATTGCTTAGGGCTAATGCTTTTATTGTCTGAAATCCTTTTTGGGAGTATTTCAGGAAAACAACTTCCTCCAGCCTCCAACCAATCAGAGACTGACACCTCGGGCAAGAGCTCATTGTAGAACAAAGGCAGTTACTAACCAGGCAACAATATGACTCATGAAAACACGCTGCCAGTTACGCTGACTCCTCCCACCAGGATACTAACCGGAGGAGACTCCGTTAAAGTGACAGTTACACAAACTATGTAGCCACAGCCAATGACTGAAAAGTTTTTTTTTTTTTTTTCAACACAATAGAAAACAATGACTACCAGCAACTATTTGTTCTTATAAATAAATAAACTTTTTTATAAATAAATTTTTTTTTGTTTAAAAGAAGATAGAAACTCATAGAGGTTTGGAACAACTTGTGAGTAAATGATGACATAATTTTTTTTTTTTTTTGAGTGTCTGTCCCTTTAACTGGAAAACCCACATGGCATCTGCTTTGAATAAACGGCGTGCGAGTGTAACTGGATAAACAAATTACCAGGACAAACGGGTGTTCGAACAACTTCATTTATTGGAAAAAAAACATGAAAAGAAAGCCTGAAGTTTACCGTAACAATCTACTCAAAGAACAATTTTTGTACAGGGCTTTACAGTGCGTTTCATGCCGTCAGTAAACAAATGACAGAAAAATAGTGACCCTCAGGGAAGTAATATCGTTTCGGCGGGCAAAAACACCAGGCTTTTGTGTTCACAACTCTGTCTTCAGAAACTTCAAGGCTCTCTGCATGTTGCTCAACACTGTGGAAACAAAACCAAACGAATGATGCTGCGGGTCAGGTGGCGCGGAATAACTTATTTTGGCATTAAAACAGCTTTCAGACTTACAGAGTTTCATGTCGGCGGGTTCATAGGCGTACAAGCGGTTGGAATAGCGGCCGGTGATGTCTGCACGAACAGTCATGGAGGGATCTGGAGTACAGGAAGGGTTTGAATCATTGATGCAGACCATTTAATAATATGCAGCATTATTTATGTATCAGGCATGATTAAATCAACTCACCAACAAAGACGATTCTGGGAACGTATTGGCCATCAGGAGACAAGTGCTTGTCTGTGGTCTCATACTATAAAAACATAAAACAAGGCAGATCAATTTACAGGCATTTGTACACATAACTGACTAACGTTAACTAGAACTTGCAGGATAATGCACAGACTGCTAGGTGGAAGTTTGTTGCAATAGGCCTATTTATAAATGTTCGTTTATAAAAAAAAAATAATAGCCTACATGTTAAGTAATAGGCCTATTAAATTGCAGTATTTAATTTCATATTAGTAGATGATGGAATTAGCATTAAGTTTAAAATGTTTAACTAGTCTAGGCTATTTAACTGTCAACAAATGGTAAAGTGTTACTCACCACCAAGTTCAAAATCACGAAATCCTCATCGGCCAGCTTCTGGATTTCTTTATCCTCAGCGAAGGCCTTCTTCAGAGCTGATAAAATAATAATAATACCAAAAAAAAAAAAAAAATGAACTATTTGAACTAACCAAGAGTAAAAATGTCAAAATAAAAGTCTATCCTTACCCTGGCTGTGTGGGCAGTCCTCCAGATGAAAGATGACCATGAGGGGCTTGTTTCTAATTAAACAAATTATGCAAGTTGTAAAAAACGTATATTTAAAAAAGCATCAATAGACCTTCTATACACAGAGAAGTGTAATTTCTCACTTGGATCGTGACCAAAACAGTGCTTCCTCATACGTCTGTGCCCAAATCAGCTGATCACCCCATCCTAAAATGAAAGCAATACTGAATACAAATACTAAAAACTGATATCTACTCAGCCAATGTGGATGATAACTGCTGCAACATCATTATGGCTTAAAAGGGAGGTGTGGGATAGCATTTCACACAGTAAAGAACTGGGAAAAAAAAGATCTTATGCTACTTTCTGCATATGTAGTTTCAGTTATGCTATTCTAACAGCTCACTAAAGCAATATAATTTCACAAAAAAAGCTGCTAAAAACCAATATTTTGTAATGTTTTCATGAAGCAGACCTCTGGAGAGCGTCTGAGGAATCCTCTTCTCTTTCTTTGGAGTGGTCTTCTCAGGCTTCCCGATGGCAGAAGACAAGGTCACCAGGACCAAGAGCACTGAGAGTATTCCTTTAAGCATCTTCACAAGCTGAAAAAACGAACCGTTTTGGTATATAGCGGTTAGGAAATGACAAAGCATGACTTTACCACGCTTGAAAGCAACCTGTAGCAAAGTCTCCAGAGAAATACAGCAGCAAAAAGTCCCTGAAAAGTGCAATCCTCACCTGTTCTGGGCTTCTCTGTTGAGTGTGTTCAGACTCAGACTGCTGGTCTTTCTCTCACTCTTTCTCACACACCTGTGCCTCTCTTATACCTGTTCACCTGAAGCTCCTCCCACCTCTCTTCTGTTCTGGAATGCGATTCTGCGCTTTAATGCTATACCGCCTTATTTTGTAAGCAAACTTTCATTAACTCTTTTGTTTGGCTAGATTCCAAGGACAGGTCAGCATATAGTTTTGATAAGCTATTGAAGAATGATTGGGCTTTTTGGGATTGGCTGAGCTCGGATCTGTGATGTCAGAGGGGTAAATTAATGGGCTTTTGTAATTTAAGGAATGACGTGGTGTTAGAGTGAGAAATTTGTATATTATATATTTAAAATATATTTGAGTCCTATTATTATCAAGCGCATTGAATCTAACTGCACAGTGTTTTTGAAAGTTATAATTGCATCTGAAGGAAATCCACTGTTGGCAAGGAGGAATATTTGAATATTATAACTTGTGCATTATAATTAGTTTTTTTTTTTTATATAATAGGGTGTGGATTTTATACAGGATTCTTAATAGTCCAATGTGTAGTTTGCTGGTGAAATCCTGCCTTGCAAACATTTGTTTAATGAAGCGCTCAAAAGGAAGTTTCTTGAGCAGTATTCCTTCGAAAGGTTGACGTGTCCTTAAGACGACTGATTCTCTATCAGTCTTTTGGTGTAACTTTTTCTGTGTAACTGTATTATTTTTATTATTATTTGAAATTATGATTGTATTATTCTCATTTTATGTTATTTTATTACCTTTACCACTTTTCTGTACTTGTTCTAATAAAGGAAAATGATTACCAGTGACCTTTTTATTTTAATAAAACCTTTTCTTTTCTTTCCTTTCCTTTTCTTTCTTCTGCCACTTTTCTGTACCAATTCTATAGAGAAAACAACAAAATAATTCAAATGAAGGAAAAGCAGCACCCTTTATTTTAATACATTTCTATCTTTTGCTTTATGTCATGTATTACTTCGACCACTTTTCTGAACCAATCCTGAAAAAGTAAAGCATAACCTTTTGTTTTAATTTAATGTAATTTTTATTTTATTTCTTTTCCATAATAAATGCCAGGGAAAAGCATTACCTTTTGTTTTAATTTAAATTTTTTTTTAATTTAATTTAATTTTACCACTTAATTTTAGCATCAACAGTGACCTTTCAGTTCAGTTTATTTGCTGACATCTGTATTACATGACAGTTGTAAGTGTTGTTTTGTAACATCCTCTGTTGAGTTGCTCAAACGCACAGGCCATGTTAACATTTCCGGAGCAAGTCACTGCTGGAAACTGGAGAGGTGCATGTTTATAGCCGATTTCATCTTTTCTGAAAATGACTTTCTCTGAAACGAAGGCCTCTTTGCACTAGCGGTTGTGGGATACTGTGACAGCGCTGGATCAATGGCATCTTTGTGCTGAGTAACACAGAGTCAGGGCCTCCCCGACAACCAACACCACTCAGGCTCAATGAATCTAGTCTTTTTATGACTTCGCTCTCTATGTCCTTCAGATGGACATTCACTGCCCCTATATTGTGCTCAAAATGACAGGTATGACTTACTCCAACTTCCAAACTAAAGGTTTGTCGCAAACAAAACACAGCTGAGGATGTGCTTCAACTAATTCAACTATTTTTATTACGTCAAAGTAAAAGTTGCTTAACCTTCAGGAAGTTAATATAACAATAATAATGATATTAATAACGATAGTACAAAATGATTAAAACATTATTTTAAATAATACAATAATGTGCATTTTAATAATTTAATCTTGTTTTCTTCTCATCCAGTCTACATTAATCGGATCAAAAAATAAAACTGTAACATTGAAAAATATTATTTTTATTTTTTAGATTAATTGAAAGACCTTTATTTGAAATTAAAATATTTTTTATTAATTAATATGACACACACTGTATATAACATATAAATGAAATTTAAATATACAAATTTTGTATCGTCATTTTTTGTAGTAATATATATATATATATATATATATATATATATATATCAATAAAACTATATTATTGTATTACATTTATATATTATATTATTAACAATAGACATTTTTTTCATTTAATACTTAGATATATTTTGTATTTTAATATTTTTTAACAATGTTTACTGTCATGTATGATCAATTTAATGTGTCCTTGCTGAAATAAAAACCATTTTTTTGTACAATACAATCTTAACATTTACTAAATATACATTTACTTTCTTACAGTTATTTCCAACCCTGTTACCAAAATTTTGTTGAAATAAACATTAAACATATGAATTCCTTGCAAATAAAAGAAAAGAAAAACTATCAACAGCAACTGTTTGGATGCTTGTATACACAGCAAAGACCTCATTTTTAATTCATTAATTTATATTTATGTACACACTAAAAATGAAATACGCGTTAAGTTACACAGGATGAATGAATTGCTGAGGTGTCCTTAACTCTAATTGATCCCTCCTGCGCCTTGCAGGCATGCAGAAATTCTATGAAGTCGAAGTCAATATTTGTCCTCGAGGGCAGGGTGCGCAGACCACTCCTGATCACACACACTCCAGCAGCCATCTGCACCGACTCCGCCCTGAGAACACGGATCTGACAGACCGGAAGACAAACGCGCCCGCGAAGCATTGTTACCGTTTGACCCGGGGAGGAAAATTCCGAGGGATTGTGTAGAATCCCAAAAGTAACCCTGTTAGACATTCAAACAAGGCGTTTAGAGCTTAATCATGCAAATAGGCTCTGAGAGAGAGTGGTCGTTATATGTTGACGTAACTTCTTAAGACCCGGAGGGGAAAGTTTTAGGATTTTTTTTTTGTCTTTAGAGCATTAAAAATAGTATAAAAAGAAAAAACAACTGAATAATAAAAAATATTTGATCCACAAGTTATGCAGTGTCCTCTGTTTAACACTCCTCTGTGAAGAGTCAGATTACAGCAGGACTCAATTTCTTAAGAAAATAAAATAAAGACATGAATGCATAGGCAAAAAGCAATTGATTTTTAAAATCACCAATACATTTAGCTTAGTTTTCAATATTTATTATTATTATTTTTAGATATTATTATTATTATTTTTACCAGACGTTGTATAAAAATGATTCTCATCTATAACAGAATGATTCGATATACCTTTTCTACAAAATGTGTGTAAAATGCTCATAAACGGGTTTTATCATTATATGTATCTAAAATAAATCTAATCTGCATATTAATGTGTTTTTGGGGAAAATACTGAAAAGTGTAATCATATTAAAATCAAGATTTTAATAATAATATATAATATTTAATAGAATACTGAAATAGAATTTATTTCCCTGTTCATTTGTTATGCCTCCCAAAATGAGTAATAAACATGCTTTTAGTCACAGTGAGTCATATTTTGAATTGAAAGGCCATAACAACCTAAAATGTTGCTTTATGACACACAATTTAAAACGTAGATTTAAATAACTACAAAATATTATCTTCACCAAGTTAATGTCAGCCATATTTGAATACCAAGGAGAAGGAGTGTTCAAATCTAATCGTTTGGTATCTCTGAAAAGCCCTGGATGTGCTCTGTATATATGGACATCCAGACTGTATAGTAACGTATAGTTTTATAGAAATTCACTAAAACATAATATCATTACATGAGGCCGCAAGAGGTTAATGAAAGTTCATTTGAGAGAAAACAGCACGTTCCGGTGAATTTCGTAACGTTTATTAATTTACATGTAGAAAAACACCTTACATTTCTGAATGTGCCTTTTATTGTGTTTATGTGGCGCTCTGACACATAGACACCTCTCAGACAACAATAGAAAAAAAAATTATCAGACTTTTATCAAAATAAAATCATGGGAAAATAGTGAATCCAAAAAAAAAAAAAAAAAAAAAAGAAAGAAAATCGAGTCCCAAAAGAGACAATGGCCACGGTTTTCACAGAAAACACCTGAATACGTTTGGCCTTGATGATAGTGGTTTGTAGCCCGGGTTAGGCTCAATTGAACACTGATAGAGCAGAAAAGACCCACACGAGTCTGAGAACATGAACGCACAGCAAATCAAGCCATAGCATCAACATCACTAATTCTCCTGATTGTCACACTACACAGAACAACAGTTGATATTTCTTTAGCAGGCTAGGATCACTTTTCATTACAAAGTATCGATTCAAGTATTCAGCGGGACTTCAAAAATGCAAAAGGTAGCGGTTCTGGATAGCATTAACCCCTCGCGAACACAGCATTTCCAATTCGGGGGGCACAAAAAAATGCCAATTCATGAATACTTTTCAGTGCAGTGGAGTATTTTTGAAACTATAAAGTGTACTGGAAAATCGAGGACCATGTGTGAGGCACTTTTCATGCCAGCTGACAAGAAAAAAAAAAAAAGAATAATAATTTCATAGAAGTACGGTTTCTCCCTCTTCAATAGAAAAAGATGAAAATAAAACTTCAAAGAACAGTACGGCAAGAGGGTCTGAATTCAACCAGAAAATCTTAAAATAAAAAGTTCTGTGCTGTAATAACGGTTCAAAGTGTCGATTTCATTACGCACGGAATAACTGGTGTGCGAATTATAATTTAGAAAACCGCACACCCAGTATCTCGGGTTTTGGCCACCAGGAGAAGCTTTACGAACTGTACGCCGCTGGCTGAAGACAATTATTTACACCATGTCCTAGTGGTTACACTCAGGTTATGTAGTACAATCTTTAGCAGTCAGGTCAGTGGTACACAGAAGCACAATAAAAAATATACATATCCAGGAATCACTATTTACACGTAGGCTGCAAAGTCAAGTAATCTGACTCTTCACAGAGGATCTCAGATCTTCTCAACAGCTTTCCAGATGAGTGTTAGAGAAGAAATATTAATGTTCAGATCCAATGAAGCAACTGTACACTCGGAGGAAGCGGGGGGATTGTGCTGTCACAGACGCAAACGTCCCCTGTTTCAGTTTCTGTACACGAAGCTCGTTTTGAGTCCTGTTGCCCTCTAGTGGTGAGTTTAAGGAACAGCAGTCTTCAGGTGCATTAGTGTCCGTGCTGGGGAGGAAGGGGTGGTCCGTTTACCCCAGGGTGGTAAAACGCACAATTATTTTCATACCGACAATTTCCCTTCATCATGAAGTGGCGACACACTGGCCTCTTTGACATGTCTGAAATAAAACAAAATGATAGTTATATACTTTGTTTATTATAAATGTTGGAAAATTTAAGCATTTGGCAATCAAACTTACCACCCATGTTGTTGTGTCCACCACGTGGTCCCCCACGCCCCCCTCGTCCTCTGAAGCCCGGGTCTCCTCCTCCTCGCCCTCTCCCCCGGTGGAAGTGTCCTCCTCGGTGTGGCCCTCCTCTCATGGAGTCTTCGCCCCAGTAATTGCCATTGTCACCCCCACGCACCTGTGGCCCGGGCGGGGGACCCATCATTCGTGGGCCCCCAGCGTTGAAGGGTGGGCCGTGGCCATGGGGGGGAGGAGGATGGTTGAAATGTGGCCCTGGGGGCTTGTTTGGAGGGAAACCGCCATTCATGGGCATCGGCATGTTGTTCATGTTGTTCATGTTCATGCCGGGGCCATGGCCAAGCAGACCCGTGTTCACTAAGAAGAGGGGAAAAACAGCACATTAGATATGCTTCTTAAACAGTATGCAGTTGTTCCTCAACAAAGCAGTGTTGTTATGATTGACTAAAAGGCTTTGGTCTATTGAAATAAATCAGAAATAAAATTCAGAGATGTTAAATGAAAATCTGAAAACTGAAATGAAAACTGAAATGAAAGCTGAATAAATTAATAAAATCAATAAAAATAAAAAATCTGAAATTCAAGAGATTAAATTAAATGAGAAATGTAATAAAACATAATAAAAGTTGAATTGCCAAAATTAGCAAATGGTACTGTAGCTAATTCTTAAATGTACCTAAAATGAAAATGAAAACTAAGTGTAAAAAAGGTCATTTCGAATGTATTTCGAAATATTACAATAGTATATAAACAACACTAAATGGCTAAAGGAGAGCAAACACGTACTTGGCGGAGCATTGGGAGGTTGGTTTTGATTCTGGTTCTGGTTTTGTTGCAGGGAGCCCAAAAGCTGCTTGATCTTATCCGAGAAATCAGGCTGTTTGATCAGGTCCTCTGGAGACTGGTTAGATCCCTGAGCACCCTGAAAGCCAGGATGAGAAGCTTTAAATAAAGGCCTTTGCACATTGGTTAATTACATATACATATCCATTTAATCTCACCATGATAGATGTGAGTAGCTCCTGCACATTAACAGAGGGGTTATTACTGGCTGGTGGGGTGTTGCCTTGCGCCTGAGGGCTGCGACCGCTGTTGCCCAGACTTCCCATGAGGTTAGCTAGAACAGGAGGCAGCTTGGAGCCTTCGTTAGAGCCTGAAGAGCCGCCGGAGGCCGCAGCATCAGCGGTCTCCATGAAATTCTCCTCCATACTGCAGTCCTACAACACCAAAGAGGATGGAGGTCATCAACATGCCACATTTGATACTTCAAAATCAAAGAAAAAAAGTTGAAGGGGAAAACATATGGAAAGGTAATTGGCGGTCTTACCTCATCCAGTGGGATGAGACGAGGAGGCATGGGCTCGTACGGCTCAGGGTCTGGCTCATGAGGACTGTCTGGAACACTGCAGAGATGGAAACAAACCATATATGTCCATTTAAAGCTCGTAACGACATTTCTGAGCCTGTCTACTTTACTCCACCAATGTGGATGATTCATTTGTGCAAGGGTTTTAAATCATTTTTTTAAACGCAAAAACGCTATATATAGCAATAAGCCATATTGGTAAACATGATTTCACCAAGTACAAGTAAGATGTTCCTGGATCAACTTTTCAATAAACCAATCAGATTTGAGGGATATTTTTTCTGTAAGTATCTGTTTTAGGCTTATGATTAGGGTTAGGTGCTTCTACGCCCTTGTTAATCAGTTATAATATCCCACTGATGTTAGAATGTAAGAAATTTGGGGTAGGGATTGATTGGGATAAGTCTATATTTTAGGACAGTAATATTGATCCAGGATTATGTCATACGTTCCGTTTTCTTACCTCTCTTTGCTGAGGAAGATCTCCTGCAGAATGCCCATCTCTCTGTCTCTCTGGATCATCTTTTCTCTGCTGCTGGAACCAGGAATGACCAGGCTGCCAATGAGGGTCAAAGGTCGCGGAGGAGTCCAGGGCACCCTCTCCTCCATGGTGTCGTGAGAAAGACGACGAGCCATTTCAAACGTCTGCCTGTCCATCATCAGCTCCCGTTTGGCCGCCTCGCCGAAGTCCTTAATTTTATTAACGTTCACTGAAATGAAAAAAAGAGTGATGATCATTATCAAACAAATCCCACAAGTATTTTCAGATATGAATGGATTTATATTGCAATGATATTACTTTTACTGTATTGTTGACTTACGAACTGAAAAACCTTGCAACCTCCAATTTTTATGGTGCAGTTTAAGTAAAGATAGTGTTGCTGTACCTCTCTCAGTCTCATCCAGGTCAAAGTAGAAGTATTCTTTGAGATGATCCTCTTCCGCCCACCGAACGCTTTTCTTTTTCTTCCCTTTCTTAGTCAGACTCTCCTCCTCACCACGAGGTTCAGACAGAGCGTTGGGTTTGTCACCTTAAATTTTAAAATTTAAAAATAAAACATTTTAAATTCAGCGCGTTCTTTCAATTCTTTCATATTTCTATAGAGCTAGACTCACCGGTTTCCATTGCATCTGGGTCCTCGGTGGGCACGGGTGTGCCGGGCTGCTCCAGTTCTTGGTTCTCATGAGGAGGTGTCTGAGATGAGGGCGTCTCGGGGGAAGACGGTTTGGCCTGTGCGCCTGAGTATGACTGCGGCCTGCTGTCAAATGGACAGGGCTGTGGAACACAAGAGATTAGAGGGACAAAACACAGTTAGTGGGTCTGGGGACAACTCAAATACTTCAAGCATAAACACAAAAGAGGGTTTTCTGATGTGGCACACCTTGTTAGTGGTAGGGGAAACTGCTTTTGGTTTCTTTTTCTTGATCTTGATGCCAGGCACCGGAGCGGAGTTGAGGGCATCCAGAAATCCAGTGCCTTCCATCGCTAAAAGGAAGTGGAATTTAAAAGGAAAAGGAAATGGATATTAAGCACCAGTCGGAGAAGAAACTCTACTATCCTTTTTTGCAGATTATCATAATCATATTGCTCATACTGCTGAATAGGCATACTCACGCTGTGGGGGTATAAGTTTGACTTTGATCTCTTTGGCAGAGTTGGGGGTGGTGTTAAGGGGCTTGTACTTCTTCTCCACTGGTGGTGCATCAGTCGGCGATGTGCTAAATGAACAAAGTCAGAGTTAAATTATTCATCTTAAAAGCCTCGAAGTAAAACTGCATTCAAATTCATTCAAATGATGAACCAAATGAGAAGGAACCCATCCTGGATTCCTGGCTTCTATGTGCCTGTTCATTATTTGCAAGAAAGAAATGGACTGTCCACTTACCTTGGTCTTTTGAGAACAGCTGGCTTGATGTTGTATTTGTCTCCGAGTTGGGGTGCAGAAGGGGTTTTCTTCACAGGAACTGGAGCTGGACTTTCAACCTCCAAACCTAAAGAAACAATGTTTAAAGTAAATGGAACATTTTTTAAAAATGTGTTACTGAGACATAAAATCTTTTATTATAAATTATAATATTTCATATAAGTATATATTAAATATCAACTGTTTCAGCTAATAAAATAAAATATGCAATAAACATATATATATATATATATATATATATATATATACACACACACACTCATATAACTGATGTGACAAATAAAGTTGTATGGAAATTAAAAAAAAAAAAAAAACTTAATTAAAAGTATAACCAAATGCTATTTTATATAAATAATACTAAAATAGCACTGGTGTCTAACCTGTAAAGCGGATCTTTGCGTGACTTGGAGCATAAGCTTTTGGTTTGTCTTTTTTCTTCTCTTCATCTGCTGCTTTTTCTTTGGGCTTTACCTCTAGACGCACTTTTCCGTCCTCCTTTTTCCGTTTCTTGTCTGATGGAAAACAGATTTGGATTATTTGCCAATAATGGGAACTTTCTAATAAGGCAAGTTACAAGTGCATTAAGTACTTTGACAAAAAATGAAGTGGAACACGAATTAAACTGGAAACCCTACCATTGGGTGAGACTCCACTGGAGACACTCTGAGAGCGGATAATAGCCATCCAGCCATCTACGAGCACTGATGCCAGCTTCCTCAGCTCTGACAGAGAGAGAGAGAGAGAGAGAGAGAGAGGGGATGAGTTTAAACCTGAGCTCTGATAGACAGTAAGCAGACTGTCTGACATTGATTCTAGAACATGTGCTCCTACCTTCTGTCTCGCCGCTCTTGCTCAGATGTTTCACCAGCTTGGCTGTGTTGTTCTAGCAGGAGAGAAGACAACAGACAGAGAGCAGGGGTTAGAAGACTGCGGGGGCATGTGTGAGCGTTTTATGGGCTGTGGTGTGGTGAAGTACCTGTTTGAGGTGGTCCACAGTCAGAGGGAGTTTCTGCAGGGTGAGCAGTATGAGCTGCAGCAGAGGGGTGTTAGTGGTGGTTTTTGAGTAGGTAAGCCAAGAGTTCAACAACTTGTAGCCTCCAACTCGAATAAACCTGAGCAGAAGAGACAGAGTTAAGCATATCCTTGAGAACAAAACATTCCAAATGTTTCTTTCGATGGGTATTATTCTTACCGATTAAGTACATCATGTGATTTTGTCTGCAGTAAGATATTCAGATACATGCATCTGCTGACCATTTTATGTGAGGCCTTCATGAGACTGTTTGAAAAGAGAAAAAAATAACATTGGTTATTGGAATTAATGGCTTTTTAGAATGTGTCCAGAAAATAAAAATGGTACAGCTTCTTACCTAAAGACTTTAGCAACTCCCTCAAGGCTTCGCAGCTCTCCATCCTTCCCCAGCAGAGCTTCAACTCCTTTTAGCACCTCTCTTGGGTCCACTGGGCCCACGGCCATAACTGCCTACTGACAGAGGGAGAGAAAACAGGGGTTATTCATGTGCTTATGCCACTGGGGAAAATCTGGATATGACATAAAATCACCCAATCAATACTGAAATAATAAGATCATGGCACTTCAGGAGAGCTCACTGGAACAGGACAACGTTGAATATTTGAAAATTTCCAAGCCACGCACATTTACAAAGGCGACGTACTCAAAGACCGGAGAAAAACTTCTAGATGTTTGTTTGTTTATATATATATATATATATAGTGCTTATCACATATGGATGATGTCTTAGTTTTCTGGCTCACAATTGATGTGTTTTCTCATAAAATCACAAATCATGACCACAGAACAAGCTGTGACCACTCTCTTTACAACAGCAGAAAAGTACAAAAAAAGTTTTCATTAAACAAATACATTACTTTAAACAACAGCTAAATTCATAATGTCTCATCACTTTGTGAAAATTATGCTATTGTAAAATGTTTCTTAGATTATTACTAAAGCCCCAAAACTGTAGGGATAGCGAGAGAATAAATATTACACTTCAGCTGTCTACAAACAATCTTTCTTGGTAAACAAAATGTTTAATATAGGATGTCTGGTGGGCTGTTAATATTTACTGGACTTTCTGTTACTAGAAAGGGGCAGCTGCTACAGCTGTTATAGTTTAACATCTGACAGTTGGCTGAATTATACAGCATTCATGGAACCAATCTTCTAGAATAATCGAATAAGTCTGTCACTTATTTAATTATACAAGAAACTCAAACTGGATGCACTGGATGGAGCACTGCATAATGTAGTTCATAATTTGAAATGAAGATAAACATAAAAGAACATGTTATATTACATGTGTCATGTCACTATCATAAACCCACCTGCTTTTTATATACACTGCACATTACCCAAATTAAACATCACAGGTAAGAAGGACAAATGATATAATGGCTGTGCATTCAGAGCATTACATAATTTAAATGATAAGAATTATACAAGAGCAGAAATGAGAGAGGAAAAAGACAAAATTAAAATCTGAGAATGCACTTAAGAGTTAAACATACGTTTTAACAATTTCTTTTATTAGCAATTAAGAAATAGTAATAATGAAAACCCTTGTAATCCCCACAAGTTCAACTGTAGCACAACTAATACCATTTATAATAAGTACGTCAAGAAAAATTATAAAGGGCACAGTAAAGGTGTTCAAATGAACACAGGGACTCTGGCATTATTAGAATTTCTTCCTTCCTTGTTAAGACACTGCTGTGATCCATCTGTCTATAAATTAACAGATGAATAATCCTATAATAAAATGAGATGTTTAAAAACACTTACAAACTAGAACCTTTATAATATTGTAAGTAACACTTATATTACAAAATCTGAAAACATGAAAAAAAATATATAAATATATAAATATATATATATATATATATATATATATATAAATAACAAAGACTTTAACCATATCCACAACTGTCATTGCTATGGGGTTGATGGATGTAAAATGTGTACGACCCACTTAGCTTAAGTGTTCAATTTAATTTTAACACTTAAATTACAAATTTGATACAAAGCACTTATGTACATACTTGTTTTCAAACTGTACTTACATTAAAAAATAAAAAAAACCTGCATGTAATTATTTTTGTAACTGCATCAACAGAACCTACCCATAAACCCACCCCAAACTAACCTTACCAGTTAACCACCTAAATGCTTTGCAATACAAAATAAGTACAACGCACCAAATAAATACACTGGTAATAAAATATATACTTTTTTGCAGCAAGTACATAGTATTTAATATAAAGTGTGACCAACAAGTGTACCAATTTTAAACAGTAAGTTTAAATGTTTTCCAATAATACTACAAGTTTTAAAATCTTAAAAGTACATTAAGTAGACCTTTTTATGTTTGTTTTATGTAGCACTATACAGAAGTCTAGAACCACTAGATTAAGAAAAATAATAATAAAAACAAAAAAAGTGCCTTAATGGCTTTGTGAGTCTATGTCCTTATCATAATTTATTTGCTGTATTTAGCTACATTTTTCTTTAATATTTAATACTACATATTAAATTCATATTACTCCCAATAAGGTTGGCAATTTTGTCAATCAGGAAATAAGAAGTGTTGCAAGAAACACCTTAAGTTAATAAGTATATTATCACTAAGGGTTAACTTAAAGCGTTTTGTGAAACTAAAAAGGAGACGTTCTAAGTTGTATGTCGCCACCATGTGGTTATTTCTAAATATACACAAATTTAGAAACTGTATTTGCCACGCAGCAATAATAAATAAGTATAAAATGGGATCAATATATATTAAAATACAGAAACAAGTATAACATATGCAATAAAAACGGTACAATATTAGAAGAAGAAAAAAGAGATGGACATATGCCAGTGATCATATCTTACGTAGTTAAGTCAACTACAAAAAGACGGATGAGGGCAGAGTTTATAATTGCGAGAGAGAGAGAGAGAGAGAGAGAGAGAGCCACGTCATTTGCCCTGCCCACAAGGAGGAACAGCGAGTATTTCTGCCTTCAGTTCCTCTCACTACAGCACAATTGACTGGACACCGGCGAGATTACCAACGAACTACAGCAGAAAATGAAATAGAAATATATAAAGCACCGAACGTATATAGATTTGTACGACTGTTAAGCATGCAAGTGTTTAGCAACGTCTGAACTCATGTTCTACATCATTTCCAAGACAGTGAAAAAGATATTGCTTACTAATGTCGAAAAAGTTAGAATTTACTCACTTTTGATCGTGTGAGAAATCAGGTTTTGTCTTACCCGTAACACTGTGGTTGAAGAACTTTTTATAGTCACAATCGAACTCCTTAAACACGGAACAATACACACAATTCCTGGAAACGTCACAGTTGTCATAACAGACAAGAAAAAGTCAACAAGATTGTACATTCACTGGAAAGAAAGGATTAACATTTTATCTGTCAGGTCTCTTGTGGAATGCAGATGTGAAGAAACACATTGTTTAACTTTACACGTTGCATTACACCCTATCCTGCATAAGACTCTGCAGCTACAGATCAAGTTCAAGTTGATGTCACCTACTTTCACCTTTTAATAGACTGTAACATAAACAGCTGGTATCTTTAAGCAAACAGCAAGATGGTTTTGTGTCATAACTCGTCAACACAAAGCATCCAGTGTTGTTCAGACTAAAGGCCAGTAATATGAATTTATGCATCTGCTTAATAGTGGCCACAGGGGGATTTGATTTGCCATCTGTCGAAGTCTCCCTCTCTCATATAGCAGCTCGCCCTGAGCTGACAGCGGTTCCTCTGGTTGGCTGAAGTCAGCGGTAAACCACGCCCACTATCTTTAACCACTTGTCTTCGTGAACGGGTGTCTGGTCGCCATCTTTGAATTCCGACAAGTTTTTAAAAACACAACGGCTATGTTCCCCCCGCCTGCCATTTGTCTTGCTCGTTTACAAAGTGCTACTATATTTACCCCGCTAGCGACTCACGGATATTAAGACGATACCTCGAGCTGTATTTGGGGATGATGGCGACGCGAGACAGCCGTTCCGAACTACAGTATTTCCCGTAGATCCAGTCAGAAAAACAAAGCCACCATTGCCTCGAGTGATCCGAGCAAAAGGACAACCCGTCCGCCATTTTAAAGCAAAGTCGACAAGACAAATAATACCCTATTCTAACGTACGCACTCGTTAAGCACACAACACAAAAAATGCAATCTTTATAGTCAGACTGCTATGCATTTTTAGTTATCATTGCCTAGGGAGGTTTATTTCACCCAACTAGCTCAACGGGTATCCAGTTCCGCCAACTAATAACACCTAACGACATTATTATGAGCAAAATGTTGCACTTCAGTCTGTTTTGTCTCTCCGTTCGGCTAAATCCACAGGCGCCACTTGGCAATCTTTATGGGCAGATTGCGTTGATTGTTCCAGTGAGCTCTCCTCTGAAAAGAATGCAGTTTATAAAAAGCCACGATTGAATGCAGTCACTTCCTGGCTCTGCCTATGGCAATCTTTATGTACAGATTGCTTATGATCAGCGATGGCTAGCTTATTATTCGATGATTTATCGTTACTTTAATAATCATTAGGATTACTCCCGTCTCACACACAAAGAGAAGCAGGGCGTTGAAGCCGCTGCTCTGGCTTTGCGGTGTGAGCTCATACACTAGCTAGCTCTGCCTCGCTTTATCTCAGCATGCTGTCTGCTTCTAGAAGCTGTGGCGCATTTAAGTCGCCACGCTCGATATAACTAGGAAATTTAATCTCGATTTATATCTGGTATCATTTTCAACACAGACAACTGTTTAACTATTGCTTAGTTTCGATTCAAATTGGTTTGAAAGAACACTTACTATTAATACCTCTCCTCAGCGTCTCGGGTTGCTATTAATATATTGTGCTTAACAGCAACAATTTTCAGCTTTTTAACAGTTTAAGAGAACGTAAACTGTCATGACTTTAGCATTATTGACTGAAAAATGGCATAATGGGCGGGATTGTGGTGGCTGAAATTGAGCTTTTCCTTCTTGAACAATCTGAAGCAAAAAAAAAAAAAGTAGTAAGCGAATGTCCGTTACTCGAGTAGAAAAATTGAGTTTTTGGGGCTTTGATCTTCGTACACAGTTGAAAAATCCTCGACGCCAGATCTTCACTGAGACCGACTCAGACCTGAAACGAAACAACAGCACAAAGAAACGTTAGAGAAAAGCGAATGTTTGGCGGCGGAAATCCAGACAACGATCAAAAGGTGGTTTTTGCCGATAAAAGCCGATGTGGTAGCCAAACTTTGGAATAAAAATCGTCTTTTAAATCGCAAAAAAGGTGGAGAACCGTCCTTCGACGTGACACTTACCTCAGACAAATCCAGGAATGCTCTAGAAAGGGTGGGACTCGGTATATATAGTTCTGACGTTTTTTGCGTCATCCTGGTTTTGCGCGCGCGCTGTCGGGCGTTTCTTTCAACCCAAAATGGAGTCGGCGATCACGCGCTCCTCTAGAAACGACCTTCTGCTGTGTGATCAAGGACGAGCCCATCCCCCACCCCGATTTCCGGGCTAGTTTACGTGCTCTCTATGCAAATATAATCATTCATTTGTTTGATTTTTTCAAATAAAAATGTCACAAGAATTTACTCTATATGACTGTGAAATAATTCGTTTAAACAAACGAAATAACTATTGTAAGGCAGATTATAGCTTTCATTATAGCCTTTTCATAGCACTGTGGAGCTATGGTGTTCAAAGTGTGGGTTGAAACTAAATATTTATTAATTCAAACGATAATTTACATAACCACAGGTAATTATTTCTAAGACAAATGATACAAAACATTGGCACACAATGCAACAACCAAGCTAGCTGGCAAACTGACCAACACGAGGGATCGTTCTGGGGGAAAACAACAACATAAAAATACATTTTAAATGGATTCTTGTCTGTAATATTTGACTAGATAAACTGCATGAATTCTTTTAAAACGAAAAAGTAAAATAAATAAAGTAAAATAATAAACACGCACTTCCGTCACAGTACACTTTAACCTCTCAACAACTTCCTTTGACACAAAGACAAAATGGCAGCCTCCTTACAACGCATTGGAATAGTTATCCGCCGCACATTTCCCGTCGTTTTACAACGAAATATTCAAGCACGGGTTTGTTGGTTACATATACTATTTTAATTGATGTTTAATCTTTTTTTTTGTACGTGATGTCTAAATAATATATGATGTTCTTTCAGTTCACTCACTTCGCATGCAAATAACCTTAACCAACATAAAGGACAATTTACGCAATTTGTATTGCAGAGAATCCTTGACTGGAAAATAAGTGCTCCAGTTCTGCGTCTGAATAATCGTGCTTTATCATCATCATCATCATCATCATCATCTACTGATGACACAGGTTCAGCTGATGTACAGTCTAGATATTCGGACAGACCATGGGAATACATCGAAAGTGAAGGTAAATATGATTGATAAAATCATTTAACGTGCTACTTGTTGTAAAACAATGTTTAATATCCCTCAAATCTGTCTTTAGAGTACACTGAGCGCTATGGCTCAAAGCCTGTGTGGTCGAACTATAGGAGAAACTTTAAGGGGAGCATCCCTCCTCAAAAGACAAGAAAGACCTGTATTGTAAGTACACATGTGTTTTCTTTTACCCCAGTCTATTAAATTTGTGTTAATGAGGAAGATTGTCTTGTCATAGAGAGGTCATAAGATATGCAACCACCCTTGTCCCATCTGCCGTGATCCAAACATCATTGTCCATTTCAAGGTTTGTTTTTCAATTCTTTGTTTTTGTATTGTGTAAGGTTCATGTGTTTTCTTTAATGTATATACACTTTTCCTCTTCAGAATGTGAACCTGTTGCAGCAGTTCATTAGTCCTCATACAGGAGCTGTGTATGATTCAACTCAAACCGGTAATTGATTTAATATTTTAGTGTCGCATTTCTGGTATGGTCAATGATCTGATGAACACTTTTCATCTTTGTTTTCTCAGGTGTGTGTATGAAACAACAGAAACTACTTAACAAGGCCGTTGAAACTGCTAGAGAATGTGGTAAATTGACAATTTTCTTTTTTGTTTTTACAAGTACCAGTGTGCACAAATAAGTCCTTTCATGAAAATAAATGATTATTATAGTTTCACTGTTTCCTTATTAATATTTTTTTCTTCCTTTTGTTTAAGGTTTACTTTTTGCCCAGTTACCTCATGTTGATTACTCTAAAGAGGACTACTCAAACACTCATGGTGCTGTAGCACCCACCCCTGCCCCGTTCTCTCTCAGCTCTGGAGAACTGTGGTATCAGTGGTATGGGAGTTTGAAGCCAGATGAGCGAGAACTTGCAAGAGTGAAACGGATATACAAAGATTACCTGAAACCAGATGTTTGAATCTTGTTGTAAAAGACATAAGTCAGAGCATATGCTGTGTATCTTACATCCGATCGAGGCGGTTAGCTATAGACTTATGGCAAGTTTCAAATAAACAAGAAAAAAATATATTATGTTGATGAACAGCAGTACAGCCCATTAAATGTGCTGTACTTCTATCCCTCACAAACACATTTTCATTCCTGTCAGAAATTACATGTTGTGCTACTCTGGCTATGGTCTATTTAAACAGCAGTTAGGAGTTTCATCCAAAGTATGTCCTAAAAGAAGCAAGAATAAGTGCATTTTCCATTTGTGTTGTTACATTTTGTCCAGGCAAGACAAGTATAATAAACGAAGTCTCAAATAAAACTCAGCTTTGTTGCAAAAAATTATTTATTTGTTTTTCCATGAGGTTTTTGGATGCATACTTTATATTCAAATCACGTTCGTCATTAGTTAATTTCAAGACAGGTGAGCTACAGAAAGCATCACTGTTTGAACATTTATATAGGTGAAACAATTTGGAGCTGGTTTAGAATGAAAGCATAATGAACTGAACCCCAGTGCTCATTCAACAAAGGCAGTTACTAAATATATGCATCAGCTGTTAGACACTATTATAAAACTGCACGCTTCTAGCCTCATCTGTTCACATTTGATATTGACATGGCATGTTTTATAGCATTGCATCACATGGATGAACAGAGCTGGTAATCATAAGGCCTGAATGCAAGCCAAGTTCAAGAATGTCAGACATAAGGACTAAAGAATAAGCTCTGTTTGTATAAACTGTCAGCAAGTAAAAATACTGTTATGAAGAACCCATTCTGGTATTTTAGGGTTTGTGTATATCACCATACACCGTTTGCATACAGGTGCTTAGCGTAATCTGTCAATTTAACAAGAAGAATTTGTTTTAGTATCAAGGCTTTGAAAATTAGCAACTTAGATGCAACTAAAAGCCCTTCCGATGTAGTTTGACACTCTTGCAATTAATACCAGCCGCTGCTTATTCTTTAGGCTTGTTGACCAGGGTTTCTCCAAGAGCCTCTAGCACTTCTCTCTTGTAGTCTTCAAAGTCTCCATCAATCTGGTTGATAGACTGGTACTCAACCACCCACAGGTGACACTGGGTCTCCGTGATGAGCCTGGCATCGTGGCTCACAATTATCACAGCTGAAAACATTCATATTAAATGTAATAATTAAGAATTTACCCAGTTTCGCCATCATAATCAATGTATTGAGTTTGAAAATCCTACAGAACGTCTGAATGCATTTACTTGCACACAAGATCATTTACCACAACAAATAAAATGAATGGTATTTATTAGGGATGCAATGGTTTTCGGTTCTTTATCGAAGCGTTCAGTTCGCCCTGTTTGGTTCAGTACTTAACCTATTTGAGGCATTAAACTTTCATTTTAATTAAAATCTGCATTTTCTGTGTATTAAGCGCATAAACAATCAGGCGATGGTCAGAACTTCTCAAGACTAGTGATGGGTCGTTCTTGAACTATTCGTTCATTTTGGCCGAATCTTTAATGTGACTCGGGAAGAACGAGTCGTCTCGTGGAAGTGATTCGTTCAGTCGCGCACTGCTCAGGCTGCATAGGTGAAGCTTATGGGGCTGTCACGTGATGAACGAATGACTCGAAAAACCCGAACACTCGAGAGACAAACGAATCGATTCCGTTTCTGCCTCAGGCTGCATAGGTAAACGCTTCAGCAGCAAAATTATTCCAGAACTTTACGATGCGACTAAGAGTGAAGCAGAAATAAGACTTGAGACAAGCCCCGCCCGTTAATGTTTACATTTTAAATGACCTGTTATAATAGGTTAAGACAGGCATCCCTGAAGTGTGTGCGTCACACAATTATCCTGACTGGATAATGGATGGTGCACCATGTTTAGATTTGAGATTATTTAATAATAATAAAACACAGAGTATTTTAAGTAGTTTAAAGTGTTAAGGTTAGATGGTTTATTTAATCCAGTAGTATGGTAAATGTTCAGTGTAAGCTTAAAGTGTTCTCTTATCTGTTTGATACTGCACATTGTGATTATTGAATTATTGAAATGGACAATTGTCCACCACTTAGTGATACATTTTGTTATTGTTGTTTGTTCTTATGGTGAATTTAGAAAGCTTAGGTATTTTCTTGTTGCTGTCAATATTTATTTGAATAATGTTCATGTTTATATTTTACTTTATACTGCACTTTTTACATTGTCCATTTTTTTGCCCTTGAAAAATAACTGTTGTGTTTTGACTCAATCTGTACCTTTTTTACATTTAATATCGTCTCTGTATCTTGATAACTTGAAATAGAAAGGGCAAATGACTTACCGCTATGTTAAAGCTCACATACAGTACTGTACAGTAATATTGATGTATCGAAACCGAACCATTACCGTGGCCAGAAAAACAAACCGAACCGTAGGCTCACTGTACCGTTGCATCCCTAATATATATATATAAATATATATTAGTTAAAGTTTAAGTATTTTTGTTTTAATATTCTTAATATTTTTGTATATATCACAAGTAAAAAAATTCCCATCATTATTGATATGTATGCATCTCAGTTTTGTAAAATGTTACCTTATGACTGGTTTTGTGGTCCAGGGTCACATATAGTCTGTTTATTACAAGCTCAAGTGCATCTGCCCCTTTAAATTCTCAAGCGTGTGAAAGCAAGATTAATTCTTGGTTGTCAATGTTTCTATTGTCTATCAGCTTGAAAAAGAATTGTTCTGAAAATGATTCCAACAATATCATTTATCTGTGCCTTTATCGTTATAGCTTTGGTATGGACGCTGCTATTCCTTAACACTGAGAACAATTTTTAGAACTTTATCTTTATTGTTATCATCAACCACTGACAAGCTACGTAATATCAAGTTCAGTATAATATATTTGAAAAATATATTTGAAATCTGATCATTTGTTTTTATATCAATAGTGAAAACACACAACGCTTGATGGAAGTTTTGTTGTTTTTATTGGCCTCTGCTGTCACTGTGTGTTAAACATGAAAAGTGATGCACACTCTGTTCACTTGTTCTCTTCATAAATAATTAAAGGGCATCAACCTATATGCTGTTAACTTGGTAATAACAAACTCTGCTACTTCGCTTATGAATTATGAAGGGCATAATTGAAAAGCGTTTACTTTGTCGTGTGAACCAAACACTCTTCTTTTTCAGTTGGCAAATACCGGGAATCTTTTCCACAACAGAGCAAACAGCGTCCCGTGTCTCTACAATCTTAAACTCTGTGCATAGCGTCTATTTCATGGCTCTAAGCCCATCCTCTGTTCGTTGATTGGTCTGGCCGTTTTGGTGCAGAAACAACTATTTTTGAATATAACTGAATACGGCAGCGAACTGAAACTGAGCGGAAGTACAAAGTCTGACGTGGTCAGGCTAATATGTTGAAGGTTCATTGCAGTTATGATGTAGGATGGTTAATAATAGATTATGACAAGAGTTTTTAAGATACTGTCCTTCAAAATGATGTTAAATGTTGAATTCTAGGTCTTGCATGTTTATTCATATTTACAGTATAGAAGAGTTTAGATGCAAATTGCATTTCTTTCTTGGCTACTACGTATAGGATTTTATGTAATTGCTTGTAATTATGTACTTCAAAATGGTTTGAGACTGGCAATTAGCACATTTGAAGTGAAAGTACTTGATAAACATATACTATGTGTGGAGAGTGTTCACTCATATCATATCATTATCTCATTTTTGACCTAGATGGCTTTTAGAGGCGTTCGCATCTGAACACCTAACATACAACAAAAATACTGAAATTTAAACTAAAATGAAAATATCAAAATAAAAGCCAAATCAATTAGTTGAAATATTTATAAAACTAAGTATGCTATCTGAACAGTACTAAAATAAAGATTGAGCAACTAGTTTCAAAGGTCGAGCAAGTTTTTACATTGTGAATATTTGGACAAAAACACTAAAGTCTTGCATAATGATGCAGAAAATTCAGCACTGTGTCACAGGAATGAAATTTTTGTATACAATATATTTTACAATTTATTCTAAATAAAAAAAGTTATTTTACATTGTAGTAATATTTCACTTTATTTAGTTAGCGGCATTTCTGATTAAATAAATGCAGCTTTGGTGAGTATAATAGGGTGTATTAAGAAAATGAATGAGATTTCAGATGTTGATTCTCTTACTCATTTATTGCCTTGACAATTTCTCATTTTTCTGTTCCACTTGACAGATCCTGCACCTCACCAGCGAAAAAGGCTCATGTCATCAGAAATTGTACAGCACATGGAGAGTGACTTTTATGACTTTGAGATGAACTGCGGTCTGCTGCTGCTCCAGACAGGTCGGTTCTGCCTGAGAAATAATGCCACCCATTACCCATAATGACTGCCATGGGAAGGACTGGTGACAGGCTTCACTCCTACACACTCCTTTCAGTTTTTCAGTCTTTGGCCGGGCTTCTTGATAACATTACAAAACAGACTCTGGAGATCTTAAGATCAAGTACATTGTGTTGAGATGGATCCAGGACCTGTTTCCCAAAGCAGCGCATGGATCGCCTGTTAAACAGAGCTGAAGTGCTTCATTACAGGAGCTGTTAAACCCAAAGAAGGCCAAAACATTTGCCAATATAGCTTCTCTCCAACACAAAAACACTGGCAGATGGAAAATGCATGTTATCTTGTCTGCATGTTAAACGTTAAAACATTTGGCAAATGGCAACTTTATAGCACAATTTCTTACAACCAGAGTTGACCAATGTGCTTTACAATAAAAACTGAAAACAGCAGTAACACAATGATAATAAAACCAGAGGAACAGCGCAACAAAAACAAGGATATAAAGTGCTTCAACCAGAATTAAAAGCCTTATGGAACAGAAAGGTTTTTAGTTTAGACTTAAATGGCCACAGACGAGGCCATTCTAATACAAATGGGAAAATCTTTCCAGCGCCATCGCCCCTACCCTTCCGCTTTGTCTTAGGAACAAGCGAAAATTTCTGGTTAAAGGACCTGAGGGATCTAGTTACACTGTGCTCAGTTAGTAAATCTGAAATATGTGATGGAACCATACCATGAAGTTACTTCTAAACAATGAGTGAGATTTTAAAATCTACTCTGTAACGCACACAGAGCCAGTGTGAGGACTGTAAAACTGGAGTGATATGATTCGAAAGTCTAGCTGCAGCATTCTGGATCAATTGCAAAAGGGATAAAGCTGTTTGACTTATCCCAACATACAGTAGTCTAATCTCGTGTTAATACATTTCTAAAAGTTTTTAAATGAAAGGAAAGGCTTTGCTTTAGACAAGAGTCGAAACTTTAAAAAAAAAAAGTGGATATTTTAACCACATAATTTGTCCGTCTATCAAACCTCAGATGTTCATCAAACACCACACCCAATTTTTTTACATATTGTTTAACACATAAGGATAACCCACCAAGGTTTGGATTCGGAACAGTTAAAGAATCTGAAGGTTTAAAAACAATAATTTCAGTTTTATCCTCATTAAAATTCAGAAAGTTTAGTGACAACCAAGCCTTTACATCTGTTAAACAGGCAAGGACAGTATCCAGTCCATCTGAATTCAGTTTTTAAAGGCGGATGTGTATCATCAGTGTAGGAATAGAAAGACAGACCATATTTTCTAAAAATGGAACCAAGAGGAAGCATATATAAAGAAACAAAGGATAGGAGCCAGAATGGATCCTTGGGGAAGCCTACAGGTTAGCACAAGAAGACTCTACTATTGTAACAAACGAGACATGGGCGTGCGGATTCTTACGCAAGCTTCTTTAATTGTGAACAGGCAGGTTAACAACAGGAGCAAACATAGCGATATGGGCAATCCAAAGACAGAGTCGTAATTCCAGGCAAAAATGAAGGCAGGCAGCAATCAGTCAGAAAAACTGAATAAACAGTCCAAAAAACTAAACACAGAAACACAAACACGGGAAGACCACTTAGAAATTACCCACAGGGAAAATCAAAAGAATTTCAGACTGACTTTTATGTGTAGGTGGGGTGACGAGCTAGGTGTGTAATTAGTCCAGGTGTGAAGCATACTGAGTCCGTGGGTGATAAGGTGAAAGTTTGTGGCTGAGGGTGAGAGCAGACAGAACGAATCATAACACCTATCTTCTCTGAGAAGGTTCTTTTAGTGAGATAGGATTTAAACCACTCCAATGCACTACCTGTAATACCTACACAAGTATTCCAGTCGATCAAAAAGGACAGCATGATCAATTTTCGCACACCTCTAGATCACAAAGAGAAAAAACATATGTTAACAAAGTCTAATGTTTGACCATGCTGATGAGTAGATACATTGACCTGAAGAATTAAATCAAAAGCATTTAAAAGGTTAAGAAATTCAGCAGAAAGTAATGTATTTAATAAATTAGATCAAATGAAAATTAAACTGTAATTATTAAAATTAAATCTATTGAAAAATAGTAATGATAAACTATATTGTTATTTAAATGGTTGTAAAATATCACTGGCTATCATGACTCATGAACAGTTATATATATATATAGTATACTGGCTCAATTATTCATGCTATATTGAAAATTAAATGAGAACTCTGAAGTACGAATTTAAACAAACACTTTTTATTCTCAAATCTAGTGTACAACAATCAAAACGCATTCAAATCATTTTTTCAGTGTCCTCTAGTGACCTGAAAGCAATGGGAAAGATGCATTAAAGTGGCAGGTAATGGACTTATGAGCGGTCTGATACTCAGATAACGATGCTTTTGGAAATGTGCCGTGGAGATTAAGAACTACTTACAGTACATGCTACTAACATTCCAGACACAATGCTTCAGGGAACACAGTTTCTTTCCTCCTTCATTTCACAACTAATCACGATTTTTGACAGCGGAAACAGCTCTATATGGCTTAAACTTGTTTTTTGAAGGAAAGAAGTACATTAAGACCGGGCGTCACACTGTGCCGTGTCAGCCTTTCTCCTTTATCTCCTTCAGTTCGCATCAGTGCGATTCCAGAAATAAGTGTTTGTCGGAGTTGTCTACCAGTAATCATTCAATTATGTGTTATCGTTTGAAAACACAAAGTCTGGCGTCACGCAGAGAGGTCTTATCAAGGCCAGCTTTAATTAGAAATCTGGTGGGAAAGGGACATCCTCAAGAGGGGAGAAAGCATGCTTTGCAGAGACCTTCATGCATCATTAAATGGCAGCCAGGATAAACGGAGCCTTTCAAATGGAAAGGAGATGATGATCTGAGCCAAATGGGAAAAACCAGCACGCTTGTATGTGTTTGTGCGTGTCTGACGCGCTGTTCTGGTTTTATGCATTATTTAATAATCTCTCGCTGTATACTTTTCTTAATATGTGTTTTTTGGAGCATCAGCGAACATGAGATCCTGAGGGGCCGTTCACATGGGATGCGTTCATGCATTCTGTCTGTGCTGATTTCTAATTGTGGGTTTGTGTAAATGTGCACTAGATGGATGTCCTTGGTAGGTCTTTCCTTTCATGCAGTACCATAAACATTTGCAGGGTAAATATTAAACTCACAAATTTATGGATTAGTTATTTAGCTTTGAACAATTTAGCTTTTGAACATGAATCTAATACTTCTGTACTTCTAACATAAAAACAGGCAAATTATGTATATTAGTAAATTCTTAATAAAAGAATATTCGTTCATTTTTACTTTCCCAAACATGTTTTTTTAGGAATATTAATTAAGTTGGTTTTTAGTTTATAGGGTTTTCCTGTGTTTTTAATTTCCACGATGTCACTATTAAAAAAAAAATATATATATATATATATATCTTATTATGAGTTTCTTAAGCCCCGTTCACACTAGCAGCGACTTCTGTCGCATGTCGCAAAAGGCTAGCGACGAGGTCGCTAGTTGGCACTCTCATTACTGGTCGCTTAGTTACGT
>JAUCMU010000039.1:7043948-7067379 GCA_032275025.1 Enteromius treurensis
ATTCAAAAAGAACGAACCTGCAAATGTCTCAACTGACCAATCAGAATCAAGCATTCCAGAGAGCCGTGTAATAATAAGAAACATCATATAATACTTAGCTAGATCATTTTTTTATATTTGTTTGAACTTGAACAAACTCTTGATTTGAAGAATAATGATGTTTATTATCTAAGTTACAACAAATACAGATCACAGTCCTGAACTAACAAAAATAAAAACTTACACTCTTCTTCCCCCTCTTATCCTTCTTTCCTTTTTTGATATGTTTGTCTAAAGAAATAAAAATCATTAGGTTGAGAACTTTTGTACACATAAATAGACTCAAATGAACATGCGCTATTTGACACAAGTATGACAATGGCACAGAACGAATGGTTTGTGTATAGTATTTAAAACAAAAGCGTTCTCAAAAAACGTTACCTATACAGCATTTTTTGGGCAGCACAGACACGTTCCCAGAAAAATGCTGTCTATGTAGGCAGTTCACAGGATGGTAAAACAATCGCTATAGCAGCATTTAAAGCTTGCGCAGTTGAAACATAAATCAAAAAGCGAATATGGTCTTAAAGTATATCAGGATGACATAATGATGCAATGACAGTGAAACATCAAACTCCGCACCACCATTAACTCGCTTCTGTCGTTGGCTAACGAGCTTAGCAAATATAACAACAATACATCACATCCTCAGTCAAAAATCAATTAATAACGGAGTTGTCATCATGTAAACTTTTTCCAACAATCATATTTACGTCGTTAGTATTAGGAGGCTGCGGTGTAACGTTAATAGAAACGCACAATCCTAAATTAACGTTAACGTTACCTGTTTGTGGTTCATCATCACCCTCCCACTCTGCGACTTCTTTTGCTTTCTTTGGCATTTTTCTACTAAATCTTTTTTGTCACAAGGAATGAAAATGCGGTACGTTAACCGAGAATCGGGGATGTAACACAGCTGATAATGCACACGAGCACACTGTAGCTCAGTAAGCTCACATCACATGCGGCCTATCCGCGCACTGCCTCAGACACTCAAACGCCGGGAGCTCGGTTCGCGACAGCGCCACTCCCTCATACAGGCCGCTAAAGGCATTGCACTGGTGCTTCCCAAAACATACGATTTCAAAGAAAAAGCCGTAAAACCTGTACAAATATAATATAATATAATAACAGTAAGCCTACCTGCTAAGCTACAGTACTTTTTTGGCACTTTTATGGCGCATAGTATTCCAGGCAGCTTTGAAGGCAGGTTTCTTGTTGCATCTTAAAGATGTTGCCACAGTACTGGATTTAGTCCCTTTCAATTTGTTCTGTTACTTCATGTCAATCCAGACAGACTGGATGATGATCAGATCAGATCTCTGTGTGGAGCACTGGCTGTAATCAGACAAAAAGTCTACTGATACACTACAGCAAAATATAGAAATTGACTTAAATACTAGTGTTCTAATAACTTTGGCTACCACTGTAACTCATTATTTTATGTTAACTTAAATTTATTTACTATAGTAGTAATATAATTAGTAGTAATATATTATTTAATATAGATAAGACTTTATTTTAGTATCATTGTAACATGTTACAAATAATCACTAATGACTAACTATCAATAATCAACTATCATGAACCAAATGCTGATTGTTCATTGATATTATATTATATTATATTAATCTGAATATTACATTTGAGCCCTGTCCACCTTCCCGTCCCGTTCCCATTTGGTTATGTTTTAGGGAACCAAATAAGAACGTTCGGGGGACGTTCCCTGGTATTTTTTTTTTTTTTTTTTTTTTTTTACAATTTAAAGGGAACGTCCTAAATGTTTATTTTTTTTGTTTTGTTTTTGACTTTTAAAATTTTCATTTTTAAACCCCAATATTTTGATGAAGTCATTGTTATTTGGTGCTTACGGCTATTTGCTTGGTAGGCTATTTGTGTTATATAATTCAATCAATAAAGAGGCGTAAATATTGTGATTTCAGAGATATTTTATGTTTGACCTTCCAGGAACCTACAGGGAACGTTCTATTTACGTCAAGAAAACTTTTGGGGCTAACCAAAAGGGAACGTTCTGGGAACGTTCTAAAAAAACAACTAAAAAAGTTATCAAAAATTGTTAGCTGGGCATGGCTCTTATATAATGTAGTAGAAGACCTTGCGTTTAAGACTTTTATTTTGAAAAGAGAAAGCCGCCATTGTTCGCACGGGCGTGATCGTCTTGCAGTAGGCCGTGGTCGCCGCTGGATTCCGCTGTAACAGGCAGATCCCGCTTCTAGAAGGGGATAGACGCATGCGCAGTTGCGCGGACTGGCGCTAAGCAAGGACACAAGGAGAGTGACATTTGTGTAACGTTGACAACAGATTCATATTTCTAAATCACACCGAAATTTGCGTCAATCAGATTTGGATACACTCTCGCATCTCTACACAGTGAGCTGACGCTCCACAGCACTTCATCAGATTCAGTGAGGACGGGTAAGTTATGCATCTCATGTTTACCAGCAGGACAGCTAACAAATGACTGGCATGCAGATATGAAGACCTAACAGACTAACTATTAACTCATCTGTTCAACCTTATCACACAAGAAACCTATTCATCTTGATCTCTTTAAGCAGAAGCTCCGTCTTTTTAAATTGTTTTACCTGGTTTTAGAATGAATTGGTAATATTTGTTTAGGTTGTCGGGTCAGAGTGAAAGTGTTGATTTGTAAAGCATGACCAAAGCGTGATGTGCATGTGTCAGGCTGCGTCTGATCACTGGAAATACTGCCCTACTGTAAATATAAAATATTTTGTCTTCATTTAATTCAACCGGATGATTGAGGAATATATTAAAAGCCACCACCCTTTTATTTTTGTATGGTATATTTCTGTATTAAGGACTTGTGTATGCATTTCTGTGCATAAAGCAACGGGGCACGGCCACCATAGGTGTATAATTAACTTACAAGTTCTAAAATAATGCTTATTCACGTTATATTGATAAAGCTAGGTTTTAAGACACCACACACCGTCGTTGTGTTCAGCTTTTGCCCCTTTTCTGCCTCACATTTGCTGCTGCCACTCACACACTCTTTAGTGCGCTAACGATAGCTGCTCAGACAGCATTTATGGATACCTAAATGTGGAGCACACACCTACGACGGCAAAAAATGCTCTCTAGGTAGACCTTTTTCTTTCTTAAACGTCTGCTGCCTTTGTCTGGCAGTAATGCATGCCATGTACTCCTGCTGTACTAGAGTTAATCTCTCGCCTTATGTAAAAGTAACATTTATTTAATGTAATTTAGCCCTCGTATCATCTTTTTATTGGACATTTTACTGATATCGTGTGTGTTCTCCATTCTGCATTTAATGTTTTGTGCTAGTTATGAATAAGCTGTGACTGTGAATGCTACCATTCAAAACATTGTTGTCTGTAAGATTTTATTTTGAAGTAAATTATAACTGTTAACCAGCAAGAATGTATAAAAGTGATCACAATGGATAATAAAGACATTTATAACATTGCAAAATATTTATCTAATTCTATTTATCAAGGATTTCTGAAACAAAAACAATCTATCACAGTTTCCACGAATCATATTACGCAGCACGTCATATTAGAATTTTTTTTTTTTTTTAAGTGTTTAAGTTGCTTTGTTTAAAAATGATAAATATCTGGTCTTGTTAATGTGATTTAAATGCGTTTTTGTTTTGGCCCAGGTTAGGTTTCGAGGGACAGACGTTTCTCTGTGGATGAGTGAGTAATCAGAGGCAGCGGTGGATGGGAGAGTTCATGTTTCCTCCTCTCTGAGTAGCTTGATGATGTCATCTCACTGAGACTTCATTGAGGTCACCTCAGCACCCTGACTTGAATGGCTGTGTGCAGAGGGGGTGTCTCTCTTTGGGTGGGGTGTGTCAGGAACCACGGCGGCAGGCGACCGGTGACGAAACAGTGCTGGAATTTATGTCAGGTACACATTGTAAAACAATGAATAAATGATTTAAAACAACTTTGGAAAAAGGGTTAAAGGGGTAGTTGACCCGAAAATGAAAATGAGCCACCTTATGATTACTCCCTCTCAAGCCATCCTCGGAGTATAGGACTTTAATCTTTCAGACAAACACAATTGGAGTTATATTTTTAATGGTGGATGGTACGGTGGCAGAGAGAGCTCAACACGCTGCAAACTTAAGAGAACACATGCAAACAGAAAAAAAACACATGCAAAAAGTAGAATACACATGCAAACAGAAAAAAACACATGCAAACAGAAAAAAACACATGCAAAAAGTAGAAAACACATGCAAACAAAAAAAACACATGCAAACAGAAAAAAACATGCAAAAAGTAGAAAACACATGCAAACAGAAAAAAAACACATGCAAACAGAAAAAAACATGCAAAAAGTAGAAAACACATGCAAACAGAAAAAAACACATGCAAACAGAAAAAAACATGCAAAAAGTAGAAAACACATGCAAACAGAAAAAAACACATGCAAATAGAAAAAAAACACATGCAAAAAGTAGAAAACACATGCAAACAGAACAAAAAAAACGCATGCAAACTGCAAATTCACAAAAGAATTTAAAAAATTTGAATCATCTGATCTTTAATCAAATTCTGTTTCATTTATAGACCACCGAATTTCACTTGAATGACAACTGTAGGACCCTGAGCAGTGCATCATGGGCCTTGGCTCCTCCAAACAGTCTGCGTTACCTGTCCATTAAGCAGCCATCCCTGTCCCATCCCTTCCACCACGCATGCCAGCCGAACCGAGCGGCCAGCCTAGAAGAGGAGGACTGGGAGGAGGCCATCAGTTTGCCTTTCCTGCTCAAACCTGGAGAGGGTGATGAGCAGCACACCGTGGTAGAAGTACCCTTTCTCGGGCCGGCCAAACTAAGCGAGCTCCTTGCTTTGGGACCCAACAGACCCTTTGACTTGCTTTTTCCTTTAACCACTGTTGATGGGAGCAGAGAGGATGACATTAGCGTTACCAGAAAGGTAGGGACTGAGGAAAACCAGCCGATGGAGAGAGGCTCCTCCAGGAGTCAGTTTGAGACCGACGGATACCCTGCGCCTTTTATGTTGGGTTCTCGCTTCTTTTGTTTTCACTGCCCCGGGATGGAGTCTATTTCAGAGAGTGTGGATAAAGCAGAAAAGGGGCAGGCCGAGCAGAGCTTTTATCCGATCCTCAACGTCACACATTACAGCCATACTGAGACTGAGAAGGTGGACAAGAGCTCCAGCCAGAGAGACATGGAGGATGATGAGAAACTGGCCCTGATGCATGAAAAGCTGAGGGTGGAGGTAAGATAAGATAGAAAAATGAATGGGAGACACAATGCTTGATATGGAGGCTGTGGGAATAGATGTCCTACAGCCTTCAGGAAACGATTTGAAATTTATGATGCCTTAGTTGTCAGGTTGTATTTTTGATGAATGTTATCGCAATGTGATCTTGCCTAGTTTTTAAGGTTGTAAACTGTGTTTCAGCTTCCCGGTTTCTTTGTGAAAAATCATGACTACAGCATATACTCTGAAGATATTGAGTTCATCAATGGTCTTCTGAACACCAAAACGAGGTAAAGGGTTTCTAGGTGTTTCAAGTTGTCAGTAAACCTTGGTTGTTGTTCAAACTCTGTTGGTGACATATTGGCAATAAATGGGTGTGGTAAACTCAGGAAATGATAAAAACTTGTTTTTACAGCTTACAGAAAGGTCAACAACACAATTACAAAACTGATACAGTATTTACACTTTGAGAGTTTTTGCAAGCAAAACCATTAATAGATTGCTGCATGTCTTATTGTCATTCTTTTTTATTTGTTTGTTTTTAAAGGCATTAAAGGTTTTCACGCAAAGTTAGGAGGTTTGTTGCATCAAGAAGTTTTGATGTCTCAAGATATGTTCTCAAAACTTTTTCTTTTACTAAAAGCATTTGTACCAATCTAACAATGTTTTGAGGAAAACAAGTCATCGTTGGCTTGACGGAAGTGATGGAAGTGACCCTCATGTTCCAAAATGAGTCAGAACCACCAATGAATGGCTTTATTTAGTTTGTTACCAAAGTACCTGTATATCTGAAAAAGCACGCCTGACTGATTAATGCCTGTTCTTCTGTCTCTAAAGGGGGCGTGTAGTGTACCAGCTGACTCTGACGCTTTGGCGATTGATGTGTCTGTGTTATTATGCGGAGGCTCAGCTGGAAGTGCTGAAGCTGACCAAGCATCCAGAAGATGGCTCCATCAAAGCTCGCTGGAGAGTCAAAGGCCTGCCTTTCCACTCCATTCTGGTTTTCTTCTACAAGAAAGACAAGAGTCACCTCTACAGGTGAGACATGCTGTGACCACTCATCAAAACCTTGCTCTGCGCTCGTCTTCGTGTCGTCTTAATTCTTTTTTTCTGTTCAGAACATATGATGCATTCTCCACCTTCTACGTTGGATCTGACGGACGAATACACCGGCATAAAGTTGAAAAGGTGAGGTTTGCAACAAAATCGTTTTAGAATACCCTTTTTTAATACAAAAAAAAAAAATATATATATATATATAGCTCAATATATCAAATTAATACAAATAAATCAAATTAATAAATAAATAAGTCAAATAGTCATGCTGACAACGTTTAACCATATCAATCAGAAATGTATTTTCTCTGTTAAAAAAAAAAAATATATATATATATATTTTTTTTTTTTTTTTTTTTTTGAAACAGTGAAAATAAATAAATAAAAAACTGTTTAAAAAAAAATACATATATATATAAGATATGTATGTATATATGTATGTATATATATATATATTTTTTTTTTTTTTTTAAACAGTGAAAATAAATTTCTGATTGATATGGTTAAAGGTTGTCAGCATGATTATTTGATTTATTTATTTCTTGTTAATATTTTTTTTTTCTCATTAACTGGAACACGGATGGATGAATGATTTCGGAGTGCTTTCTCTCATTTTCAGCAGATAAAAGCTTAATTTTCCAGATTTATTTCAGTAAACCGATAGGGATTAGAAGTAAAAAAGTGGGCAGTTTTGTTTTCTAACGCTGTGTGAAAAACCAGGAAAGAGATGTGAGTGAGGATTTGCAAATAATAGTAGCAGACCACATTGTGTCTGTTTTCATATTAATATAGTGAAATGCAAAGAAAAAAAATAATCAGGAGGATCATAACACAGCTAGAGGACTAAAAATAGATTTTGTCACAGATAATCTTTTAAGACTAATGTCACATAGCAAGCTTTATATTAGATTCCTGACAGATAAATATATAGAGAGTGCTGGAAAGTTTACAGCTCATTCAATCAAACAGACAAATAAGGATTATTTGTAGTACAGCCTTATTATTTGAAATGATTTCTTTAAGGTATTTTAAAGTAGAGACCTGCATGTGCCTCAAATTTAGGCTGACCCTTAATTTAGAGTATGGTTATTCACATATTAATAATAATGTATTAATTGAAGTACACTTAAAGCATTGTAGTTCACTGGTTTATCTCTGGTTTAATCTTAGTGTTTTATCTGTGTTGGCAGGTTATGGAGGCTCGTCCTCCCTTGCTGCCCAAAGTGACCTCAGTGCTGGCCGGGGCTCTGGTGGCTCTGGGCATTCAGGAGCACCGTCCCGCTCTCAACCTGCTCCCACTCCTGCTATCTTCCCTTCGACAGACCCGAGCCTGAGCAGGATTAAAACCTGGAGTCATACCATTAAAAAAAAAAAAAAAAAGACTGAAAAAGATCCAGCGCTGTATTGTGTGGGTTGAGTGAATGGGATATTGGTAACCAGTTTTTTTTTTTGGGAGAAAATCCCAGCTCACATTCACAATAATCAATCAGCAGAGGAACTGGTCATGATATTTAAGTCTTGATCAGCTTACATTGTAATAATTAATTATATATTTTTTTGTATTTATATATTAATTGGAGTTTTCATCAGTTGCATTGGTTTAAATGTTATAGAGGAAGGTACATGAAAACCAGTGGTTCCGTTTCACGTCTTCTCACGTTTTTGGTGACCTCTAAGGGAAAGTGATGCCAGGGACTGCCTTTAAGCATAGAAAGTTTAGTTTCCTGTCTGGACTTGTTTTAGATGTGCAAGTCACATGATACAAGTTATCAGCCAATATGGCTCCCTGCATAAATACATTGCCAAATCTTTATTGGTCTTGCCATGCCATCCATGTAAACGAAGCACTCTTTCCCATTAAAGTGTATTGAGAAGTGTATATGCATCTGCAGAGCAAAACATGGGTTATTTTTTTCTCCAGGTTCATTGGTCAGTTTACCTACATAAAAACTGTTAGTGCATTTAGTGTGATAACACAGGTTCTCCACCCACAAGAACAGTTCAACTGCTCTAGCTTTCTGTGGTAAAGACAAAGACCAAACACTTTAATGGGCACCCTGTGTCGCAAAGTAGTCAGAACATCTGTCTCAAGTGCTTGCACTTTTAAATGGACAATAAAAGCATGAAACGCTGTCACTCCACAATCTGTCCCAATTCAAAGCTGAAACAGAACCTGTTAAAGCAGATCCATTTAAAACATGGCTGAGTAATTGTTCTGGTTATTTTTTCTGCGCTAATTACCCAAAAATCTGTGTTCATTATGTTCAAATAAATGCATACTGACATTATTGATACAGTATTTGTAATTTCTGTTCTTATTTCTTGTCCATTTCCATTTAGGTATTTTAATAATCTGGAAAATAATGTTTTTGTAGCATATTTTTTTATAGGTTCAAATAGGACTATTATCGTATATCTGAATTAATTCTCAGCAAACATGCGTTAATGATCAACAGTGACAGTAGTGTATATATATATATATATATATAATTTATTGAGAAATTTGAAATTTATATTTCAATAATTTGGATCAATTAATGCAGCCTTGGTAAGAATTTAAGACTTTCCAAAAACATAAAAACCTTACCAACCATAAACTTTGGAATTATGTTTTATTAAAATGTTTTATTTCAGTTATGTCACCAAAGTTAAGTTGAATAAAGATTAAATAATTTAATTTTGATCAATTAATGCAGCCATTGTAAGTACTTGAGAAATCACCAAAAAAAATCTTACCAAACATAAACTTTTGAATGATAACATTTTATTTATTAAAATGTTCTATTTATTGAATAACATTTTTTTTATAGCTATGTCCCCAAAGTTCGAGTTGAATAAAGATTAAATATTGTTAATAAAATATGGGTAACAGAATTGAAAATGTATCAACACTTGTACTAGCACTTTAGGGACCAAATTTCTGGTTACTGATGGAACCCCCCATCCCCCAAAAAGAAACATGGCTGCATGGTTAAGACAATATTAATGTAATTAATGCAAAAACTGTCATCCAGTGACTCAATTTACTGGGTATCCTAATTTTATATGTTAATTTTTTTTTTTATACCAATTGGAAAGTCATTGTGTTTGCTTTCAAAACATCAAAATGTATGGAGGCAGAGGCCATTTCTTTAAAACTAGAAGTAATTCTAGACTTGAACCATTTATTTTGTAACAGCCACATTCATGAACAACATGATGAAGCCAACAAGATGTTTTTGGCATGCAAGAAATACTTACAAATAACAGCTGTATGGCATCACTATGACTAAAACGCTCCCGGTCCTCAGTGACGAATGTGCAGTGCTGTACATCTAAACATGTCCGGAGCTTGTAAACATCCATCTTGGCATCTCCTCTATCTACACACTGAGCAGGTTGAGCTGGAATGAATTAGGTTTTCTTCATGTATATGTGCCTGCTATTATTGTCATTATTAAAACAACTTATTACAACAATGTACAGCTAATTTACAATGGACAGGGGCATACATGAATCCTGTCAGAGTAAAACTGAATGTTCTGACATCTACTAAGATTATAAGATGCTGCTTCTGACAAATGGAAGCCACGTAGTGGAAAGAAAGTTTAGTCTCGTCTGCCTCCATGGCCGGTCTAGTTCACCGGCTCTATATTTAGCCACTACCCACACATTTGACTACGGCAGACATCTGAGATATGTGTCAGTCGTCGATTTCAAAACAGCTGGAACCCCACTGCATGAGACGCTATTGGCCGTTCCTTCGAGACGTCATGGTCATGACTATGTTTGACAGATGACAAGACAGAGTAAACAGAGCTGTTGGGTTAGGAGTCCTCAGAAAAAGCTCTGTGAGTGTTGGGAAAGCGCTGGTAATTGTAGTCCGGATCATCACTCAGCCGTTTCTTTATATCACTCTTCACCTGAAAGACAATGGAGGATGATGCAACTGATTTTCAAATGTTCAATGAATTTCAGAAAGCAAGATCACGATCTGTATGGTCAGCATACCTATTTTCTCGCAAGACTTAATTTGTAGCTTTAATAACACAACAACGTGGGTCTGAACGGTTACGAAAAAAGGTAGGCAGAAGAGTTTCAATCCGGGTTGGAGCTGTGCTCTGCAAAACCTAGCTCTTCAGGTTCAGAGTTCCTATTCAAATTCCTATTTGTACCACCTGATCACACTGCAAAAAGTGATATTCTTTGATATTTTTGTCTTGTTTTCCACTCTTCAAAAAAATCTTCTTATGAGCTTATAAATAAAACGTTTTCAGACCTTACCGACAGATATTTGTTGTTGTTTTAAGAATAAACTACAGCTGCTCTACATAAGCTATGGGCGTCTTGAGGTCGAATCCCAACTCAAGCACTTTTACCGATCCCACCGCCATCTCTCCCACTCTGCTTCCTGTCAGTTCTGATCTGTCCTATCCTAATAAAGCTGCTCTGATTTAAGACCTTGATTTGTAAAAGGCAAATGAGGACTACCATGAGGAAGCAGGTGTTTTAGGACAGCTGTATGTTTCTAACCTGTTGTGTGTACGCTTCCTGCAGCTCTGGTGCCTCCAGCTCCCCCTGTAGGCTGTCTGGGCCAGTAACAGGTCGCACCCCCGCTGTCCTGGCAGCTCTACTCACAGCCTCAGCGAGAGAGAGGTGAGGACCCTCTCCCTGTGCGGTCTGTGAAGGAAGGAAAGCAGTTCTAATTGAATTGTTCATTTTGCATTGGTGATTTCTGGTAGCGTACTGGTTTTCCGTAAATGTAGCTGACGCACAGACCTTCCTCCTCTTGGCTGGCATCCCATGCAGATAAGCATCAGACATAGGCGGCTGTGCTTTTATCTTCCTCTGAGTCATCATGTCATGTCTTATGATGGGTACCCACTCCTGATTAACATATGGAAGAACTTATTACCATATACAATACTGTTTTATTAACTTTGAGCTTGCTTTTAAGTCAGCGCACTACAAAAAGGTGATTAAATGAACATTTAGCAGATACACAATCACAACAGACAATAGAGTCTCACAGGTGGAACGGTTGCTGCCCATGGCTCCGCCTCTCCAGTTGACTCCTCCCTGTCTGCAGGTGCCATGGCCACTGCTCCTCTTGTCTCCTCTAACAAGGGCCTCCCAGGTGGTTCATCACCATCAGCAGTGTCTCCTGAGGATGCCATGACTTCCTCTGCAGTGGTGGCAGCAGCAGGTGACAGACCCTCTTCCATCTGTCACATATAATCACATATTACAATTATGACATGCAGTTGATAGTGCAGACGTACATCCAGATGTGTTCCAACGCCTCAGGTACAGGAAATATACAAAGGAGAGTTGCTTATGATGTGTGTGTTATTGTTAACGAGACTAAACTTCAGTTAATTGCTGTTAAAGTTAAAATAAACGGTTTATTTTAGACTGAGCTTAGCCTGGATTAGGCCATAGTTCAATTAGGACATTTAAGTAATTAGTATAAACATGCCCTAGAAAACTAGTTTTACTGGTGTTAAGATGAAACAAAGGCACACAGGTGTTTTAAGATCAGTCAGTGCAATTTTAGGCTTTGGGCTTAAGCCTTGTTTGTGAAACTGGGGGTAAGAATACTAAAAACTAACATTATTAAAAAAAATATATATATATATATATATAATATATAGTCTTTGATCCAAAATACAGCAAAAGCAGTAATTACAATTTAAAATAACTTTTATTTTTTTTTATATATTTTAAAACTGGAATTTTCATTCTAATACTGATTTGCTCCTCAATAAACATTTATTATTCTAAAATTTTCTATTTTAGATAAATGCTGTTCTTTTGAATTTTCTAGTATTATTTTTCCTCCTGATACTGAATACTGAAGTGATTGAAAGCACAGGAATAAATCGCATTTTAAAATATATTCAAATAAAAAAATAATATGTCACAATATTACTGTTTTTGCTGTAGCTGGATCAAATGAATTCCGCCTTGGTGAGCAGAAATATTTAAAATATTTACAAATATTAACTTTCTATCTTAACCCACTTGAACCCAGTGAATAGACTTAATCTCTTTCAGTTAAAACATACCTCAACACTCATATTGTCTGATTGCTGGCTTGCAAGTGCTTCTGACTCTGTTCTTTGAGATGACTCGCTCTGTGAAAAACATAACAGAAGCAGTTGAATTTTTTTATCTTGTGGTTCGCTTTAGGAGTGAATCCTGATGAAAGGGTGAATACCTGTGTATAGATGACATAATGCTGAATCTGGTCTTCAGTGACTGGATTGTGCTCTAAAACCACATGCAGCCTCATGGACATCATACTGGTCAACCAGTTCACCAGACTGGGGTTCACTTCAGCTGACATCCTCCTCTAAGCGAGGAGTAAAACATGAACGTGTCAAAAGACGCATTCGGTGCATTACCAAACAACCCTCATGAGGATAAGTTAATGAATCTTACAATTCGGTGGTTGATGACAGTGGTTAACGCTCTTTGCTCTCCTCTTAAGCAGTAGAGATTGAGAGCCAAACACTCAAACAGACCCTGGGTGCACATATACAACAAACGCTGGCCAAATGTGTTATCTGGAAGGACACAAGAAACAGCGTTACTTGTTAACAACAAAAATATTACAAAAAATGAAGAACAAAAATTCAATAAATTAAACCTGAAACAACTAATATAATGACTAATTATATTAAAAATTTGTAAAAATGTCCCCAAAGATAAATAAGTCATGTAATTTGAAAACTGGGGTCAGAGCAGTTTTCGGGTCTGTGTGGATAGTATGGTGGTCACCTGTACAACGCAAAATGTGAGTAGCCATGCGAGTGAACTGTTGTCTCAGGAAGGATATGTTGGTATGGATGATGTCCACTCCCTCGCGAACAGTCACAGTGGACTAAAGCAGACAAAGCACAGAGACTATCATTTAGAGTGTATGATGAACAGATGGTACAGTATAAATCAGGAGCAAACAATACATACAAAACTCTCTGCGATGTACTCCTCTAGACCATTGATCAGATCCTCGGAAGCACTCTAAAAAACAAAAACGATATCATTAGTATCATTACCATGCATTAGTACAGCACCAGTATTTACATTTACTAGACACTTTTATCCAAGGCGACTTACAAATAAGGCCAAAGGAAGCAATTAAATCAACAAAAGAGCTAAAAAATTCAAGTGCAAGTCTCTGTTAGCCTAAAACAATACACGTAGCAAGGTGTTTTAATCGACTTTTTATTTATATATATATATATATATATAAAACAAGCAGTTAGAAAACAAAAAGAGAAACAGAGTGCAAGTGTTTTTTTTGTTTTTTTTTGTTTAGTTTTTTTGTTTTGGTTTGTTTCTTGTTATTTCATTTATTTATAAGACTATGAATCCCCAAATCAGAACTTCTCTGTTAAAAGGATATATTTTTTGCCCGATGTTTTGCTAAATGTTTGCAATCTGGCAACCATGCACTTCATTGTGAAAGAGCTGAGGACAATCTGAAAACAAAAAGTTTAGCAATCTGAATAAATGTACCTACGCCTCCCCAGTACTTTATTTAATAGGAAAAAATGATTGCAATTTGGAATTACTATTAGAAATTTCAAGGTTGTTTTTATAATGTAGACATTTTTCATTCATATAATAAGTAGCCTATAATCAGTACATTAGAAAAATAAAAGACGTGTATGAGGCATTCTATTGATTTGTGCTTTTTAATGAACGCTCATTGAAAACAGGCCATGGCTGATAAACATGACAACTAAAAAGTACATTTCACAAAACTAAGTCTAAATAAAAAATGGCTGACAAAATGAACACTAGTGTGTAATATGTATAGTCAAAGATAATGTTTTATTGAAAAATTATTAAGTAAGTATGTAACTCATCTGAAATGAAAGTCATTTAAGCTCAGACTCACAGCTATGTTGGTATCAGTGGGTTCTCGGCCTTGCAGATAGTGCTCAGTGAAGAAGGCCGTGAGCTGGGGCTGGATGCGGCTCAGAGGTTGAGGATTACCATGTAGCAGCAAAACCATGTCTACCATTGAGAAACTCTGACACACCAGAGACAGCAGATCTCCAAAGAAACCTGCCAAACAAACACAGACAGTGCAAGTCAGTATGAGACTATCAAATGCAACTTTGCGTTGAGCCAATGAAGCACAAAAACTGACCCACTGCATCTCCAGCTCCAGGAGTGAAAAGGTTGCTGGTCTGGGAAAGTCTCTGAATAAACTGGGCAATGCTCTCAGTATTGCCTTGACCAGCACCCAGTGAGCCCATCATTGTGGACAGGACACCCTGCACGATGCCTGTGAAAAGCTCAGGGCTAAGGGTCTCTCCACCTACACTGGGGGGCTGAGGGGCGGTAGTGTTTGCTGCTCCTGAAGGGGCAGAGGGTGTGGCTTGTGAGGGTGAAGGCTGCTGGTTTGGTGGCGGAAACACAGGCTGGCCGGACTACAAAGAAAACAGGTGTTAAATAAAACATTAAGTAAAATCAGACTACAAAAACCCTTTTGCATAGGAAGCCTCTAACCTGAATGAATTCGGACAGGCCCTGGATAAACGCAGGGACACCTGGAACGGTCACCGTAATGGAGGGAGGACCTCCCGACACCCCTGCACCAGCTCCAGCAACTCCTCCCAAAAGTGAGCCCAGCAGCTGAGCTAGGTTATCTCCTGGGCCAACCTCCTGGGACTGCCCCACAGATGCCGTGCTGGTGGTGTGGGTCGTCGTCTGACCGGATGTGTTAGCAGAGGATGGAGGAGCAGCGGAGGAGGAAACAGAGGAAGAGGAAGTGGTAGCTGTGGAGGTAGAGAAAGAGAAGGAATGGGATGATGAGGTAGTGGACGTCTGGTCGCCTGAAGATGGAAAACATGGAATGTTTAAAAGCTGTGTTGGATTTTGCACAGGACCTGAATAGGTAAGAACCGCTCACCTGTGTGCAATGGCAACAAAAGCTGCCCTACCAAACCACTGACCATCTGTGTGAGAGGAGAGGATGTCATAGGGTTGCCCTTGATCGAAGAACAAAAATGAACAAGTTTTATGCAAAAGAGATTAGATATGGTAAATGGTAAAATCATCACATCACTGAAGCCTGACATTTTGGGTTAGGGTTAAAAGTCCATAAATTAAAAGTTCATACTTGGTTGGTCTGTTGTCCTGCTGATGGGGGCACTGTTCCCCGCAGGTTGATGGTGGTCCCTCTGGTGCTCATGGGTTGGGGGATGTGTGGAGATAAGGCTGGCCGTGTGATGACCACCCGGGCTTGAGGTGGTGGAGGAGCCGGGCTGTCTGCACTCTGGGCTCCTGTGCCTGCAGTGCCCTGCTGCTGCCCCTGTTGTCCGGCAGAGGCTGCGGTTGCCATGGCAACAGCCTGCTGGGAGATCTGATGCATGATGGCCTGCATGAACTCCGGTGGCAGTCCTGGTACATGGATGGGTGCGGTGGTTCCTTCAGAGAACAGACACAAAGAATTTAGTAAAAAGTGACCATTACCACTGCTGGAAATTTAAACTGCTGCAAGACTACAAAGAACTTACAAACAACAACTGTGTTACATCGCAGTGAAAAAACAGTACTTAAACACCACTCAAATGAACAATCCTGTCATTTACTCACAATCATGTTGTTTCAAACCTGTATGACTTGAATTTTGAAGAATGTCCAGAGCAGTATTGATAACATATATTAAAACTTATTTTTGAATAAGATAAATTATAAATTTAAATATAAAATTTAAATAAATTAAAAAACTTTTTTTGGTCCTTAAAAATATGCATAATTTGAAGTATTAAAAACTAAAAAGGAATATATAAAAGCTAATAAAATGAACAAAACCACATTACTAATAAAAACTATTACTAATATTTTAAGTCAAACTGGTATTAAACGACATAAGGGCATGTAAATGATGATAAAGCATATTTTTTTAAGTGAATTTGTTTATTTAAAATACTATCACATGTTAATGTTGGCATGGCTGGTTACTGACTACAGAGAGGGGTGGAAACTAACCAGTCTCTGCAGCAGCGCTGAGGTTCTGTTGCCTTTGGCCCTGCACTCCACTGTCTGAATCTGCTGCACAGAAATGCACAGATCAGTGGTCGGCAGTTACACTACAGCTACCCACTCCAGGTCTCAAAATGGTCATTCCAGGTCTGAAAGCAACTATTTTAAACTGTAAAATCACATCATGATGAAGAAAAGTGTTTGGAATATTCAGAAGTTTAGCAGACCAGGAATGGGCAACGTGGCTAAAACACAGGGCTAAGAACACTGAGTTAATGATTGGAAGGGTTGGTGACATACCGTCCAGGTTCATCTGCATCATGACCACTGGCTCCATGGTCTGGTGAGTGATTCTGATCACTCTTGGAGTTCCCTGAACGTGACCCGTCTGTTGGCTGGCTCCATTCGGTGGAGGAGGAGGTGACTGACCCTGTGGCTCCGATTGGTTGCTGGGCTGTGAGGTTTGGGACTGTCCATCACTTGTATGTCTGCTGTTTGCCGCCATTGAGCCCAGGTTCATCTAGATGACATATAGTTTGAGGTTAACTGTTCGATACTAACAGCATGAAAGTAGTTTTGTATTTATCGTTGCTTAGCTCACCGGAATGGGAATATGAGACGGCCCACTCTGCAGCACAACAGGGGAGGTGTAGTGAGACATAGGCCGCACCACATGTAAGTGGCGGGGTGGCTGAGCTGATAAATTGCATCGGAGGTCACTCAGAGCCACCAATGTGTTGCCAAGGAGATGGAGTGACTCTCCAATTAAATTAAGAGTACGCTGATCTTCCTCCCGTTCTTGAGTCTGTCCAAGAAACCAATTTTCAGAAAACGAACATGCCTTACTATGCACATGACAATTAAATAACAAACTGTCTAGGGCATACATTGTTATTGTAGTCAGCAGAACTGGCTGCTCCAAGGATGGAATGCGTTCTCTCCATGAATGGACGGAGGCACTCCTCCACCCTGCGCACCTCTGACAGAACCTCCACCAACTCTAAAGGGCTGGGGTGACTGTTGAGACATGGAAAAAATGTACACTTGTAAATGTTTATAAAAAGGTAATTGGACAAAGACATGATGGATGTTCAATGACACATACATTTTTTGGCTTTCATTCAGCAAGGATACATATCAACAGTGACTGTAAAACTTTAGATGTTAATAAATATCTATTTTAAATACATGCTGTTCTTTTTAACTTTATTTTCATTAAAAAAATCATGATTTCTACAAACAATATTGAAGTTTTCAAAACTGAATGTCGCTTACTGAGCAGGAAAACTATCCCTTTAATGGTTACACCCGGGAGATCGGAGGACTCCGAGCCCTAATGGTTTGAACCCTTGCAACGGGTTGAAACCCTGCATTCCCCCGCGGAAGGGAAGGAAACTGGCTTATTTATGGTGGATATGTTAAATCTGATTGGAGGGGCGAAATGAGCTGATTTATTAGATAATGCGGCGGCTGTGTTTGATTGTTCGTATGTGCTCCTCCCAAAAAACTAGTTTTGCAACATCACTTGTCCTAGACCCTAATATTTTCTCTTACTTGGGTCCAGAGTGAGTTGCTCCTTCTGTCTGTGAAGCTGAGGATGAGGGTGGAGGTGGGGAGCTCTCCATTGGCTGTGCTGAAATTGATGAGGATGACGATGGCTGAGGATGTGATGTCTCTTGCTGAGATGATGGTTCACTTGACTGACCCTGAAACAAAAAGTTAAAAATATGCATCAAGCCAAATTACTTTTAATATTTTATAAAGAAATCCAAAAAGATAGTTTTATTTGTTGGATGTAAATATTTGCTCTTCACCTCAAGTCTGTGGATTAAAGCCTGTGTCTCCCGCAGCAAGCTTTCAGCCAGCTGGAGCCTCATCCTGGGCTCGCTCTGCACTGATTGGTCCACGTTGATATGGACATCCACAGAGCCACTGCTCTGTGAGAGAGGAAATAAATTACTGTTGATGTGTCCAGAGATAACCTTTCGTTTTAAACGACAGACGTGACCAGACAAAGCGTAAGTGCTTCTACTACAAACATTTAGTACACTGCTTCTGTTTATAATTATGTAAGTATGATTGGTGAATTTAGAGGACGCGAGGATGACTCACTCCTGTGCTGGTGCTCACTCTGACATTACGCCCCATTTCTCCAACACCAGCCAGCATCTGCTGCACTGACATCTACAGGGGTGAAATTTAAATTTCCTTTAATAGCAGGACATGTATTACAGTGCCTATCTGAGGTTAAGCGGTCACATATGGCGCTTTTCCACTACGTGGTGCGACTCGGTTCGGCGCGGCTCGTTACGGCACGGCTCAGTTCGGCTCGGTTTGCGTTTCCATTCAGTTTAGTATCGCTTTAGAGTGGGCGGGATTATTCACGTGTCGTTATAGTTGTACCGCCTCTACTGCCGTGACATCATTGTAAACGCGCCGCAAACAAACACACAATAATTGAGTATTTTTCATTCCGCATCGCCCCATCAAGCTCTCGCTGGATTAAAAAAGGGCCAGGTACCAGGTACTGTTACCAGTGGAAAACCCCCCAAAAGTGAGCCGAACTTAACCGTACCGTACTACGAAGTGGAAAAGCACCAATATCCTATTACAAACATGTGTCTCTTCACATTAGGAAAGCACTGTAACCTGTATTTGCTGTGGGTCCATGATATTCACAGGGAGGTTAAAAGTGCCCAGCATTACGTAGTTGTTGGCATTACGATCATGTGGAGTTCCTGGAAAAGAAGTGGATTGAGAGGAGGTGGATCCTCCATCCGTTGCACCCGAGGAGCCAGAAACTCCACCTCCTCCTCCCCCAGACTGACTGCTCTGAGGAGGTGCTCGCTCCACAAGATGAATGACCTTCCCATCGACATCTGAAATACAACAAAGATGTTTGTTATCATTAATATCCACAAATAAAAACCAGATCCAATTTTAAAATCTGACCAGATAAAAAGGGCTGCACGATAATAATTACAATCATTTTTACCTTTTTTTTTTTTGGACCGGAGCGTAATTGTTTCGATAAGCAGTATCATATTGGTATTGATAAAATGTAAACGATAGCTCACCTAACCCTACCCTGGAATCGACTGCAAAATCCACAAAGGGGGCCACCCCAGGACCATTTGCTAAGGGCTCCCAAAACACTAAACACGCCCCTGGGGTTCGGAACTACATTAGTGTGTGTAATTAATGACAGAATTTTCATTTTGGGGTGACCCTTTAACAGTTGAAAAACAGACGTAAAGAAGTGACTCACTGTATTCTGTGAGTGTCCTCTCATCCTGCAGTACTTTACCCTGGTAGATCAACCTCTGCTTATCCACCGGGATTTCAACAGCAGAAGCGATGTGCTCTTTAAACTGCTTCACTGTCCACTGAGAGATAGCAAGAGAGGCTGACAATCAGATTACAAAGGCAAACATAATTGGTTTATCGATGTAAAGTGTATTTAACAGCCTTTTTATATAGCGCTCTGGATAATACTAGCTAGTTGGGTTACATGGAAATTAATCAGCACAAAACAAAGTCCTCACAAAATGTTCAGTCTATGACTGATAATATTGTAAAGCACACAGAAACACACCTCTCCCCTGACAGTGAACGTCCTGCTCTGGGAATCTAGTGTTTTCACGGTCACCTCTATGGCTCCTGGTTCCTCCATGACTCCCAAGTTTCTTTAAAAAAGATGAATAATGCTTGCAAAAAGAGATTACAAGAACTAATGTTTGCAATTAACGAATCATACGAATCATATCACGCAACGTACACTGCTGCCGAAAAAAAAAACAGATCTCGTTGTTATCAAAGAAGCTGTCTAGTAGTTTAACCGGGTATTATGAAACCACAGAAACATCTTACACTTGCATTGCAGCTTCAGTAATTATAACTGGAGCGTCTCGGTTTGTCTCCATAGTAACGTCGGGCGCTACTAGCACAGTAAATGCTAACAGTACTGATAACGGACATCGTAACACCCATATAATAAACACAAGACCTATTTAAATACAAATACAAATTTTAATTTGTAAGCAAAATAGCGACACCTTTTACTAAAGCACCAATTTATCAGTGGTCATACATAATTGTTATTGTTTAAGGCCATTACTGTGTTATGTACGAGGCTAACGACAGTCAAAGCGATTCGGTTGTAAATTCTAGAATAAAACAAACGTTAACGTAACGTATGAAGAGCAGCATAGTATATGTGGGTTAGAAATGCAAAGGATTAAACACCTTACTTTTAAGGGATAAGTGTGGCAGTTCGGCGATTAAGTGTTTAATTATAATTTATCCCACACAACAGCTATAGGGACATGCTAGCTAAGCAGCTAGCTAATCCCAAATGATGATCGGCCAGGAAGTGACGTCACGTTCTGCAACTAAACTGCGATTTCAAAGTAAAACCACAACTCGAAATCCGAAAATCTGTATGCATGTTCCTTTAATGTATTCAATCGTCTTTGATACAACTTGTGTTGTAATTTATTCCTAAACGTTGACGAAACTAACAGAATTCACCAGAATGAATGAGTTTATCACCAAGGAAAGTGATATCTGCTGGTGTACGTAACGGCAACGTTACGTCCTCTCTTTCTTAGCCCTTACATATTGGTAGATAGACTTCTTAATGTTTCCCTGCGGTTTTATAAAAAATCAATTACGTTTAAGTTTATTAATTTGCAGAAAATGCAAGGGAAAACCCGTCGGTGGGCGGGACTAACGTGCAAATTATAAATGCTATTGGCTCAAACTCACCTTTTATTTTGAAGGGGGCGTGTTTATTTGATTTCTTCAAATCCCTGTGGGCGAACGTGGGATTAATATTCATGAGAAAATTAGCCTGACATATGCACTAAAAACAATAAAGATGTGATCAGACAGATACGTTGTTTTTTTTTTGTCATAAGGTCAAATTTTACAAAACTGAGATGTATACATCATATGAAAGCTCAATAAATAAGCTTTCTATTGATACATGGTTTTTTAGGATAGGAGACTATTTGGCCGAGATACATCTATTTGAAAATCTGGAATCGGAGGATCCAAAAAAATAAAAATACTGAGCAAATCACCTTTAAAGTTGTCCAAATGAATATCTTATTAATGCATTTTACTAATAAAAAAATGACAATTTGATATATTTACAGTAGGAATTTTACAAAAAATCTTCATGGAACATGATCTTTACTTAATTTTCTAATGATTTTTGGCATAAAAGAAAAATCAATAATTTTGACCCATATTATGTATTTTTGGATATTGCTACAAATAAACCCCAGGGACTCAAGACACGAGGTTTTGTGGTCCAGGGTCACATATAATTTAAACACTCATCCACCTGCCAGTAATACTGTAATTTCTAAAGGATTTTTTTTTTTTTTTTTTTACAGTGTAGATCAAAGTGTATCCATGTCTATGTTTGCAGAAAACATTTCTTTGATCACATGAACTGTTGCTTTATATTCAGATATTCAGCACAACATGATGTTGGAAGTAAATGATGGATGTAAGAGAGGATCAAAAGCAGAAATGGTTTAGATATCTAGTTTATAATAATTATGCACAACACCAGAAGTCATGGCTGCCCACTGCTCCGGGTGTGTGTGTGTGTGTGTGTGTGGTTGTCCACTTCTCACTGCTGTGTGTGTGTGTGCACTTGGATGGGTTAAGCGCAGAGCACAAATTCCTATTATGGGAAACCATACCTGGTCACAAGCCTCGTCCTTTCCTTTCCATAACATACTGTATATAATATATCACTTTTACCATTTACAGATTTCTGTTTTGATTATATAAATCAGCCAGATCAGCATTGTTTCCTCTCAAACATTGATCTCAAGAAGATTGCTGATACAGTATTGTTCCACTTCTACGACTAGGGATGGGAATCGAAAACCGGTTCTTGTTGGGAAAACAATAGCAAATAAACAATCAATTCATAATAACTAAGGTTAACTAGATATAGTGCAAACAATCAAACACAAACCGAGAAGCATAACAATTTAAGAAGAAACATGTTTTGACCTGTAGTATTGGTTTACCAAAGGTACTGCTGATTTTCTAAAAGAACAAGGCAAGTGCAACATTTCTAAAATGTGTAGGAAACAAGTAGGAACAAGTGAAAGGTACATGCTATTAATGTTTTGATATAATAGTTGATATAATAATTGATATAATAGTTTATCTGGACTAATGAAAGAAAGGTTCTATTAACAGAAAATGATTGTGATTATTAAAACTACTGTGAAAATTAAGGACAATATACTGGATATTTGTGCACAAACAAATTTTAAAAAATTTAGCAAATGTTTCCCTTCCTCCTTAGCAATAAACAAGAGGAAATAGAAAATAAAATAGCACCCACCCCCTAGGCTCTGCAAAAGTAAGCAGTATAAAAACTATTTCACAATGTTCTCTAAAAAATGCTTTTACTAATACACAACACAAACTGACACTAATTATCACTGTAAATTACTTTTCAAGCACAACATCCCACACCTTCAATTCTCCCTCTGGGATTTTTAAATGATGTTCTTCCCATCATCAGTCCACTGTTCAATGAGGCCTTATGAGAGGAGACCTGGTAATAGTACAGTGAGGAAACAAGGCCAGAAGAGGCATGGGAAATCCATCTGAAAACACATCTTCTGACTTAACACCAAAACCCAAGCAAACTCTTAGTATTGCCAAAACCCATATCTATTTAAAAGACACTTAATAAGGCATTAGCTAATATGTTTTCTGTGCCCTTATGGAGAATGTCAAAATTGAAACTTCATCTTATGAGTGACCAATGCATCTGCCTTTGGTTTTAGTCAGATAAGCAGTGCACAGCATGTACACCCCCTCTGAATAAATATAAAAGACATATTTTCTTAATGATCACCAATATGGATATATATATACCTATATACACCTATATGGATTTCTGTATATCACTAATAATTAACACGTTGGGTAAGAGTAGATTATGTAAAATATCCCTTTGCACAACGACCAGCAGTAGCGGTTAAGTCCAGCAGTAGCGGTTAGCAAACGGGATATTAATCATCCCCCATCCTCTGAGTGATTATTAGACCGGTAAGCATTATATT
>JAUCMU010000039.1:7067479-7077488 GCA_032275025.1 Enteromius treurensis
GACTACAGAGAAGCAAGATAATATGACGCACTGACGTAATGAATATGCAAATTGACGTATGACGTCATCTAGCGACAGGGGGGAATGAGATGTCACTCTTACCTGTCATCAAAACTTGAGAGCCCTGCAAATGTTACATATATGTTTAGTTTCTATTGTCAGTTCAATGTAAAATCAATTTGTGTTCAAATCAATAGGCTTGAAAGTGACAAGCAGTCAGATCCTAAAGGATGTGCTTGCACATGCTGTCTATAGATTTGAAGAACAGTGTGCGTCATTCTATGCTAACACTATGGTTTGCAATGGAACAGTTAGACTTACTTCTAAAATTAATCAGTCTAATCACTGATTAAATTTCATATCCTGCCTTATTCATATGCTGTAACATGTTGGGTAAGCACATTGAACAATTTGTTTCTAACACCCCGGGGCGTCATCCGATAACTCCAGCTGCTAAATGTATCTGACAGCATCTCCCTGTTATGACACTGTACTTGCCTCTCACTCAAATTCAGAACAGGAAGCAGAGCAAAGAACAACAACAACAGCAGAAAAAAAAAAGATTAACAGAAAGAAAACAGCTCTTCTGTTTGACATAATGAACATGAACAATATTATCAGGTTCCTATCGGAGAGGGGAACAAAACGCAACAGTGCTCATTCGTTCTTCCATGCAGGCATTCCTTGTTTCCCTGTTTTTCCATATCGAGCCGCCCGGAGGCCATTAGATCGGTCCCACCAAAAAGCTGACAACTGTGTGTGGCTTTCAGAGCTCAGCCATTTTAAATCTGCCATCCATCTCCATGAAAACCAGAGCATGTGACGTGGGTAATCAGTCAGTCGGCCATGCGTGTGAGTGTAGTGCGATACTGCCCAATGCTCTTGTTGGAGGCAAATTCAAGGGGACGGCTGGAAGTGTGTGTGTGTTGACCCTATGACCCGTCCACAGTCTAGTACTACTAAACTGATCAAAACTACTTGTACACAATCTTCTAAATCCTTGCTGTCATATTGACAGTTTATGCTTTTTGTTTTAGAGTAATTTTTGGGCCTTTTGTCTGTGAGGGTTTGGGTAACACTATTTTAAGGCCTCTTAACTAGTTGCATATTAGCATGCATATCACTAGATTATCAGCCATTTATTAGTAGTAATTAAGCACATATTAATGCCTTATATTGCATGATCTTATTCTACATCACTTCAAATATCTAAACCTAACAACTAGCTTCCTAATAATAAGCAACAAAAATATTAATTTATTGAGGAAAAAGTCATAGTTAATAGTGATTAAGTGTTCCCTATTCCAAAGTGTAAATCTTTTATATTGTTAGTATATTTTAAGACAAATTGTTGCTGGCTTGAAGCAAGGTTTACTTGATTTTCTGTAAATCCTTTTTTTAATATTCAATGTTAAAAATTTGATTTAAATTTCTGGCATCTATGGTTCTATAAAGAATCATCCATAAAACCTTTTCATTCCACAAAGGTTCTTCATAGTGGAACTTTTTAAGTGTTCTTTACACTTAAAACCTTTTAAAAACTGTTGACAGAAATGTCCTTTTGGAACCTTTATTTTAAGAGTATTTTTTGTACATCTGTCATTCAACATGATATTATATATTTTTTTCTATCTTTTATGTTCAAATATGAGCTGCAAATTCTTCAATATCATACTATATGGACAATAAAAGCCTGATTTATCATATATGGTACTCAACTAAAAAACACATGCAAACCTTTTGCATTATATTCATTATTTTGTGAAAAGTGCATTAAAAATAATACATGTTATGCTTTACAGAGTTAGAGGAGACAGCGACTGCATGCTCCACCACAACAGGACAACTTTTCAAACATTTCAAACTAACTAGGGATTTCACAATTACCCTGCACTTCAGCAGTTGAAGTGTGTCATGGTCAGATGAAGTAATGAGACCGAAGCCCTCCACTTTTCTCACTATTGAAACCATCCCACATCTCTCTGCCCTCTGCCGTGTTTCATCTAAGCATACATAATCACTTTTGCATCCATTCATTATTTGAGCTTAATGAGCAGTGGCCGTGAGACATACTGAGCTCATTGAAGCTTCATGGGCACTCGCAGGCCCATCCAAATGGCAGCATGGATGCAAACAGACGTGGTGCCAACACGCCGATGCTCTCACAACTCGCTGCCGATCATTTTAGTGTCAGTTCAGTGGTGAGCACTTGGTGACCAGTGAAAGTAGAGAATCTGTATGCAGATTGTTGATTGTGACAAATTTAAGAGCACACATTCACAAAGAAAGAAACCGAACGGCCATGAGATGTGTTTTAAAACGGTGTAAGCTGTTTAACTAGTCAGCTTCTTTGGTGCCTGATGCCTAAAAATTCTCTAAAAGCCTATTATGACTAAAATGCTTCATAAGCTTATGATGCCCAAAACTGCTGCAGTGTCCTATAATGTGACAAAATGCTACATGCATCTGATTCCCAAAACATTTTCCCTTAGAAAATGCTTTATGCACCTATAATGACAGAAATTGCTGCAATGTCTAATAACGCCTAAACAATTCTGAATGCATCTTATGATGCACAAAACACAACAATAATAATAAAAATGTGGCATGTGCCTATGATGCCCCAAAATGCTGCACGCATCAATGATGCCAAATAAACTGTGAAATTTGTTTAAAATACACTGTGTACATCTATGATGCCCACGGGATGCTGCACAAGTAATGCCAAAAATGCTGCTGAAAGAAAAAGGCTGCACACATATGTGCAGTGCTACAAGCACATACGATGTCCAAAAAAGACGGACAAGTCCGTGATTCCCAAAAATTCTCAATGCACTACGAATGATGCATTCATGGTTCCCAAATACGAGCTATGAAACATTTCTAAAATATAATGTATGAACCTATGATGCCCTAAAAATCAACCCTAGAGCAATGAAATATGCCTAAAATATGCTGTATGCACACATGATGCCCACTGTCCATAATGTCCAATGTTAATGTCCTAAATGTTACATGCATCCAAGGTGCCCAAAATGCTATACGTGCAAAATAAGGCACTTCTGTTGGCCACAAATGCTGCCTAGGAAGGCAGCTGACTAGGTTTTGAGACACAGCCATGATGTCCCAATCATATATGCGTGGCGCAGACACAACACTGACTCACATACACGCATCCATGAACTTTTCTGGCACCGCGCAATTCATAAACAAACCTTAACGCCTCAAGCTTGTGTCAACAGCACAGGCTGATAAATGCAACAGACCAACTCGTCAGTAGGATATAAAACCACAAGCCAACTTAACACTCATTTGAATACAAGACCAAATTTGAGTTTATTATTGGCGGAGCTCATATGTTTTTGCTCACATGTTCCATTTTGTTAAATCTTACTTTAATAACATCAGTTTGAATGCACGATATAGCAATTCACGACAAGGTTAAACAACATAGCAATGTTTTGTTTTGTTTTTTTGTCAAATAAAAGTTGTAATTGCACATTATTGAAAAACATTTGTCCTTTTATAGCAAAGAAAAAAGGGAATGCAATTGTGTTCATGTGTTTAGTATCTCCATCAATTTATCAGTCGTTACTAGCTGAAATCTAAAATCTGTAACGGTACGTTGTATTCAGCGGAGCTTGAAGGAGCAATGCGCGCATTATGAATTGAAATGATGAAATGACAGCCAGGTAACGTTAGATAACTATTCAATACAGATACAATATTACTTACCAAATATCGCGAGAGAAGTATCCGGTCGTTTATTTATCGCTCAAAGTGACTTGTACTCTCGCGGTTGGAGAAGTAAACTGTACTTCAACAGAGAAACGCTACCTATTTGTCTCTTCTCTGTGATGAGGAGGATGAATGGAGCGGTTTCGTTTCCCTTGCCAACACATTTGCATAAGGACCGCCTAATCTGTTCTCTGATTGGCCCGTATCGGAGATTAGAGTGACTGTCAAAAATCATGCGTTTTTAATTGGATGCTCTCAACTGCCAGTCAAAAACAGCTCGTTGCCGCATACCTTACAAACTAGCGCTTGTTGCACCTTTCTGCGGGCATCACTGCGTGCCAACAGTTGAAATGTGCATGTTTATCTTTACTCGAACAGGTACTTTTGCATAACAGGAGTACATGTTGTACATGCGTAAACATTTGAAGTTTGTGCTGGAGATCAGTTTTAGATTCTGGTGACGTTGTTGTGACAACATTTTTCTCAATTGCTTTGGATCACCCTTGAAACCATTATATAATGTCAAATTTGTAATTATTATGTCAAATTTGTTTATAACTTGCCCAATTCTTTAGATACAGATTTTAATAGTAGCCTAGGTAAAAGTTTACTGGAAATGTCAGTAGCGCAGAAAAAGATGTGTGCACATTCCAATGTTTACAGTTCATATATTTTAAAGCAATGAGCTACATGTAAATTGAAAAAAAAAAAAAAAACAACAACATTTGCATGTCCAAGTTTTGAAGTCAACATTTGCCAATTGAGCGAACATCACAAACATGTCACGCCATATATTTATGAACATGTTTGTCTGATTTTGATAACAGTATAAATAATATTGCATTTGATAGAGAAGTAACTCATCAGTTTGGATCAAAAAGCCATTACTGTCCAAACTGTTGACAATTGCACTTTACTCTTTTGCAGGCATGTGCCAAAACTTGCTTAAATGAATTAGAGATTAAAATCTGGTGTGAACGAGAAACAAATTGTTTAGAGATCCGAATCTCGTTCAATAACTGAGCCAAATCAATGGAGAAAAACTATAATACAATACCAGGTGACCTTGTGTTGTTCTCCAATACCCAACACTCAATTCTAATTACAATATTGACACCATAACAATTGCTTGATTAGCAAATTGTTTTCTTCTGAGACACAACATTCTATTTTTGTCCTTAATTTCTTCCCTTACTTGTTTTTAAATGGTCTCGTCCTGTCCTTCCTTTTCATTACATTGCCTTTGGATCTCCTTGGCCATTTAGCATCACATCAGAAAGGGTGTAATTGTTTGCCGGACTCACCTTCACGCATATTTTGGGTCACTCTAAAAGAACATCAGCAGACATGTCATGCACGTCCCTTCTGGTGTCCTCCCACTTTTGTGTCTCTTCCACAGATGAAGAAAGATGGCATTCAGCACTTCACTGGCAGGTGAAAGTATCTGAGACGTTCCGAGAAGAAAACAGCAGGTATCTGGTTTACAGTCTTTTGCAGTTACCCAGAGATGGGTAGCATTTGGTTAACAGTTGGCTTTCACTGCGGGCTGCTGTCACAGTCAATTTAAAGTGCGTTGATTTGCCCTGCCATCCACCCGTCTGCTGCACACATGCCAGAAGTTCATAAGAATTAGGAGACCACATATGATACTGTGAACTCTTACTGTGATGGCCAGTCCTTCCTTTGTGGATTTTTTCTTTGGTATGCTTAGACATAGAGAGGACATTTCTGTGTATATTTTCACAGTAGATAGTGAGAGTAGCAAGGTTATATTCAGGGTCGAATTGCATGTAACGTGCCCTTTACAGATGATGTCACCTACCCCTGCACGTGTTGAAAATGCACTTGTAGTGCACATGAAATCTATATTTAAAAACTGTATTTACAAATAATGATGAAAACACATACATATATTTTAATCTGTTGACCAACTTACATAAATTACATAGAGATGCATGAAAGTCTATTTTAAAAGGATAGTTCACGCAATAAATTCTGTCATTAATTACTCACCCTAATGTCTTTCCAAACCCTGAAATCCGAGGGCTTTCTGTCCCTCTCATAGACATCAAATTAACTACTACATTCAAGGCCCAGAAAGCTAGTTCACATTAGTGTTTCAATCTTAATTTTATGAAGCTAATACTTTTTGTGTCTTTTTGGGTAACATTAGCCTGGCTCATAGGAGCTATATATAGTCTGGCAAAGCTACCTTACTGCGTCCATCAGATGCCTCTGTATACTAAATTGTATATATTTGTATAATAAATAATTTTTTTATATATTTTTAAAAAACATAATTTTTATAATACATTAAATTGCAAATAACAGAGACCAGTTTATTGCTTACCAGCTAAGTATCTATTTAAACATTGTTTTAGGCTAGTGTTGTAGGGAATGTAGTAATTTCTAAACCAGCAGTAATTTGTTGCCAGTTCCAGTTTCGTTATGTTCCTATAACCCTTGATTGATGGTAAATAGATTTGGATTGCTGTTCAAGAGGGCTGGAGCTTGAGACTCGATAGCTACAGTCCTGCCAAACTACTTAATAAATTAAATTAGTAAAGAGCGGACAGAAATAAGGCATGAGATGAGATTTTGGAGGGATGCCAAAAGAAGTCTAGGCATTGAAGTAAGCGGGTGTTCATATGCTCTTCCAACATTAACTTTAATAAGTTATGGCAATAATTACCAACAAATATAGATTTAAAATGTAAGTGTCACCACAAGGTTACTCAAAATGCTCTTGACCTTTAACCTCCTCAACTTAAGGTTCTTAATTGTGCAAAAAGGTTCTTTAGAATATTAAAATGTTCTTCTTACATTATGAAAACATGGTTCTTTTAAAACTATTTATGGAAAGGTGCTTAAGGGAACTAAAAATGGTTCTTGGTTCTATGGCGTTGCTCCAAAACCCTCTTTTTGGAAACCCTCTTATTGTATTTCTAATGAGCCCATCCTAGCGTCCCATGGTGCTGCTATTCCTGGAAATGCTGTAAACACTGTAATATAAACATCTGATAATACATCATTCCAAAACCTGTAGTACATTGCCACCTCAGCTTTGTTTTACCGCACACAGCCCCATTTCATCTTCATCCATTATTTGGCATAATAAAAAAAAAAAACAGTTTAATAGTTTAAACGACCTTTCCGCTTGTCTCAAAGGGCGCCCTCCCCACCGCCTCTCCCTCCATCTCTCTGCCAACAGCCCACCATTGTAGGGAAAACAAATTAATTACAGTCTGAAGAGCTGGACTCTTTGTAGCCAGCTAATCAACAGTGGTAATAATTAAGCAAAGAAGGGATGGTGTGTGCATTTAGAGAGAGATGACGTGGCTGGATCAATGGGAAAGGTATCATGGAGCTACAGAGCATCCAATCAGGCTAGCGTGGCGCTGTTGCAGAATTACCTGACCTCAATTCCCCTTCCCCACACATCCTGACCTTTAAAGCAAAGAGACATTTTATTTTCTTTTTTATATCAGAGGCCTTTTAATCAAATTATGGCAAATGTCTTCCTCAAACCCTCTTTGCTGAGGTCATGATTTGCCATTTTGTTTATCCCGTGACGTAAAGGTTAGCTCAGAAGATGAGTCTGCATGATGATGGTTTAAGATGCTCATGCTGGATCCTTTACTAGACATCTATTGAAATTCTTCTAGTTATAAACATATGGAAGCATGATTTTTACATTCTCTTAAGAATATGTGAGAATGTTAGCTTGATGTGCAAAACAATACAAATTGGTTGTTTTGCTGTTGCTTCAGGTGATATTATAGTATAGATACTATAGTATTTTTAATTTTCATCTGTTGTATTCTTACATATGAAAGAATGTGTAGATGTTTAAAAATTTGAGATTGAGAGTTTGATTTCAAAGTATAAACAACAGTTATTAGGGATGAAATCTACAGTATAATATATCAGTCATTAGCCAAATATTACAGATAGTTTTGCTTTTATATTACATTTATCCATATGGACCCTTTCCATAGAATGTGATTATATATATGCAACACTATACTATGTGTGTTATTACTAAGTATAAAAGTGTTTCAGTGGCTGAGTGACAAAAATATTTATTTTGAGTGATACTATTTTTTCCCTTCTTTTGGGAATTCATAGAAAGACTGCTGTGGACCTTTCTTTTGTTATTGGAGCGAACAGGAACATAAACACTGTCTTAGTTTTCAGCCACTATTGACCAGTTTACCTACCTATACATGACGACTTCTGCTTCTGAGAAACACAAAACTTTGTGCAATGATAGATATCTACTTATTTCTTCTATTTTTACATGTAAATTATATTTGCCACTATCTAATTATCACTGAAGCTTACTCTTTAAAAACACTAATATATTAAATAATTGTAAATAAACTAATAAAAAAGCAACTGATTTGATTTGTATAGATTTTTTTTGTTCATTGAATTTATTTAGTTAAAATCACAATCAATCATAAAATGAAAATAATAATCGCCTTAACTTTAGCAATCACCACTAATTAAAACATTTATAAGTATACCTGTTTAAAAAGTAATGTTACACTAAGGATTTCATTTTCTTAATAATCTATGCAAATAAAAAACCTCAGGATAAATATGTTTAGAAACAGAATCAGCAATATGTGGTCCTGAGTTGTGGACCAGAACAGCACATCTCAGGTTTCTTTTCATGATAATTGTTTAAGTACAATATTCGAATGTAGTTTTTCCATAGTCATTTTGACAGCCCTAAAGTTTTGACATTTTCCTTTTCAGCCCTGGACTTGCTCTACCATTTTCCTCAAGGCCTTAATGTGCCACAATAAAAATAAATGTACAAGAAAGGTTACATAAATAATATTCCGTATGAATTAGAAATTGACCTCTGATTATTTCTACACACCCTCTTGCTTGGCGATACATAGATAGGATCCAGAGCATGTATGAGACCACAGAACCCTTCATCATCCACCACTGAAACAGTTGTGAGAGTTTGAGGACCATACATCCTGATGCTCCATGCAAACACATCCATCTCATCTCTGGCTAGAGAGATTTATGAAGTTCACTGTGTGAGGTGGACGGCTACAACCTGTAAGCAGTCTGTCTGATGATACCAGGAGTATATATGCCAAAACCCATGACCCGACTCACACTGACGAGCAAGCTCTGAGAGTCCACGCTGACATTCAGACTTAACACAGAGTTAACAAGTCTTATAGTCATCTCAAGCATCTCTCAAGGTATCTAAGAAAAGACCTGACGTCTGAGTCATTGGGGTTAATGGCCTGAAGTCTTGCTGAGGCCCTTCCGTTGTTAACAAGAAAAATCTCAATGACTCACAACAGAGAACAACAGAGAAACCTGAGGTAAAAGGTCTGTCGTCCAAATTGTTTGCTCCTCTGTTAACATTTACGTCAGTGTGATCCAAGGACACAAAGACGCTTCTTCTCAGCTTGTCATGTAGACAGACAGTCTCCGGCAGTGACATTGATGTTTGATGTTTTGGTGGCCGTTGGCTCATTCGTTGCCTGGTCAGTGAACATCTGCCATCGGCAATATACACCCCGACACAAACCATATCTCAGACGTTTGACTCTGAAGAACAGCCTCTGAACACACATCCATTAAAGGTTGTTTTAGCTCGTTCACATTACGTTTTTTTTAGTCGGCCTGGATAAGAGCATCCGCTAAAAGCTTTAAATGTAAATGTTTACCGGTTTTGCAAAACTGAGTTTATTTGTGAACAGAATTGCCAGTCAGACACTGCACATTTAATAATGTGGAATATCAAAACTATAGGAGATGTAAAAATGCATGAATAGCTTACATTTTATATTTTATTGTTATACAAATGATCAGCAGTTTTCAGTGGTTCTTATTTAAAGTTTTGTTTAGGTTAGGTTTTATTTATGCCATCGGTTCAATAAATAGTTGTCTTGTGCTTTGAAAGGAAAAAAAGGCTTGTGATAGACTAAAAGGTTTATTAAATTAATAGTTATTTAACATTAATACTGAGTAACTTACATTTTAAACACTATGGGCCGGTTTCCCGGTTAGGTATTAGATTAAGCCAGGACTAGACCTTTGCTAATTTAGGACATTTAAAAATGTTTAGAAACATGTCGTACAAAAATGCATTATCTATGAGCATTTTAAGACCAAACAATGGCAATAAAGTATTTTAAGATATCTCAGTGCAAGCTTTTTCCAGTTTAGACGGCTCTTAACATTTATTTTAATCTAGGACTAGTCTTAAACCCTGTTCGGGAAACTGCCCCTA
>JAUCMU010000039.1:7111943-7160299 GCA_032275025.1 Enteromius treurensis
CAAAACCAGCAATTTAGTGTCAATTAAAAAAAAAAAAAAAAAAAAAACATCATCTGACTGCTGAATAAATGTGAAACCCCGAAACTGTATTTTATTATAAAATATAGTCCAAAGATTTTTCTTGAACTTATACTTCTATTATCTCATCATCCAGTAGTTTACTGTACCTCTGAGTACATCTTTACTTAACATCAGTGTAGTCTACATGGCTGGATGTCTTTATGTATACATTATTGTATGAACCGTGTGACAACCACAAACAATAGCTATCCAGGCCACTTAGACATGCCTCATTGCACCTTCCCCATCGCCACCGCGACTCATCGCCTTCTCCGAGGGGCACGTCTGTGTCACCCACAGACACAAACACACACCTGCTGTTGCAGCCTAAAGGAGAAGGGTTAAATCCCCCCCCCCCCACCCTTATACACACAAACAAACACACCGCTCGTGCAAACAGTGTGTTCGCATACTCGCACACTCCCAACCCCAGTCCTACACCGGCAGTCAGTTGTTAGTTAGGGGGAGGGGGTGTGAAGGGGAGAGGCTAGTGGAGGTCTTTGTGAGAGCGAGAAAGAGAGAGAGGAACAGAGCGTTCTATTTCTCATAGATGAGCAGCTGCTAGGCAGGACTGTCTTGAAAGCAGAGAGACAGTGAGAGAGACCATTTGGTGCCTGAATGTGAGCGAGGGAGGGAGAGAGAGAGAGAGAGAGACGCACAGACTCAGCGTGAGCTTGTGGTTTAAGCAGACACTAGCCGTGCGTTTAGGGAAACCCACAGTCTCAGCTCCCTGGGATAAAGGAGTGTTGTTTCTGACCTTGCTCTTTTCCCCCTTTTTATTCTGTTTTGTTTTATTCCCTCCATCCTTTCTCTTCTTCCTTTTTGCCTGCGGAAAGAGCTGGACCTCTGTTACCTCCCTGAAACACGTCGAGCCGGTAAGCAGGCACTCTAACTATTTCTGTTTCCTGCTTTTGTGTGTGTGTGTGTGTGTGTGTGTGTGCATGTCAGCCTTGTTTTGTGTCTCATTTCTGCTTCATTCATTCTAATTGCTTGGATAGAAAGAGAGAGAGAGAGAGGCTAGCGGATACCTAGGTGATGCTGTACCGGTACCCGTCTCAGCTGGCTGGGTGCGGAAGAGGAAAAAGCGAGGGATTGGAGGAGAGAGGGAAAGGGGTGTTCTACTTTCTCAACCCCACGATCAGTCAACTGGGGCTCGTCCTCTTTCACTGCAGCACATGGCAGCCTATACACACACACACTGACACACAAACACACCATAATCTAGTAGCATTACACGTCCTGTAAAACCAACGGTCTGCTTTAGTATAGCTAATTAACGCACCTATTAGCCTAATCAATATACATCCTCTCGCATTAACTGAGGCCAGTGGTGCATAAGGATGTACTATGGGCAAATAGTCAGGGGTGCTGTATGCGCGTTTTCTTTCTCTTTAAGCAAAGTGATAGGTTGATCTTCATAGAAATGACAGTTTATACCCAGGTGGCATTTGCACAGGCATTTGGTGCAAAGCAGAAACCTCACAGGGCTTAATTAGGATGCATGCGGTTGTATGTTTGTGTGCTTGTGCATTGTTATAGCTAAAAACATGTAGCATGTGAAGGGCTGAGAGAATTGAACGAAAGCATGAATGGAGAGACGAACCACTCCTTTTTTCTGTCCTCGCTCGCTTTCATGTACATGGCAGAGGACATTCACACCTGAGGGTGGAAGAGAGCGGTGGATGTATGAATGAAGCCCTAAAAATATGAAAGCTGGTCATACATGTCAGGATACGAATGCTTTTGGTTGCCAGATCTCTGACATGATCAGGTTAGGTGGCTACAAAATCTGTCATTTACTGGTAATGAATTTGCGAGGGTGGTGAGCTTTCGTTTTTAGTTATTATATAAAATTGTTGTCCCTTGCACAAGTACAAACGCTCTAAGCGTGTATTTAAAGCACTAGATATAACGTGTAACCAATTCAAAATGAGTGCAGATAAATGCAGCTTAGAGCAAATATATGAATGTATATATTTTATGACTACTAGAAATGATCGAAAATGCTTTTTAAACAAAAAAAGTTTTGGATTTGACCATCAAATTATTATATGCCTCATAAGCTGGCGTCAGCACTATATATCCATCAGTTTATCAAAAATATATGCTTTACCTTTATATATAATCAATCTGAGGCTGAAAATGTATTTACTTGTCTGTTGCTAGGACACTCCCTTTGAACATTTTATACGAGACCTCTGATTGGCTGCAGCCAATGATGCAAGTTTCTCACCCCAAATCTTTCCCCTTCGCCCGTGGAAACATGTCTGTCTGCATTTCTTCCTTTCCATCTCTACCTCTGTGTCAGAGACCATCTGTACCTCCTCTCCATCATGCATCTCTCTATCTCTTCTTTGCTAGAATCAGATTAGGTGGATAGCGCAGACCAGTTTCTCTTTGTTGCCTTCCTATTTCAGATAAATTGTGTAATAAAATCTACTAGCAGCAAGAAAGACAAATAATTAAATCTTAATACAGCAGCTGTTCATTCTCAGTGTTCTGCTCAGTGCTGATTTGTGATTTCTGGTTCTGAGCTGGTGGCACTGACTCTGACCCCCACCTTCCAAATGAACATTATATATGTGCTGTGCTGTAAGTGGGTCAGGGCAGAGAGTGTGGCATGTCATGTGTGTCTCAGGGAAGTGGCCTGAAGCTGGACAGTCATAGAGTGTGGGAATCAGGAGAGGAGGGGGCTGAAATGTTTTTTCTAACCTTGGGACAAGTTTCCACCATCTCTGCTGCAGCTTGACCCATGCATGCATTATAATGCTTATGTGTCGAGCTCAAGGGCTGAATAATGTGCAGAACCCCAATGATTCACAAACAACTTCAGACCTTTTAAAAAACTTGTTTGACCAATTTGATCAACAGAGTAAGCCATTGGGTATTAGTTCAAATCTAAATTGCTAAACACTATTATAATATAATTAGAAAAATTAGTCTCAGGTGGGGCACAGCAGTACTTGAAAATGGTGCATTGATGCCCCTAGCTGCTTCAAGGCATTTTATCTTCTCCAAAATGCGAGAGAAGATATGTTCAAGAACGTTGGAGCTCAGACAACCATTGGCTGTCAATGGATAGACAAAAACACATTTTTAAAAATACCTTTTTAAAGGTAGGAACACCTCGCTCTGCGATCTTTAGCCGTTTATCTCTATGAGAATCTTGACATCTTTTATAAGAGGCGTAATGGATTAAATTAGAAACCTCAGTGAAACGAAGGCCAACGACCTGATAATACTAATGAATCAAGTCTAAACAAATCCAGTCAACTGATAACCCATGAGGGATTACAGGGCCATTGTAAAGTGTAAAGACACACATGCTATTTTTAATAGCTTGTCTGATCCCCTCTTAAAATCCCACTGAACTTTCACTTTAATGACTTACAGGAATAATATCGCAAATTTTGCCAATGGATCTTATGGCATATTAATGAAGTTTCAAAAGGAAGCTTAAAAAATTTGTCTCGCTAAATTAGGTCAGGCTTTTTATCAAACTTTATTTTAACAACTTTAATTAATTGAACGAATTTGCAACTTCATTTACCCTCCATGTGTTTAACTGTAAGGAACGTAATTGTGATTGATTTTGCAATTTTCACGTTCAGTGTCTCGCTTCAAGTGCTTTTTGGCACTAATCCTTCAAGTAAATTAACCTCCATTTTCTTACATACAAAAAGTAGCTATACAATATGTACCCCGCTCAAAACAGCCGTCACAGGAAGTGGTTACCGATAGCTACTATATTAGGTCACGGTGACCTGCGTCCACATTTTGATTTCCTACAGGCTTGAGGCAAGAGCAACGGCTGAGACAGCGCTATGTGAGACGGCATGTCTATCTGCATCCATAGCATGTAGAGACCAGACACTTTACACTGCTGCAGACTCACAGATCTCTTTCAGAAGGGCATGATGTGTCTAATTGACAGTGGATAGTATCCGAGACCATTTTATGCTTTCGCATGCATTTTATGATCATTGCATCACCACATTTGGAAATATGAGAGATTTGCAGAGGTATTGGATGTCAGTCAAAATGTCCATTGTCCAAAAAGGACAAAAAGGGGAACAATCTTGCATAAATACTCAAACTGAAATGATTGAGCTTCAGCTATGTAGATTCACTTAACAAACAGAATAGCAAAAATTACTGTTTTCAGACAGGTTTTCCCAAAATGCCCTACTGGGACATTGAGAACCGCTGTAGGATTACAACAAGACTGAGACTTTTTATTTGGCACACAGGCACTGTGGAGAAGAGGCAAAGTGAGTGATGTTGGAGCTGATACCCGGGTTTTCATCTCCTCTCATCTGTCTATCTGCCCTGCAAAATCAGACCAGTGAGAGCGGGAAAGCTGCTGCCAGATTTCACACCAACCGCTTTGATGAGCAATCAGAAGCTTGAGGAGCAAGTTAACATAAACCCAAATATCCTCACAGTTTTTAAACTGGGTCATATTGAAACTTCCATTAGTTATGGGTTTCAAAAGCCTCCTTGTGATTGAACTGTGCACTCCACCACACTTTTTGGTGTAATTTTTTTCCCTGTCACTTAGTAAAAGACACACACAGAGTACATCACATGCCCTTAAAAAAAAAAAAAAAACACGAACAAAACTACCCAAGATCAGAGTATATGACCTACTCATGAGGTCCACATGGAATCAGGAAAAACATATGTCTTGTGCAATAACTTCAGCTTAATAAAAAGTAATTCATTAATACAAGGAATAGAATACAATAAATTAATGCTTGACATGAAGTTCATTTTTGTATGGTATTATTATTATTATTTTTATTTTTTATTATTATTTACATAGCAAACTTTTTTAATGCTTAAGTTAATTGCCTAATTTCTGTAAACTAAAAATAAAAAAATAAAAAAATAAAAAAACTTTTAAAGCATTTACGTAGTTTACCTGTAGTTAACATTGATTTCAACAATTAGGAATACATTCATAAAACTCATAAAAAAGACAAAAATGGTTGTATTATATTATATTATTTAAAGGACCTAAGCTATAACTAGTGAACAGTTTAATGTTTATCAACTTACATTAACAAAGATTAATAAATACTATTGCTCATAGTTTTTACGGATTAACCAATAATGTTAACTAAGGGAATAACGCTGGAAGATGCATCATCTGAGAATTACTACTTTAGGATTAATATATCTTCTGTATTGATGAGATATGTTATGGCAAGCCTGATGAAAGGACCCACATTGCTGGTAACTATCATATGTTTTCTGGATGCTGATGGGATTGCTAGCGTGCTGATGTCCCAGCTAGACGTCTTCAGTCCACCAATAACAGCTCGGAGCACTGGAAATTCATGTCTTTCCAGAACGGTTTTAAACGAAGACATCAGACAAACACGTGAGATTTGAGCTTTATTCCAAGGGGATTGCAAGTTTTCTTGCTATAGTTAGCACCTGGTTTTGCTCCCTGACCTTGAGCATGTGCAGTGAGAAAGCCAGAGAAATGGGTGAAACAGACACAAACTGGCAGGTAAACTTCAGTGCAGTGTGGTTTGCTTGATGACCCGCCAGAATGGCTCATTCACACCAATGGCAGTAGGGTCTTTTGTTTTCCAATCAGGGAAAGACGGCAATACCACAATACATAGGGCACATGCCTTTGTACTAATGGTCACTCTCTTAACTATGCTTTCTGGTGTTTTGCTGACAACACATCATATACTCTCGGGGGATGTTCTGATTTTTAAAAACAAAAGATAAAAATGAGCCTGAGGGTAGAATTTGGTTATAGTGGATCTGGATATTGCTGCTGTATTTCTATTAAGGAGACAATGGAGCAAAACAGCGGAATCAAAAACCCATTTATCCACTCTTGACAGTTTGTTTGATGTTTGCTCATTGTTCGGCGTTGTGTTTTGCTAATAAGGTCCCTAGAATGTAATTCATTGGAAAATTACGAAATCTAAAGCTTCATTTTGTGCTATAATGAATTCCACTCATCAAAAGGAATGAGCAAAACGATGAGAGATTTCCTGCGATCAAGACTTTTGTCTCCTGCCAGCCCTTGAGCAAAGGCACAATGCTAATTTGCAATTGCCCTCCGCGCTATTCTCCGGTCTCAGCCTTTTTTCTTCCAGCGCCGTGGATGGAGAGAGCATGGGGGAGGGGTGGCAGGGGAGAATTGCTGCCTTCTTTCTCTCTCCTCTTCCCGCGCTAGCATGTTTTGCTATTCTCTAATATTGGTGAAGGTGACAAGGGGCCGATGATGGCCGAGCATCCTCAACCCTGTCAGCTGTAGCATTGGATTTCCATTCATTCGCTTTATCCGACGCTGACGCTGCCATCTCCAATCAAGCCCAGCGGCGAGCCCACTGTCAATACCCATTTCTCTTTGAGGACCTGCCATGCTAGGCTAATGCTATCTCCACACACTGTAGAAGCTATATTGATGCTCATTAAAAAAGTTGGACATGTCATAGACTGGAAGTGAGAGGGATAGGCAGAAAAAGAAAGGATAAATATCATTATTATTGTTCCATGACTTCCCTTGTGAAATAGAAGTATACTTAAGCATACAGTACTTTTAATGGGAGGCTTTTGGACACTTATTTGTATGTTTATTGTAATGTAATGAAAATTTTAGTGGCTTAAGTATAGCAACCAATTCTAACTATTTACAACTAGTTGCTATTAGAATGCCTATTATTAACATATTGACTGTTTAATACTTATAAAGCACATATTCTGCATGACCATATTCTACATCCCTAATGCTACCCAACTACCTTACCAACTATTAATAAGCAGTAATTTAGGATTTTACTAAGGGCAAAAGTTATAGTTAATGGTTGTTAATAAGGAGAACTGGACCTCAAGTGTTCCCAAAATGTCATACTGTTTAAATGTAAGTTATACATGATATACATACAATATATACATTATATTAAATTCTAAATTGAAATGGTCTTATTTAACAGTATAAGAGCTTATAGTACAGCACTAACTCAAGATTAAGTCTTATTCTAAAGTACAAAAATGCACCTTTAAAGGGTAGATAAGGTACAAAGTTCCTTTAAGGGTATTCCCTCAGTAGATCGTTGTTATACTACTAATTTTCCACATTCCTTTTCTGAAAGAACAGTAAATGAGATTTCAGTTTTTGTGGAGATGATGGGTTGGTGACTCTAAAACAGCATAGAGTCTTTTAAAAAAACAAAAACAAATATAAATGCAGCAAATGGAGTGCAAATGGAACTTTAAATGGGCTTTAAACGGGCCCAAACAACTTAAGAGCCTTCTGAATGCAGAAAAGAACATCTGTTCCAGTTTCCCAGAGAGCTCTTTATTGTAATGCAAGTCCTTTAGATAAAATCCCTTTGAAGTGACAGTGTCCTGCCGCTGCATTGTTGCTGGCAAAGGTCAAAGTTCATGAAGAAACGCTTGACCTTGTGTTTTGTTCACCATGGCATTAACATCAGTCAGACCTGCATTGTACAAATCATTACAACTTTATCCTTTGGCATTTAAACACTCTTTTTCTTCTGGGGTTGGACTGGCTTGATCTATGCACTAGGTATGCTCTCAGAGACATTTCTTGGTCCCTGGTGACCCTGGATTACCCTGTCATCTGCACGGTCAATAAGTCTGAAGTCTCTTAACGCAGCAGTGAATTCAATTGCAGGTCATTTTCTGCTAGACTCCACAGCATGCATCCAACATTTTAAATATTGCTAGCAAATTAATCAAAATTGGGAGTAAAGACAATTTTAATGTTACAAAAAAATGTATTTCAAATAAGTGATGTTCTTTTGACTCATCTAGAATCCTATTTTGCACAAAAAAATGAAGCAGCACAACTGTCTCAAACAGTCATTTTAAGAAGAAATGTTTCTTAAGCACCAATTTCCATACCTGAATGATTTTTGAAGGATCATGTGACATTGAAGACTGGAAAAATGATGCTAAAAATTCAGCTTTGCCATCACAGGAAATAAATTACAATTTAAAATATATTGAATATATTGATTTTTGATCAAATAAATTGAGCCTTGGTGAGCTTAAGAGACTTCTTTCAAAAAGTATCACCAAGCCAAATATTTGAACGGTGGTGTAAACACTTTCATTATCAGTGTACCTAATTTTTTTTTTAAAAGAGTATATTTATTAGCAGATTCAATGGGTTTATATTTCTAGGTGAAGTGAACCAACAAATTGTCTACTTATTTGTGTATGCACATTAGGCTGTGTATTTTAACATCTAAATTGAACACACTTCAGTGAAACTACAGTAGAACTGATCTGGAGTCAGTTTACATCATGCTAGTGTCCTAAATGATCCCCATATTATTCGAGAGGAAGGAGGATCATATCAGTCATAAAGTCACTGCAGTGAGAAGATCACTTTGTGTGCTGCATGATGTTGCACACTGCTTCAGATTTATGACGGACATTTCCGCATAATGCATTGAGCTAACTGTTTACATGCCTCTTTATTTGAAGGGTGATATTGAGTGTGTGTGTGTGTGTGTGCGTGATGATAGATCGGTGGCTGGCTGTGCCACTTAAGAAATGAATCAGATTGTGACCTGTCGAATCTATCCCATGAATCCCTCCCCAGAGGTTTATCACTATATTGTCTGCCTGACTGACTGCTTTAATACAAGTCACTGTATGTAAGCACGTTAATAATCCAACATTCAGATTTGTAATCAAATTAATGTTTCCGTGACCAGTTATTACAAATATTTAACAAAAACATCTGTTTTGCCAAAAGAAAATAAGTACTGCTAGCGTATAGAATAAATATTTGAATATTTGAATATAAAACAGGATTCATATCTATCTATCTATCTATATATATATATATATATATATATATATATTCTTTCTGAATTTTGACAAATTTCTATTTCGCAATTTTTAATGACAATTTTTAAAATAGTTTCATCACAGTTTGTATTTTTGCATTAATGGGTTCTGCTAATCTTGTTCTCAGAAATAAGAATGCAATTTCTTTGTGCTTTTTTAAATTACAGTAATGAGAATTTGATGAGGTTTGCATAGCGGCGATGAAAATAATGTCATTAACAGAAAAAAAAAATCCAAAAGGGTTTAATAATCTCTTTCAAAACATATGGAAAGATTTGTTGGCAGGAAAATTGCGATGCCATGTTGTTCGCATTCTGAGCCTTTTTTCTGAAATGTTAATCTGACCATCTCTTTATTTCTGGTTCTTTCTCTCAGGTAGCGGAGACTGATGCTGTGATACTGCGGGAGAAACGTACAGGCTCTCATTTGATGCAGTGAAGTGCTCCGTGAGGAAAAACGCAAGCAAAGGTATGGACCAAAACCAATGCATCCCTATTCGTCAAGCCATATGGCACCATGTGTGACAAAAAAGATGTGAAAAAAAAAAAAAGTGTCTGAAAGCAACTGCATTCTGTCAGCCCACTTCGTGATGGCGCAGCTTTTCTCATCGGTTTCAGCACAAACAGCACAACTCCAATCAAAAATAGCCTATGAACAGATGCCATGCAGAAACATTTATAGATATTAGTTTCCATCTTTAAAGCTGTGCTTATTAAGTGCAGCCCTGCCATTCATCTCTTTATGCAGTAATGAAAAAGATACAGATATTTGAGACAAAAGCTTTAGTGTTAAAGTTACGCAACATCCTGGATATGGCATTACAATAAATATGCATTTCCTTAGTCAGGTCTGGACTAGTCTGAGCGGATCAGAAAGGGACGGTGTGATATTGCTGTGTAAGCACAAGTTTTTGCTCTAGTTTCTGTCTCAGACAGTTGCGATCCGTTTTTGGTCGGCCCATCAAGCTGCCATCAGGGTCACTTCCTTATAACTAAGTACACTAAGGCTCTGTATTAAGTTTTACAAAGTCTGCTTTAATGAATTTCCCTTTTTTTTTACTTTAGTCCAAACAAAAAAACTTAAGATCACAGATCATTTTAATCCAGAAAATAGCAAAAACTACAAAAGATTAGGTACTTTCTTTTACTGCAGAGCAGTTCAGCAAAGGACATGTTTTGTACATAGGAAACTGCAGCTAGAGAGCTCAAGCTATTGGTAAACCTCTGCACTAGTATAAGCCGGCAGTTCTTTACCCTCTCACCTCATCTAAACCAAGCGCATACGTACAGTTGTACCAAAGAGAAACGGTTTCACCAGGCTCTTTTAAATTAAGCCCTGCCTTTAAATAGCTGTCAGAAAAAGAGAAGTGTGAAAAGAGCAGAGCGATGTTGAACGCAGAGCTGCATAGGGGAGCGTTGGTAAGGCTGAGAGGGTTCCTGTGGGGCTGTACGGCACCAGCCACATTAAGACGGACTCTTCACAGCTGGGTTCAGGGACAGCTCTGGAGGTGGAGTACAGCGGAGGAACAGACTCAAATAAGAGTGAAAAACTGAGAGGACTAGCAGAGTGAGGCTTTATTAAGGGAAGTCGGAAGAAGGAAGGCGAACATTTGTTGGCTGGTAAGTAAGGGACAGGCATATGTGTCAGGCTGTATGCTTTTGGTTCACGTGACAGATATGGCAGATTAATTATTGGTTGACCGTTTCAGTTTTTCAGTGAGAGCTTTAGGGAGACGAAAGATTGAGGGATCTGAGGTCTATGTGAGAGCTTCTGTTGGAATGAGGCACAGGGGATAACTCTAGATACAGTAGATAGATAGATAGATAGATAGATAGATAGATAGATAGATAGATATTTTTATAGTCATGCTAATAAAGCAATTTTGAATTGAACTGAATAGAGACAGAAAGACAGAGAGATAGAGACAGACAGATAGATAGATAAACACAGACAGACATACAGAGATAGAGACAGACAGACAGATACAAACAAACAGATAGAGAGGAAGACAAAGACAGACAGACATCGACATATAAACAGACAGAAAGACTGTTATATACGTTGGATTTGGCTGGTAGATGATGAAAGCCTGAGATAGAGACAAAGTACAGGCGGGAGAGGCAATGTGGTCCAGCCATGGAAACAGGGCTCTACTGGTGGTTGCCAGGAGACAGGCAGAGGAGGATATATTGCCTTTTAAGTGATAAACAGGCTGAGAGGAGCCATCTTTGCATTGTGTGCCATAAGCGAAGGATATGGCTTGATATGAAAGATTTAAAAGCCTAGATATGAAACAGCCAGATTCTTATTTTGAACACTGCCAATATACACACTCTTGGGAAATGCCATGATTGGCGTCATCATCAGTGCCACAATAATCCAGCTATTTTATTTCTTGAATGTTTTATAGATGCTTATCAGTCCAGCATTATTCCTCTACTTGCACTGTTTGCTATCCATTGCCAACTGCAGTAGACATTAAGTGCATGCAAACTGATTTAACAAACATAACGGTTATGTTGAAGGTACATTACGTTCTAAACAAATGCAGTGCAATAATGCAAGAACATTTGTTCTACGCAAATCAGTTTTTCTTCAGTCGTTTAGTTTCTATTTATGTTATCTTGAGCTGGTTAGCCCCGCCCATGATAAAATCTCATTGGTCCACTTCACATAACTGTTCATCTATAAATGTGTCAAGTCACATAAGATTTTCACTTTCAGTATGGACAGTCAGATTTGTTATAAACATCAAGTCACAGCTGGTTAGAACAGGCAGACCTCAGCTATGTGTTACTTCGAAGGGTTAGCGTGAGTTCATTTAATATTACCATGCCATTATATTAAGTTAGTGTACATCAAGTCACACGGTGCTAGACCACCACCAGAAGGTGTTTGTTCCTGCTTATGCAGTTTGTGTCATGATCGCAGAGCTATTTCTGCTCTTTTGCTGTATATATATATCAAATGCTGCATTGCAACAAAAAACAAAGTGGGGAAAAAAAGACTAACATAACATTCACATCTTTAAAGGCATGCATTAAATTTACCACACTGCCATAATGAAGAACAGTAAAGATTTTTTTTTACATTTTATCCCCAAAACAAAGACTGTATTAAAGCAATGTTACAGTACTTTGTAATTTGTCTTTGTTATGTTGTTGAATTATTTTAGACACAAACACCTGCTTTTATTACAGTCGGTCTACAGTATGAAAAAACTCCAGTATTTCCAAGTCTCTTATCACACCATCATCCAGTGTTTTTGCAGTGAAAATACACACTGACTGTCTAGGAGCCTTGCTAATGAGTATCATCTAGGTTGTATTTCTTTGTACTGTATGTATTTGTCTTCCTTGCCCAGGTTTGCCGGCCATGGGGAACCTCATTAAGGTCCTTGGCAAGGATTTAGAGAACTGTCCTCATTTTTTCCTGGATTTTGAAAGTAAGTTTCTTCGCTGGTGTATGGTGTGTGTTCGTGTGCTCGGATGTGTGTATGTGTGTGTGATTGGAGATGGAGGTATCAGGGTTGGAGCAGGTTTAGACACACCCTCTAGGTGGATTAAGACAGACAGATGAAGTTCTTTGTTTTGGTTTTTGGAAACTGTTTCTTTTTGCTCTCTTCGACTCGTTTCCCTTCATGTATAGAGAGAGCAGGAAGAAGGAGTTTCAGTGTGATCATGTGACCATATAAACATCACCCGAGAAGCCCATCCCACACCCTATACGCCCCGACCCCCATCCCAGACTCCACGCACATTCACACGAGCACACACCCCACACCAGACACACGTCTGCCACATCTCCCATGACCCACATGCTTCTCCCTTCTCTCTGTTCCAGGGGAATCATGGGAAATCTCCTGAATCTGCTGGCTTGCACCGAACTTGAGCATGGCCCAATAGTTTTCCTTGACTTTGAACGTGAGACCATCAGCTTATTATGTTTTGAGTTTGCTTTTCTTTCCCGTTTGATCACGGTTCCTCCTCATTCGCCGTCCTCTACATTTTCACTTCCTTTTCTCCGCCATCCCTCTGTTTGTGCATCAATGCCTGGCATTCAAGGGTTTTTCGGTGACCTCGATTTGTGACGTGACTTTTTTTGCACTCCTCTCCAGGTCAGGTGTGATCCTCTGAACTAAGGGTCGTCGTACGAATGCCATGCTTTTTTTAGCAGTTAGAGTGGGATGGAAAGCATAATCACATAACACTTAACTTATCTCCTCTTTTTCGACCAAACCTTTGCAGACTTGTAAAGTGTGTTGGCTCCATAATCTGTTCCCGTTTGTCCTGTGCATCTGGATGCGTGTGTGTGTGTGAATGCATTATTAACCAGTCTGAGGATTTAAGGAAGTGGGAATGGAAGCTGCCTATTGAAAGGGGAGCCTCAATTTCCTTTTTCTCTGATGTCGTGTTCCCTTTTAACCCTTACCTAAGCACTTCTCTCCCTCCTGAGTAATCCTTCCTTTTATGACACCTCTAACAGCTACATGCCTAACATCTCCTTTTTTTATGGATGAAATAAAACTCCTGTCCCTCAACTGTGGGAACCCCGAAGACTTAGAGCGGTTCTTGTCCAGTCTATAACACAAAATATAGGCTGTCGTTCCTTTAAGAATATTTCAGTTGTTTGGAGACGTTCTTGAAGTAATAAGACATACAGTGTAATGCATTTGTCTGTAACATATTATAGGGGTTCATTTTCTTTCAAATATATTGATCTGATGCACCTCATGTATGATGGAGATATGTATATTTTCTAAATGTTTATATATACATATATCAAAAAGTAAAATAGTAATAATAATGATGATGTTTAATTGTCTCTTAAAAAACAATAATATTATTAACATATTAAGACTTGCATAGTATTTAGGTTTCTTAAAAATATCAAATAATTTTACATTTTAAAGGCATAAAGTTTCCAAGAAACAACAACAAAAAATAATCTATATAAATATACATAAAGTACTTTTCTTAATGACCCTATAGCATAATTTGTTATGAAGTGATATAATACTGATATTGAAATATTGAATATAACAAGCCAAAAAATAAAAATAAAAAAAATAAAATAAAAAAGGACAACAGCCGCTCTCCCGATCTGTATTTTGTGACAGCCAAACAATGATCACCTAAGTCACACTGAGCTGGTTTACATTTCTTCGGTTCTGAAATGGGGTTAGTGTGCCACTCATGGTATTCATAAAAATTCAATATCTCAAATACAAGACACAACCAGGCTTTAAGGCTCCGATCCACGGGATTAACCAAAAGATGTGTGTGGTGCACAATAAAAGTGTGCAAAAGGGAAAGCAAACGTTCCATTGCTACTGTAGCAGTGACGCCTGTCTTCAGACTCTGTCGTTTGAAGATCACAGGCAGGAAGAGCAAACAGACCTGGAGGTGACATGACTGGGAGGAGCCATTGACAATTACAGTCAATTGTAGAATGTGTGTTTGTTTGTACTGAAGTATGTTTGCTCAGCTGATAGCACAAACAGCTATGTGTGACAGAGAAAATGCATCAAGGACCTGAATAACTGCATCTATATACATTACAGCCCATCTGTTTGGATGCAGGATAAAGTAGTGTGCTTGTTAATTTAGGCTGAGATGCCCTGCTTTACAGATCACTTACCGTACAGACACTAGAGAAATAGAAATCTGATCTGGCAATTAACAGCGTCTCCCAAAATTCCTGCAGCAGTTTTAACATTTCATGGCATTTATGGTTCCATGAAGAACTTTTAACACATGGAACCCTTCCATTCCACAAAAGATTCTTTATATTGGGAAAACATTTTTAAAACATTCATCACACTACATTAAAGTTAAATGAATCCACAGCGACACTTTTGAATTCAAGCACTGTTCTGTTGGTCAGCAGAGCAAATTTGTGTGACCAGCTTGATCATGAACAGTATCTGCTTAGGAAACCTATTCTTTAGATGCAATTCACTATCAAATTCTGATTGGAATGGCTAGATTTCACCCACAAAAAGTCTGTGAGCCCACCTCAAATAGGAATAGTTCACCTACAAAGTTTAAATTTGCTGAAATTTTGCTTTGTTTGCTGCTTTATCAGAACAGATTTGGAGAAATGTAAGGCATTCCATCACATGCTCACTAATAAGTAAATGTGTTCCTTCAGAATGAGAGTCCAAACAGCTAATAAAAACATCACAAAAATCCACAAGACATGAATCCATCACTAAAATGTTTAATAATCCAAAAAAAGCCTACATCAAAATCCACTTATATATTTGCTTAGTGCTCTTATAGACTGCTATCATTTGTAAACAGAGCTTGAAATTTCCATCCTGAAATACCGAAAGCTAAATAGAGACCAGAGGATGATATTCTGTTTGCTTTCCTGTCTGCCATCATCAGCTTATTAATCAAATGCCTGATGCTTGCTGTGTTGGAAACTGATACCACTCTCTTAAAACCCAATCCCAGCCTTGCCAGCATCTCCGTATGGAGCTGCTTCTTCGGCCTTGGCCTTTCATCGACATTTCCCACCCGAGCTGTTAATATCAGCCCTAACAAATCCTGACACACACCGACACAACCCAAATCCTCCTCGTGTACTTCCGACTCACAATAACACCATCATCATTACCAGATTAATCCATATGGATTTATGGTTCCTATCTTTCAAAGCTGGTTGGAAAGCGCTTTCCCTCTCCGGGTGCCAAAAGATGATGATAATCCAATGTTAGCACCAAATTAACTCTCATCATGAAGCTTTCTTGTCGTTGTCGGACCAGTTTTCTGATATAACTCTGACTGGTTGGATTCAATCCAAATTATTAAAAACAAAACCCATCAGGACATGTAGAAATGATACCAGTGCGATAGTGTGATAAAGGTGATCTATAACTCAGGTTGGCCGAAGAATTGAAAGAGGACTGTGTATGTTTTGAGCATTTATGTCAATATCAGTTATATTCTGACTCGACTCTAAATTCTGCCTACAGATGCTCAGCCCACAGAGGCAGAGACAGCTGTGTGGAACCAGGTTAGTGCCGTGCTGGAAGAGGCCCATGGGATACTGGCGGAGTTACAGTCGTACAATGGAGCAGGACAAGAAATAAGAGAGGTAGGGCTATTTTTGCATTTATTGGTTGCGCTTACCTTCGCAAAACCTGCTGCTACAATGCTAGATTGCTCTGGGATGTTGCTAGGGTGTGTTCTGAGAGGTTGCTTACTTATCCAAGTCCAAATATTGTCAAATATGCTTTTACTGTTTTATCACATATTGTAAATATTGTGAGCCTGATTAGAAAAGAATGCATGTTTTGAGATATCATGCATGTATAGCACAATTGTTGTAGGCAAAGCAAACCACTAATGAAAAAGATTAGTAAAATACAGTAAAAACTACAATATATCAATATGACATAAACGCTTTCTATTTTAACATATAATATTATTTTCAAAAAATTTTAATGAAGTCTCTGATGCTCCCAAAGGCTGCATTTATATTACTTAAAATACAGTTAACAATTAATATTAACAAATACATTAACAGCTGTTTTCTATTTGTATAACATTTAAAATGTAATTTATTCCTGTGATGCAAAGATAAATTAAATCAGCTTCATTATTCCATTCTTCAGTGTCACATGATCCTTCAGAAATCATTCTATTTTGGTTTTGCAGCTGAAACATTTCTTATCAATATCAATGTTGAAAAGAGTTGTGTTTCTTTATGTTTCTATGGAATCATTTTTTTCAATATTCTTTTTCAGTCAATATGAAGATGAAAGTGCAGCATTTATTTGAGAAACCATTTGTAACATCATTTCACTTATGCATTCTCACTGAATAAAGGTTTTTGTTTTCAATGTATATGAAATCTCTCTCTGGAATACTTAATAATGCCATAGAGTGATCATATATGTTTGTATGACTGTTAATCTGGATATTTCACTGCCATGTATGTCGATATACCGATGCTACTTTCATGAATGGTGAACATAAAATCGTTAGTAGATGACTAGAAGCTCAGAAGTATCCAGTTAAAGCTAGAAAACTGAACACTGCAGCTAAAACCTAATCCAAAGTAACTTTTTCAAATTGAATTAAATTTGAAAAACTTTTTTTAATTGGATGTAATTTGTAATATTATACACGTTTTTACTTTTACCTTTGACCAGTTTAATTAATTCTTGCTAAATAAAAGTATTCATTTATTTTAAATATGTTTGTAATATAGCGTTTCTTTTCTTTTTAAATTTAGTTAAACAAAATGTTGTGTTTTATTTATTTATTTATTTTTGCCTGGGTTATTATTACTACAAACCCCAATCTAAATAATAGTGTTGGCTACCATAGAAAGATTCACTGCTATGAATTTAATTTCCCTGTTATAAAGTACCAAGGCATTAAAAGGTAAGGTAAGGTTTGAGAAGTTTTCAATCATTCTGGTCCATAAACAGCAAACATGCAGTAGTTATTCAGCTGTGAATGTTTGGCATTCCTGAATAAATTACCTAGAGTAACTTCATTTAAAGCCTACAGATGACCTTGAGTTTACGGTCAGTGTAAATGAAGGTTGTGGTTTGATTCGTTCTCGCTCGTCCTTCTCTCCAGGCGATCCAGAACCCCAACGACCTCCAGCTGCAGGAGAAAGCCTGGAATGCAGTCTGCCCCCTAGTGGCCAAGCTCAAGAGATTCTATGAATTTTCTCTCAGGCTAGGTAAGTGGGTGGCCATTGTTTTCCAATTGTCTTTTTTTTTTATAGTCATGTAATGGGCTTTGCGTGCACGAGTCGTCCAACGCGCTGACCGTGCGTACAACGAGTGCTGCAAGCATCCGTTTCTGTCCTCCTCTGCAGCTGACCTCGTAAAGAGTTGGCATGGCAACCGCGGCAGCAGAGCGTAGAGGAGGCTGCGTTTCTGCATCTCACGCGCGCTGACAATTCAGTATACGGTTCGCAATAGTAGATCAGCTGCCTCTTTTTTCACAGCAGTGCTGACTAGTGAAAAACGCAGATCTCCGGCCAGACAGTTAACATGCAGATAAACTTCTCCCTGCCAAGGTATGGCAGTGACTCATGAGAAAAAGAGGCCCCACCCTCCTCAATCCTGCTATCCGCAATATCTGGTCCCTGGCTGATAGAGTCAGGTTTCTCGGTAGGCCTCCAGATAAAACATATCAGCTTCTTATTTATAGTAGGGCTGCTGCATATTTAATGAGAGGAAAGGATAGCTCCTCTGGAGACATGCTTAGGCATACTAATGACATTCAGACATGCCTTAGCTCTGACGGTGAAGCTGTACATCCTCCAGTCACCGAACAAGAACAGTTTTAAACAGCCCATCACAGACCTGCAGCATCAATAAATGCAGTGATGAGACTGCATTGGCACTGCTTATAAAATGTCTTTCTGGAATACTTGATTCAATAATGCCATCGAGGGGTCATAATATTTATTCACTTTATTCTCTATTAACACATTTGTTTGGAGTTTGGTTATTAAATGTGTTTTAAAAGCAGCCAGAAAAAGCATTAATGATCACGGTCATATGCTGCAGTTGGAAGTCATTAATGCTTGCATCAGCTGCAGCTTCCAACGTTCTCCAGTATCCAGGCAACACTGACGGGATCACAGGTTCTTGCGATAAATTGCAGCGATTACAAAAATACAAAAGAGAAGTATTAGAGGCAAACACAATGGTCACTGATGTTCTAGTAACCATGGAGAAATACACATATTGCAGTGCTGCGCCTTTACACACATTATGCAGGTCTGCCGTTTACATTCCAAATCAGATTCAAGGCCAAAAGTGTGATGGTAAAAAGCTTTGCAATCGCCACAATGAATTTGAAAAGACAAATCTGTGAGGGACAATTAAATCTGTAATCAATATGTTTGCAGAGAACGCCCTGCGCAGTCTTTTGGAGGCCCTTACTAGCCCACCTTACGCTCCCATGCAGCACCTGGAGAGAGAGCAGGCCCTCGCCAAACAGTTCGCAGAGATCCTGCACTTCACTCTCAGCTTCGACGAGCTCAAGGTGAGCGCTTCTCACACTTTGCTCACTTTGATTTCATGTGGCACGCGCTCAGCTGAAATATTTAGATCTGAACTCAGTCAAGACTCTCGCACCGAGAGTCATGTTTGAGTAAAATGTCTAAATGGCAACACTGTTACCCACTAAACAATGGTCTTTGTCAGACGTTGAAATGGCATCCCCTGACAAGCCAGAATGAACATTTTTATGACGTCTTTTTATGACGTCTTTTAGACGTCCAGTATTGGTACAGGACGTCCAAAAGACGTCATAAAAAGCCGTCATAAAAAATTTCATTCTGGCTTGTCAGGGGATGTCATTTCAACGTCTGAAAAAGACCATTGTTTAGTGGGTAGCTGCATGGCCTGTCTTCGAAGTGCACCCTTGAGAACGGACATCTAGGAAATCAATCTTCATAGGGAGATGCGCGATTTGCCTCAACATTTCTCTCACCGTAAGAAGTAGTAGTCGACATGATCTATACAAGAGGGCGCTTTTGACATTTCTAAATCCTGTCTTCACCAGATGACAAATCCAGCCATACAGAACGACTTTAGTTACTATAGGAGGACCATCAGCAGGAATCGGCTGAACAACCAGCAGGTAAGCTCATAATCTACTAGCAATTGATATTACTACACTGAAAATCCATTTTTTACTCAGAAAATGCTAGCAAGATTCACAAAAATGCCAAAAGTCGTCATTCATTTTTAGTTAAAGCTGGCGACTTCATTTGAACGATGAAGCTTGACGCTCACGTGATCTGCCTCATGACACGGTTTTATAGTTTAATACATGTATTAGCAACCAAGAGTTTGAGCTAATCACTGTTAGTGTGAATTCCCCCCGAAAGTAAATGTATAACAGTTATTTTAATTGTCTGAGCAAGGAGTGCATTTATATGGAATAGTTGCATCATCTGATGCAATATTTTACATTTGCATTGCAGTTGGAAGCTGAGAATGAAGTGAATAATGAAATGGCCAATCGGATGTCGCTCTTCTACGCCGAAGCCACACCCATGCTCAAAACTCTGAGCAATGCCACGACTAAGTTTGTGTCTGAGGTAATTTATCATTTCTCTAAAGAATATATTTGAAAGAATACTGGTAACCAAACAGTTACATTGATTTCCTAAGTATTTTTTCCACGCTAAAAGGAGTCAATGGCAAATAATGAAATTTTTTTATTTTTGGGTAAACTATCCCTTTAATGAAGAGTAGCCTACATGTAACCTAACAATGCCAGGGGAATAAAACAGTTTGTATTGGTTTCAATTTTACATTTTTATATATTATGTCCAAATACATTTTAATGTTAGTTTTAATTTATTCAATGTGGGTATTTTTCTAATCATTTGACTTCCTAATGGTGAAAACAAAAGAAGTTGTTGCCCTCTAGAGGCTCATACTGGTGTTCATTTCTATGCATGTTGCAGAACAAGACTTTGCCAATTGAGGACACCACAGATTGCCTGAGCACTATGGCCTGCGTGTGCCGTGTCATGTTGGAGACTCCGTAAGTTCATCCAATTCAAAGTCTTAAAAAAACAAAACGAAAAAAAAAAAAAAAGAGTTTGTGATTATTTGAACATTAAGTAATGTCAGTTATCCAGAATACATTCAGTTTAGCTTGAAGTGATCACTATTTCCTGTCCAAAGGGAGTACCGGTGCCGTTTTACTAACACAGACACCATGCTGTTCTGCATGCGTGTGATGGTGGGCGTCATCATCCTTTATGACCATGTTCATCCAGTGGGTGCCTTTGCCAAGACCTCCAAGATTGATGTAAGAACACCTTATTAGATTTAGTAAACATGATGAAGTGTGAGAATGTGTGTCCTATATTCACTTCACTATGAGAGTAGTTGGTTTATAGTTAAACTGCAAAACCGGATGCCTAGTTTAATGTCTAATGCAATGAAATTAATACATTTAAATGTGGCTAAATTGTGCGACTGCTGCACGTTTTTGTAAATATTATATAAATGAACTGCTTTCTTAAATGCAGTTCACCCTGAAATAATTTACTCACCTCATGTTTCTTCTGCAGAACATAATGAAAGTGAACGGGACTGCTTAAAATGTGTAAACTTTTACCAAAAATGATTCTGATGGTTAAAGCCGTATTATAGCTTTTGTGTGATATAGTATGGAAGGGAATTTTCAACATCATTATGCCAACCTTCAGTGTTACATGATCCTTCAGAAATATTTAAATAATATGCGGCTCAATTATTAATAATGGGTATTATTTGTTTTGCGGCTTAATTTTTTGACATTTATAGGATTATCTGATAAATAAATAAGTTCATTGAACAGTATTATTTGCAATGTAACATTAAAAATTTCTTTACATCAAGTAAAAAAAGTGTCTCAGGGTTTCCTCAACAACATTAAAGGGTTACGGTGAAGCGTACAGTATTTGTGTGCAGTGATATCTACTCGTCTGTAGTGACGAATTTGTTTAATAAAGTTATTTTTGATTTCTTTGCATACAAAACGTATTCTTATCACTTCAACGGTTGAACCACTGATGGCAGTATCCTGACGATGTCTTAAATACTTTTCTGCATTTTGACAGTCGTAATTGTTTGGTAGTAAGTGGGACAGAAACAAGCCCCCCAAGTTTTCATCCAAAATATCTTAAATCGTGTTCTGAAGACAAACAAAGCTTTTACGGGTTTTATGGGGCTAAATGATAAATGATTTAATAATGATTAAAGCAGCATTGAGATATAATGAGAGCCATTTATATTTGAGCATAAAAAGATATGTATCTTGAGCAGCAAATCAGGACATTATGATTTCGGAAGGGTCATGTGACACCAAAGCCTGGAGAAATGATGCTGAAAATTCAGCTTTGCCATAGCAGGAATAAATTGTTGCTTTAATTGTATTAATATTTCACAATATAACTATTTTTACTGTATTTTTGACTAAATGAATTCAGCATTGGTGAATAGAAAGAGACTTTAAAACCCTAGCACCCTTGTTTCACACAGTTGATCACTAAAAGCTATTTTTGTGATTTATAGCCACAGGTCATGTGGCCTACTTTTATGGTATTTATTTGTCATATGGGACCTATTTGTTCATTTTATAGAAAAAAAGCCGCCCGTTTGATTCTACCTAGTATCTCCACACATTGTCGTACTTCTAAATCTAGAGCAGCGCTAGAGGGGTTTGTGGTGGATCACGTATGCTTTTTTGGGTGTGTGGGTGGGCGTCCATGATCACAGTCAGGGGTGAGGGACAGAAAAAGGTGACCTTTCTTTGCATGTGTGTGCATTTTGCAGATGAAGGGCTGCATCAAGGTTTTGAAAGAACAGCCTTCAAACAGCGTGGAGGGACTGTTGAATGCACTGAGGTGAGTGTGCAGTGCAACTCTTTCCAACTGTACATGGCCAAAAAAAAAAAAAAAAAAAAAAGTGCAAGAACATGCATTACCTATAAGCTTCTCTTTTATCCAGGTATACAACAAGACATTTAAATGATGACAGCACCTCTAAACAAATCAGGGCCCTGCTCCAATGAGAATGACCGCAGAGAAAGAGACTGACTGTCAGAGAACAAACGACGATGGCTGGCGAACCTCTGAAACCTGTTTGTTTACAAGAGCAAAATGCAACTTGATCTCAAATTAAATAAGATATTCTAGAAAAGAGAAAAGAATATGAAAATAAAAGAAATAAATATATATATATAGAGAGAGAGAGAGAGAGAGAGAGATTGTTGATGGTTCATCATCGTGTGTCATTTTATAAAAGCAGGAAAATAGAGATATATATGTATATTGAAATTCAAAAAGCGAACAAAACTACCCGATACAAATATAAAGGTCTTATGAAAACGTATTAAACTGAATTAAAACCGTGACAAAAACCACCAACTAAATGGTCCATATTACTAGTCACCTCAGAGTATTTTTGCACACTTGAAAAGCAATCCCACTTCACAGGAAAGACTTCAACGTGGCTTGAAACCGTGTATAGTTAAGATCCATTTTCATGCGTCTTGCCTCATTATCCTAGATTATGCCCCATCCGATGTATTCTGGGAATCGGGGCTTTCCTGATAAAACTGCAGTCCATGGCATTTCCTCTATGGTGCAAAGTCTGTAACAGAATAAATGTAAAGATCACACACTTGAGACTCATCTCAACCGCATACTAAAACCATCTAGCTGTATATATTCGGAAAGCACAGGATAGTTTTGTAAAGAAATGAAGCGTTTTGTTAGACTTCTTCACTAGTGCTGTACAGCAATACAGGCGACAACTGCGAACACGATCATTTGAAATGCCTTCATAATGTAAGAGACGTCGGATAATGCTAACAGCTCGTCTGAGGAGGTCAAAGGCCAGTTGTACATATCATGAGACGAACAATCCTTTAAATAGCTCGATTTTTTTTTTTTTTTTTTTTTTGCTCTTGTAAAGTTTGGATGCTAAATGGAGCGAGTAAGCCATGAAACTGTAATTCAGACGCAAACACACATTCTGCCCTGTGCCATAGCTGCTTTCCATTCAGAGTCCACATATTGCAAAACACCATCTGTAGAAAGCGAGGAACAAATAAACCTAATCACACCATTGTGGACGACTACACAGCGATGTGGATTTGCTTTCCTCTGTATCCAAAAGCAAATCATTGCCAAACGACACTGCGACATTGCCTTTTAGATAAATAGAAGTGGTGCACTGTGTGACGTCCGAGTGATTCGTTTTGTCATGAACACAATCTAAATCTTGAGATACGTTATATACACTCCGAAAACGACAGACTTGAAGCTGCAAAACACTTGGTGTAAATAAAGAGTTTTCTTGTGAAATCTTACGAGGCCTAAACAGATGTTCAGTAGAGATCGTTTCTGTTAGAATTACAGAATTAAAAAAAATATATATATATATATGTGGGTTGAAGAACAAAAGAATGAATCAAAAAGATTACCGCGACAAACGCAGTGCTGTATTTTGGGTGTCTCTCGCCATTAGTCGAACATGATTTGATCTTCTAATACGTTTTCGATATAGAGTTCTGTTGCAAAACAAAAGCTCTGTATGAATATATAGATGGCATGCTGTAAAAGTTCAGACAAGACTGTAAATACGGTGTTTTTATTCATTTTTAATTGTTCGGTGAATCTGAATTGGGTATGTGTTGTCTCTAAGAAAACCATGCGTTTTGGCTTGGACCATCGGACTTGCCGTAGACATTTGTTCCAGATCATCAACTTCATATCAGCGGGGAGTTCAAACAGGGCAGGGAGGAGGGTGGGGCGGCGGGCTGTCCATTTGCTTGTTATTTTGTACATTTTGTGCAAGAAATAAACTTGTCATTTACTACATTCAACATGGCGTTTTGTCATTGACTTGAGCTGCTCTTAGACTATTTTTCCCATTAAACGTTGTTTCACCATTAGCATCAAATGAAGCACAGAGTGCATTTCTGAACAAGGTCAGTCTTCTGGACGATGAAGCTTTGACTCGCACTGATTGAATGAGCTGCTGTTTTCTGAGAACGCTAAATAAAGCGAAAAAGATTGCAAGGACTATTTCATTAACAGTTAAAGAATTAATGCAATAAACAAATAGCGATGCAATAATGTCATGCATTTGTAACAAAACACTTATATATTCATGCAGGCTCAGATATATATTATTAAATCATTACCCATTACATTATGGGAAAATACATGATCATTCACATTTCTGACGGTTTTATTATTATTATTATTATTATTATTAAATGTATCCTTTTAAATTGCAAGGACGCTTTAAACTCCTCCAACTTGATGGCAAGTACACTTCGTTGTTTAATGTTACATAACTTTACAAATTATTTCTCAAACGTGAATACTGAAAACTGTTTTCAGAATTCTTTTCACAGAATTAAGCAGCACAGCCTTTTTCAACATTCATAAAAAATAGTGACCATCAAATCAGCATATTAGTGTGATTTCTGAGGAATCATGCGACACTAATGACTTATGTATTGATGTTGAAAATTCTTCATATCAATTATTCAGTCTAAATATACTGAAAAAATGCTATATTTCCTTCTTTTTTTTTATTTAATGTTAATAAAATACTATAATAATTGCACCCCAATTCAGCATTATACTGTAGAAAAATTAAAACGTGTTAAATGCTTAATGGTAAATTTACCGGGAAACACCGTAAACTGACATTCCCAGAAATCCCTGCATTGCATTGCATAAATTTAGTTTGAATTTGATGGTTTTCTATGTTTCTTCTTTCTTTTTTTTATATCAGTTAGGCTTACTGGGGTTGTATGTTACATGTAATGTTGTTAAATGAATGTTTATTGCCAATTTTAGTTTAATAATTCTTACCATGATGGTGTTTAGTGCTTGTGTGAATGACACTGAGCCTCCTCTAAGTGTATTACTATGTTATAGCTGCTTGTGATGACGAGCAATGGTCCACCATGTGACAATCTCATCATGCGCACTTGGTTTTCATCTGTGTATAATTAAGGCCCAAAAGAGTTTTTAATACTTTAATAGGTTAACATTTTAATATTTATCAGTTATTACAATTTTAAAATCAAATGTGTTGATACCGTAATTTTCAATTTCATTCTGGCAACCCCAGCTGCCGTTTTAATTAGCGTAAATTTACGGATTGCGTTTTACAGCGTAGGTGATCATTTTGCACAAAGTCGATTTTTTTTTTATATATTTCAATTTTGAAGTATAATGTTTGTTAGCATGAATATAACTAGCATATTGGCTGTTTATAATTAGCCTACTTATAAAGCACATATTAATGTCTTAACCACTACCAAAAAAATAAATAAAAAGCTTGTGCATTGGAAAACTGTGTTTTCTCTACACTTGATTTCCAGTAGACAAGAGAGCTTTGTGTAAAGGTATTGTTCTCCTCTTGGGCTAACACTAGTATGTTGGCTATTTCAGCAGTTTGAATATTTGACCTGCTATGCCATTTCCAAAAACATGACTTTTTAAATGCAGCACTCAGCTATAGTGCATTTCATTTTGACATCCAACCACAAGGGAGCAGCAACGTACTAAAATTGAGCCGTCTCGTCTATACTCACAGCCCTACAGTATCAAGGGGCGCTAAAATTTTTATACCTTAATTTCAGCTCTTATTAAAAGATTCACACCCACATATTTCATGTGTACATAAATGTTACCGCGTCTTTACAGAAGCCCCAGTGAGTCTGGGGAGGGTCTGACTGATATTAGAACAGAAAAAGCTTTAGCAATCTGGGACAAAAAAACAACAGGAGATGAAAGTCAGTGTGTGTGGAGTTATTATTGGAAAGCTGTGAAAAGAGTAAAAGCAAAGTGGACACATAAGATTCATACACAGGTCTTTGTAAAAAAAAAATAATAATAATAATAAAAAAAAGAACCGAACTCTTCACAATGTTTATCATACTGTAACCTAACACAGGTTGTATTTGTGTTGTGACACATCAACCAATTAAGTAATGACACACACAGCTAACGATTTAACCACTAGGTTCTTGAACGCGCCCTTAATGTAATTACAACTGATCAAGCTAAAGCTCACTATAGTCATTGGTTCTGCATTATTCATAGCTGGATTAAATGTTTATTGCAGCTCTCAGTACCTTTGTGCATATCTGAAAATAAATATTTTATCAGTGACTAATCATCCTATCATAAACCGAGCTGACATGTCTAGACACGTCCATTGCTGACCCAGTACAGATACAGGCAGTCCATCATCTCACAGCTGTCCATTGAGACTCTGAGAAAGCTAATCACCCTTCCTGAAGATGATGTGTGTTGGATCTGCCTTTGGCTGTATTTTTAAGAGTTTTCCAGGTAAATTAAGAATATGGTAGACCGTTGCCAGGTGAACAAACCGTCCCAACGCAAAGTAGACCATTTCACCCCCCAACAAGAGGGAAGTAAAGTGTGAGATTTTGTATCTGGAGGGCATGGACCCTGTGACAGTTACCGGCTGCGTTTTATGACAGGGGCCCTTAAGGGTTGGTGGGAGCGTGCATCTGTGTCATTTAACTGCGCTTGATTAGCCTGCTCCCATAACTCCCAGTCGAGGTAACTAACAAATGTAGTTATTGTGTGTATCCTTTTTCTATTGTTCAAGGGAAATCTTGGCACGGGGCTGTAATGAAGTGCGGTTATATTCCCTAACCGTCATTACCTCCACCTGCCCTGTCCACACCCACACCAACTGTAACAACAAAGCGGTTACACAGCCTATCAGAGCCAAAACATTAACATGCAGGCTACGCTTGCTTTGTGTCTAAAAGGAAACAAGGTAAAAGTAGCTTTCAACATAGTAAAAAATGATTAAAAAATGACTACTGTAAGAACACACAACACACCAACCTACACATAGATATACAGTGTATGTATGTATGTGTTTGTATATATATTTATCTAAAATACATACATAATTACAATTGAAACATTTACAGTTATACAAAATATAATGCATGTGATATATAATATACAGTAGTCAACATCTGAAGTGAATCATAGACAAAAAATAAACAAAAATAAGTATTGTTTTTGATTTTAGGACAACTTTGATAAAAGGTTTTGATCCACTTCGAATGTTGACTACTGTATATTTTCTAATTAAAAATACATTGTTTTTAAGTTAGTTTTTAATAGCTTCAAATTAGTATTTAAACCTTCAGATAAAGTATATAACATGTTTTTAAAAGTATATACTGTATAAATGAATATGCATAGCCTATAAAAAAACTAAGTCATTACAATATATAATAAAATGCATTATGATGAAAGCATTGCTAAATACTTTTAAAAAAATTACAAACATTTTTAATTGCAAGTTGTGTTAAGCTATATATACGTTTTGGTACACACAAACACAGAGAGTTCATTATGAACTTGCATATTCACAACTTGGAAAAACTGGGAAAAAAAGAAAAAATAAGGGACTTTTGCATTCTATGAAAAAGTAAGTTACTTGAAAATGTGCAGTTTTGGGTGAGACGTTCCTTAAATTCCTGTGCATCTTTGACTGTTCAGATCTCATTCTAGTGTTAAAGCACAAGAACTCTTACTGCAAACGGAATAGACAACGCTCCCTCTGAGGTAACGCTGCAGAACATTGAGAAGTCTACAATAAAGACAGTCTCTCTCAGAACCAACACAAAAAAATTCATACAATCTTAACTTCAGAAAACTATTTAAGAGAAATGGACAGATTATTCATTTAAAACCCAACGGACAAACTTACAACAAATAATTAAAAAAAACCTTAAGATGCAAATTGGACTAATGGGCAATAAAGAACCATAACACCTTTACATGTAAGCCAAGAAATAACAACACAGTTCCAGTCATGGTAAACTCATTAAACTTACACCTTAGTTCTTTGTTACTTATATTAGAAGTTCACAGACAAAAACATGCTGTTAGAGCTGGAGTTTCATAAGTTATATAACATGGAACATGAGGCGAGACAGTGTGCTTAGATAAGTCATCTTTATTAGCTGAGGGGTTTTGAAACCTTCGTTCTAGCACTGAAAGAGTTAACCGTGCTGCAAACTGCTCTGAATGCCCCGCCCACCCGGGCTAATTTACATATGAGCATTTGGCGGGAAATCCTCCTCTCTGCACTCTGTCTTTGTGCCAAAACCCCTCCCTCGTGGCGGGATCTGATGGCGGGAAAGCGAGCGCGCTAAACTGCAGCTAGAGTGCAGCAGACCAGCTCTGGACACGCCCATCCCTGTCTCCCGCGGCAACCGGTGGCTAACGGCCCCGCCGTACCCAGGCAACCACTGAAAACATTCAGCCTTGATCTAACACACAGGCGCTAACATACACGGCTTGAGGAAGGAGATAGTGTTGAACAAACACACCCATATAAAGACGCGAACCGTAGACAGCTATGCCACACATATCAGAAACACACACGCAGCGCTGTAGGGGTTAAAGGGAATGTCCACATTGTTCTGTCCCTGGTTTTGGCGCGAAACAAGGTGAAAAATAAAAGGTTATTTTAAAAGAGGAGAATAAAACGAGGCACACAGGAGACTGCAGAGCTGTTATTTAAGATGGACGTTACACACACAGAGTGCCTTTTACTGCATATTGACCCATATATTGACAAAACTAAACATAGACGGTGGAGAAAAACAAAGACACAGAACAAACTGATATCTTCAATCTCAAGGCTGCGAAAAACTGCTTTCCCCTCAACAGTCTCTATACACCGCCTATCTGCGCAGCTGAGAGATTTTTGGCGGGATCTTTGCCGGCTAGTCTGCTCTCGCGCATATTCTTTCATAAACGAGTCAGTTATGCGGTTTGGGTGGTGTAACTTATTAAAATATGGATGTGTTGTAATTTAAGGAAGTGCTTCTAAAAAACGGTACTTTCAGAAATTTGATATACTCAAGCTCATCGTTTTTTTATTACATCCTATTTACACAATAATTACACGCTGCTCATTGGTGGAGATCCTTTGCAGAATAACTGTCGTTAAACACAATTGAAAATAGCTAATAGTGCAGGCTGATGGGTTTCAACTATCGAATAGGCTATATCATTGGTTACAACCTTGTAGTCAGTCTGTGTTTAAAAAGTTTATAAATTACCTTTATTCATCTACTGAAAAAAGAAAGGATTTGTTTGGTTTAAAATTCCATAAAGTGTAAATATATATATATATATATATGTGTGTGTGTGTGTGTATGATTAGGTCAAAATAAAACATTTAAATAGGCTCATAGAAAATATGTAATTTTATTTATAAATATGTAAATGTCTCAATTGTGATATATTTTTTATATACATGCTTATTGTTTATAATAACAATAATCATAATAATAAGATATTGTGTGTGTAAAAAAAAAATCAAGAGATATTTACTTCCAAAGCCAGACTGCTTGCGCTGTGAGGTCACTTTCTGATGATGACATGATGTTCTTGGCTTTTGTTAACAGGAAGACAAACAGGATTGAAAGTGATAGAGGATGCAGGAATTGAGTAAAAAAAAGAAAGCTATACATAAAACCCTGTCATCTGTTAAAGCGATTGTTCACCCAAAGTAATATTTTTGTAATTATTTAACATCCATTCACACCACAGGATGAAAAATGATGCATAAGGCCTATATCTTTAATGTTGGAAAAACATGTGCAGAGTCATCTTTAGAATAACTGTTAAAGAGTACTATGCTGTTGAAGTGGATTTACAAATTGTATAGTAAATGAAAATCATAAACAATAAGGTTCGAAGTGAGTTTCAAATATTACGTGGAAACTAATAGTTATTATCTTCATAGACATTCTTAATAGCCATATTCTAATGTTCTAATTCTAATTATACTTATTACAAACCTTTTCAGCAGAACACAAATTACACTTTGAACAATTAATGTAAGGTGTGAACAATAAAAGTGGATGGCGACTCTTTAGTCCTCCTTGCCATTTCCTTATGCTATATGGAAAATAAACCCCACAATCAGCCAAAGTCTAAGTAGCAATATTGGCAAAACCAAAGAGCTGTCAAAAGACACAAGAGACAAAATTGTAGTCCTTCACAAAGCTGGAAAGGGCTAAGGGGCAATTGCCAAGCAGCTTGGTGAAAGAAGAACAACTGTTGGAGCAATTGTCAGAAAATGAAAGAGGCTGATGATGACTGTCAATGTCCCTCGGACTCGGGCCCACGGAAGATCTCTCCTTGTGGGGTATCAATGACGCTAAGAATGGTGAAGAATCAGCCCAGAACTACACAGGAGGAGCTGGTCAATGCCGTAAAGAGAGAACCCCTCCTGCAGTGTGTGCAAACCTGGTAAGGAACTACAGGAACCGTTTGACCTCTTGAATGGTTACCAAAGGCTTCTGTACATTTTTTGACTCAAGTGATCAAATACTTATTTGACACAGTAATTCCAAAATAAATTCATAATTCATAATACAAAAAAAAAAAAAAAAATCATAAAATGCGATTTCCAGATTTTTCTTTTTAGATTCTGTCTCTCACAGTGGAAATGCACCCATGCTGAAAATTGTAGACCCCTCCATGATTTCTAAGTAGAACCTTGCAAAATCACAGGGTGATCAAATACTTATTGACCTCTTTGTGTGCATGTATATATATATATATATATATATATACACAGACACACACAAACACACACACACACACACACACACATATATACTGTACATATAAAAAAAAAAACGGTGTGGAACAGCTTTTTTTGTTAACTGCATAACACGTGTGGGACATGCAAACGGCTTTAAACCAAAGTGCTACAATTAAACCAATGAGATGAAAGTAAACAAATATACTTTTCATTTAGTAGGCTATAAAAATACATAGATTGAGAACTGCAAACAAACTGAATAGTCGGAATGACTTAACAGTGCTGTGGTATGAAGTGAATGTGACTGGGCACAAACAAGTGTTTCCATTCCTTCAGCTGTTTTTCCCACACTTTCTAGCCGCAGGCCAACAATCATAACCAGACCGACCGCCACACCTGCCTTACCTCATCTAGTCCACATTCAACACACACACACACACACACACACACACACACACACACCAGCTCTGTCCTATTAAATATAAAATTTAGAGTTTAGAAATATTAAATGCTAAACTCTATAAAAAGAGTTTTTTTGCATCACAAAAAAGACAAGAGCAGAATACAAAGCACAGGGCAAATTCCGGTTACGATATCCTAAGTGTTCATGATGCAAATTATTTTAATACGTGCAAAGGCCGAGTAGTACTCTGGGGAATTGGGGGAAAACCAGCTCTGTGAGTCACGGTGGGCGTATCTTCCAGCTGAGCGCCTCTCATCCTGTCTCTGGGAAAGGGTTCAGTGGGCCACTGAGAAAACAGGAAGTTCTGGAAGAGAGGAGCTGCGCTGCTCAAGGAAGGGGGGAAAAAAAGTGCAGGAAAAAACCCACTGCCCTCGGATTACATAACACGGCAGGAAATCTGCAGAGCTGTAACAGTCTACGCCAAAGTCACACGAAACTCAGCATCTGGATGCACGCGCACGCTCTTACACCACATTAATATGCAAATCGGCTTCCAAAAACTGTTTGGGTTCATACTGTTCCCCACCGAGACATTTTTTAAGTGTGCAAACACAAGGTAATTAAGCTCACTCATAAAGGCGCCCACTTAGTAAATGCGTCTAAACTGCACTCTTTGCCCTCAGTTTCCTCGTAATAGCGGCAGCATTCTCACAAGGACAGACACGCACACATAAAGCAGACAGCGGAACCTCAGATGTCTCCCTGCAGGCCCCTCACGTCAGATCAGCGGCATGCGTCCTCTCTGACCTAGCTGGAGAATGAAGTATTCCACTTCGCATTGCCAACAGGCGTCTGCTTCACCCAATCAGAGAGCGGAATGCTCCGACACCTCCAGAAAACGCTGGCTTTTATTTACACGTGACTTTTTAAAAGCGAGATTCTGCACACTTCTGAGTCGTTACACTGCCACAATTAGCACAATTGCAACAACACGCAGCGAAGTTCTAAAACAGCTGCATAAATGTCAAGGGATGCTTGATTGTGATTGGCCAGTCGTAGCACTCTGTCAAACTGCTTTATGTAATGCCTGCTAAAATTACTACCTGCTCTTCTCACATGATTAATACATTTCTTAAGTATATTCATTAGATTTAGAAGCTCTTATTCAAAGTATAACACTATTTAAAATACACAGTACAGGCTAAATAATGTTAATGCTTATTCTGATAGAATGGCAAATGTCTTAAAATCATCCTTCAGCCAGTGCAACGTCCTTCCTGCATATTTAACAGCAGAAACACAACAGAAAATGTGAAGCACGTTGACGTAAGAGAGTTATGTGAGAATGCAACTTGCTCATGAGGCGAAAATTATGAAATTCTGTGATGGAGGAGTGTTTTTTTTTTCTTCTTCTTTGACTGAGAAAGAGAGACAGCAAGTGTGCGAGTGGGAGCTTGGGAAGAACAGAAGTGAAGATGCAGATTCAGTCTTGCAATGAAAAGAGCTAAAACGTTATTGAAACATCCAAGGCCGAGTTCAGTCTAGCATGGGCCCTATTTACACCCACCGCTGCTCTCATCCTCTAATTCTCTAAAGGCAGGAAGGAAGTGAGGTTTAGCCTTAGTAACAGAGGGAGCAAGAGAGTGAGAACATATTCAAGTGCATCTTCAGTGTAAGAGTTAAGAATCTCTAATGCCTAGCCAGCTGGCAGTAAGTATGGATGAGAACATATGCGTGTGGTGCATCCTGTCAAACAAAACCAGAGTGAGTCAGCAGCGTGTTTAACAGGTGGCTGCTTCCCGTAAGCCTGAGAGGGCTTCTGACAACAAACACAAGTCCAGAGATATCCTGCATTAGACCAGCAGGCTTCCTCAACCACATTAACTGACCAAAGGACACAAACAGTGGCCAGAAAAAGGAGTACAAATGGAAGTTGTGGGAGAGTGTCTGTGCTTGTAAAAAACATTTTAACAGAGAACAGTTACATAAACCAGCTTCTTGTTATTCTACTCCTGCCAAGGACTCAGCAAAAGAAATGTGTTCAGACAAAGCTACTGTTCATCATCACGTAGTCACAGCTGCATGCAACTTAGTCCAGGGGTTTTCAAACAGTTCATGCCACAGACACTCAAATATGATGATCCTCCTGAGAAAGGAATCTGTTCTTAAAAGATGAGGGCTGTTACATATTTTCATGAATAAAGATGTTAAAATTTGTGGGAAATATATAAATGAATACATAAATAAAGCGAACACTTAAACAACACAATGTAACCCCAAGTCAATCACATTTCTGTGAAATCAAACTGCCAAATTCAATCAATGTCACATGCTGTTGTGCAAATGGAATAGACAACAGGTGGAAATTAGAGGCAATTAGCTAGACACCCCCAATAAAGGAGCGGTTCTGCAGGTGGTGACCACAGACCACTTCTCAGTTCCTATGCTTTCTGGCTAATGTTTTGGTCACTTTTGAATGCTGGTGGTGCTTTCACTCTAGTGGTAGCATGAGACAGAGTCTACACCCCACACAAGTGGCTCAGGTAGTGCAGCTCATCCAGGATGGCACATGAATGCGGGCTCTGGCAAGGTTTGCTGTGTCTGTCAGCGAAGTGTCCAGAGCATGGAGGCCCTACCAGGAGACAGACCAGAACATTAGGAGATGTGGAGGAGGCCATAGGAGGGCAACAACCACTTTTTTGCAAAGAGAACAGGAGGAACACTGCAAGAATCCTGCAAATTGACCTCCAGCAGGACACAAATGTGCATGTGTCTGCTCAAACGGTCAGAAACAGACTCTATGAGGGTGGTATGAGGGCCCGACGTCCACCGGTGGAGGTTGTGCTTACAGCCCAACACCGTGCAGGACGTTTGGCATTTGCCAGAGAACACCAAGATTGGCAAATTCACCCCTGGCGCCCTGTGCTCTTCACAGATGAGAGCAGGTTCACACTGGGCACATGTGATAGACATGACAGAGTCTGGAGACGCCGTGGAGAACATTCTGTTGCCTGCTTTCATCTGTGATTCCACCAGTGATGAACCTACCACGGGTTGGGAAAACAGGATCCATAGAGCATTTAGGGAATTGTAAAGCGAGAGCGTTACAGACGTAAATGTATTGTTAAGTGGCAGGACACCTATGGATCGAGGTCAAATGGGGGCACAAAGTAGCAGACAGGCCGGCGGCCAACTCAAACAAGAAAATGGGTCGTCCCAACCACCCTGCCAGCATCTGACCACCAAATAGGCACAAAGAGGAAATAAACAATGGTTTAAATGTACGCTTAATTGAGTTAAAGTTACACAGTCCAGACAATACTGATGGGTTTCCCTCATTTCCCGTCCAAACTGAACTCCAGACTCATTCGGCAAAGAAGCAACAACATGATAAACATTCAAACCAGACTAAATAGCCGTCAGGAATCCAGCTGAGAAAAATGTGATGAAATGCCACAAATTACAACCTTGAGACGGTGAATGTGAAAAGATTGAAAGGAACCCGGCCTTCGCTAAAGTGTGGCATTAGTCCCTTGTGTTTGGGTTAGGGCTAAATCAGAGCGATATCTCCTAGCTATCTAATGAAGAGAACGTGATGTCTTCTGCCAGGAAGTAATGTGTTTTCCAGTTGACCGCACCGTTACGGCGTTAAAAACAAGTGCCAGTGCTGAAGTCATGGATATTTGGAATGTCAACACTGTCCCGTATCACAGGTTCTCAAATGAGTTTATGGTGAAAACGAAGATAACAAACTGCTATGTTTGTGTCAAAACCTTGCCACAGCTTCACCGCTACCCTTACCCTAATTTATGGTAAATATTATTCACAACTTCTCAGTATTCTGGGTAGAAACAAGGGCCGATGAGGGTTTTTAGTCTGCATTCACTATTAAACACTGCAGCTAAATCTAGTCAGTTAACAGGAATTAAGTAGATGAAACAAATGCCTGTCTGTAGTCCTTGTGTTGGTGTCGTGTTAAGTTACTATAGCGTCTGGTGGTGGCGTGTATATTAGCTGCCTTTTTCAGCCTGCAGTAGCTCCAGATGGTCTGGTGTTTTGTCTAAGGGGATTAGGATTATCTTGTAGACTCGCAAGATGAGTTTAAGAGCGATCATACTGCCTCTGACTACGCAGACCTAATCCAAACTACTCAGACAAAGAGGGAGATATATAAAGAAGACTAGACCACTATTAGGCAAATTTACAAAACCGCTCTGTTCCCTACATAGACAGCAGGCTATGTGTGTATAGTGAGTTTACTACTAGTTTAAAATACAGTTGAAAGAACATCATGTAAATCACTCCGCATTTAGACTGTGGAAGATCGTAGCATTTCATTATGGTATTCTTGCATAAAAAAAAAACCTGTCACACCTGTCATTAATAACTACCGAGTTATGATAGAGATTGACAAACAAAGATTCTTGACAATGCCCACACCTCTGAAAGCAAACAGACACGGTTCACCGTCAGGCCACAGTACAGCAGGTTAAAAGGCATGTTATCAGCGCTCCGGTTTATGCGATGCAATATATACACCTTAACTGACACTAATTCTCCACAGTGAAGGGAGCTGGCCAGTTTGAAGTGCAGTCTGCCGCATGGCTATTACGAACTCCATCACAAAGCTGACCTCTGGTAAGGACTGGGTGTACAGACTGTTCCACTGCACTCCAGAACAACATGATTCATTCTCTATGCTATCATTACTGCAGGAGAGAAAATGAGAGACGGAGACGGATAGCGGAGGGAGAACGAGAAAAGCCGAGAGAGAAGACGTGACCGCCCCATTTAAGTTGATATTCGGGTAATAGATGGAGAAAGGTAAGAGGAGAGGACACGGGAGAAGGCGAATATCAGAAAAAGTGATGGAGAGAGGGGGATAAGACAATGAAAGGAAACCGAATCATGCATGTCGGTTGGGTTTCGGAGGTTACCGGACCTTGATAGGGGGCCAGTGAAGGGAACGGACTCTGTCTAACCATGACCCTTATTCACTGCACACCGATACACGTCCTGATAAGTCCCTCAACAATACACAAACACATGTAGAATGTATTTGTACTTGCAACAAGTACAAATAAATACCATCATTCAAAAGTTTGTGGTGTTTAAGGTTTGTTTTCTTTTTAATAAATGTGTATTTTTATTCAGCAAGGGTTCACTAAATTGCATTTTATAAAATGTTACAAATGATTTTTTTTTTTTAAGGAATGCCCATAACCCCACAACTCTAACACTTATTTATTAAGTCAGCATATTAGAATAATATCTGAAGGATCATGTGGCACTGAGGCCTGGAGTGATAATGTTGAAAATTCAGCTGTGTCATCATAGGAAATAATTACATCTTACTGACCAAAATCTTTAAAGGGTTGGGTAAACCGAACTAATATGTAAATGATGTATTCAAATACGAAGTACCGAAACATACAACGTCATGCAGATCGTGTACCAATAGAGCACCAGAAAACCCAATATTTTGCATATTCTAAGAAGTTCATTTTGTAGCTGTGTTCCAAAAATCCTATCCAAATCGGTAAACCATTGTACCACATGCAATGTGTTATCATCTGGGTCGAACTAACCCTAATCTAACAGATATGGCTTAGCTGATTTGGACTTAACATTGGTCTATATAGATACAGATACACTGCGATCAAAGCAGCTGTTAATATTCCGACAATGTAATAACAAATGAGAAACAATCAAAACGAAACAAAAATAGAGTATTTACATAATATTTGCAAGCAGGCAAATATGCAGTAAATCCAAAAAGGGGCTGATATTATATATTGTAAGTAATATTGAATAATAAGCGATTTGGGATTGAGCCTTCTGATTAAGCACAAACTCCCAGTTCTTTTATAATCATGACTTTCTATGGGCTCTAAACACAACTGAACATAGCAGGATAATTAAGCAAACAAACTTGACCCAATTCTCCAGTTCTCAGCGTGGCTTAACTTGTGCTATTTAAGTATTACATCAGCTGGTTTTCTTTTATACAAGGAATGAATCAGCAGTTGGGAGGGAGGGAAGGAGGAAGAAACAGAATCAATCTAACTGCAGAACTAAATTGGCTAATCATCCCACTGTGAGGTAAACAAATGTTCTTGCATAACAAACTGCATATTAAATAAAACAAAAGCACGCCAAGCATTCAAGAAAGCATTGCAGGGAAGTTGTGCTCACAGTTGTGTCTTTAAAAACCGATCTTCTTTTAAAACAAAATCTTCTTTTTCATGTCCTTTATGTGAACCTGATACACAAAACCAATCAAACGGGTAGATTTTTTGAAATTGATATTTATGCATTTGAAAGCTGCTTAAATACTTATAAACTTTCCATTGATATATGGTTTATTGGGATAGGATAATATTTGCCAGAGACACAACTATTTGAAAATCTGGAATTTAAGGGGCGAAAAAAATCTAAATGCTGAGAAAATCGCCTTTAACGCTGTCCAAATGAAGTTCTAATCTAAACTTGTTTTGATATACGTACAGCAACACAATCTTTACTTCATGTCCTAATGATTTTTGGCATAAATTAATCATTTTGACCCACACAAATGTACAGTATTTTTGGCTATTGGCATAAATATACCCATAAGACTGGTTTTGTGGTGCAGGGTCACATTTGACTTGGACAGTGGGTTTACAGGCAATAAAACTTCCAAGTAATTACTCGATAGTTATGGACATAAAGCGGTTGTAGCACAAGCATTGAATCAACCACATTCATGCCTCTTTTTGAAGTTTTCATATCCTTGACTTGAAGACTGAAAAAGTCTTAAGTTCTCTAATTTAATGTCACTGAATGGAAATGACGGGCTGACACGTAGGTCTTCAAAAACACAGCCAGACAACATGCCAGGTCACCAAATGCCAGCTGACTGCTGTTTGCCTTTGTTCTTTTTCCAGTCATTTTCATCCTGATCTAAATTTCCATCAAGAGGAAGCCCAGTTGACCCACTAAGACTTTCCCGCCAAACCTTGGACTCTCGCGGAGCTAAAATAAAACTCACAAGAATGAGAGGGTGCCCGTCACCCCTTATACCGGAACCACCGGCACCCGCACGGTTCAAATCAGTGACCCACATCAGTGCAAATATGGGACAGCCACTTTCAGGCACTATGTAAACACTCTCCCTTCCAGCTTTTGTATGTGTGATGTATATTTAGCCTGGACAGCGAGGCTAATGAGTGTTATACACTGTGGACCTGCAGAATTTCCACACCGGAGCACATACATCGATGCAGAGCAGGGATCAAAAGACAGGGAGAAAGAAAAATGAGGTGGCTTGTGGCTCTCAGCCAAGGATTAACGAATTTGTGAGCCAGTCTGAGAAGGTATTGGTGGCTCATCGCCCAAACAACCCTGATGACTTCATGCTAAAAGTTTTTCTGACTCAGTTGATTAGGTAATAAACACAGATCTGTTCGAAAAAAGTCATTATAAAAATTATTTCAAAAAACTCTTTAATTACATTTACATAATGTGTGCAGTGATAAACGGAGCATTCTGTAAAAGTCAAGAAATAAAAACACCTCAATGCAAATGCTCAAAGTATTTAAAGTTTAAAGATGTTTTGAAGAATGTTCATGCTGCTCTTTTCCTGAGACAAAAACCCTGTAAGGTAGCCAATAAGATTTGTGAGCCAAGTCTTTTAACTCTATATTATTTAATTAAGTCATTTTTAGGGAAAAGAGCAGCGTGGACATTCTTCACAATGTTTTCTTTTGTGTTCCAAATGGTTTGGAAATGGCACGAGAGTGAATAAAATCCGTTTTTGGTTGGACGTCATCACTAGGCACTAGGAATCCTGAGGAAAGAACGTTCACTTCTGCTTGAAGTCATAGTTATATTCTGACGCAAGACTTCCAAATAAAGTCCGGCATCAGATTCAATAATAAAAAACACAACATTCCTTTCTTGATCAGCAGAGAAAATGTAATCCAGTAATCCAACATCAGCAGTGATGTATTTTGAGTTCTGTCAGAGCATCCAAAGAGGTTAGCACAGCTCACCGCAGCGTGGTTTAAAAGAGCAGTAGACGCGGTTAGATGTGGTTAAAAACTGACCGCTTAGACAAAACAGCAGCAGTGAAGACATCTGTCCAACGCAAAAAAGCATCAAATCCTGGTGTCCAAAAATCACAGAGCCTGAAGTGCATTCTGTTACTCTACAGGAAGAGTTGGGGTATCGCTGCCGATCACTCTGAGAGTATCTTCTTATATCGATCTAATAAAATACATCATTGACCCTTATTTTTCTTTGGTGCATCTGTGAGCTCGACCCCATCGGAGCTATATTAGAGGTGCCTGCCTGTCACTGACATTTGGATGTTCGGTAGGGTTTGGGTCCTGATCTGAGGCTTGCTCAGCTTTTCTCCTCTTGCGGACTTGATAAAGATGGTTTTTGGACTTCTGGTGTGCTGGAGAACAGGATCGTTCAAATATTAAAGTCGGTCTTCTTAGGACATTTTAAAATGCTTCGGTTTGGCCAGAGTGAAAACTTACCCGTCCATTCCAAGTCGCCAATGATCACCTTATCGCACAGTTCGCACATGTGGTGACTCCTCTTGTTGCGAGGCTCCTCCCCCTCTGCTCTGATTGGATGTGCAGGTGGCTGCTCTCCCTGAAACGGTTTTGAAAGAAGAGGCGCTATGAGAGGAGTTGAGTATTTGTAACACGAAATAATATATATATCTATATCCGAACTGCCTTGATACCATTGAGTATTGAAATACGCCTAGTCGTTCAATATTCAACACACTAGTGTAAATGTAGCAGATGTGTTTATTTACTAATTAATTGTGTTAGATATATTTTGCTCCTTTAAGCAGTGGCTCAGAAGATGAGGTTTTGCATCCGTTTAAATGTCAACAAGCAATTAATTTTTTTGTTTTTGAGATAATGTAATCTTATTAAAACTGATTACATAAAATTAGTATCGAAAAAAGGTATCGTTAAGTAACTGGTATCAAAATCAAGGTCAATTTTTGAACAATACCCAGCCCTAGTTATTTAAAAGAGTACTTTTGTTGGTCATCTCTCTTAAAAAAAAAAAGTATGTCCCTGGGGTGTAAAGGAGACATCATTTGTCAACTAAACAGAGAAGGAGAAGTCAAACCTTTTGAAGGCAGTCCAGGACCTCTAAAGCAGGAGTAAGTACAGTAGTCTCCCAATTGGTCACGTCTGTCACATCCAGACTGTAAACTGGTGGCACATTGCTAGCAGGTCCTGAAGATTCACAAGACAAATAGACAAAAGATGATGAAAAAGCATCCTGATTAAAACTTGCAGAATAATCATGGTGCAATCTAATGGTGTGAACACAGTGTACCCAGTTAATATTCTTGACTAGGCTAAATCTAATGCTAAATCTTCGGCTAATGAATAAATTACTTTTCTTAACTTCCAGCTTCAGTGCACCGGGGAAAACAATGATCATGATTTGCTGGTTATAGGGGGAAACTTAAAAAACTATCATAGAATCTTTAAATGTGTTAATTTAACAATTAAAAATGCTGAAGGCAAAAGTGAAGAAAGGTACAGAATAGGTCTGGGGGTTTAGCGTGGTGCAGGGAATCAGTATGGAGGCCTGCAGCAGCCTGAAGGTGCTGAATCACTGCCGCTCGATAACAGCATTCTGACACTGTCAGCAGAGACGACCCCACTCTACCTCACTCAACGCTATTGATCCATGCACAATACAGCAGTTGAGCACAGATAATGAAAGGGCCCATACGTTAAACATGCAGAAGACAAAAAATGTCTCCGTTTATAAGGGTGATCCAGGTCTATGTCTCCATGTTGTTCTGGTACCTAGATGATATTTGGGATCAAGAAAAAAGATTTTGATCCCACTGTAACTCCCTTCTCATAATTAGATACATCATTCATGTCAGCAACACAAATGGTGCAGGGCAAGTTAGGTCTGAAAGATCAACATTTGTTGGCTGCACAATAACCCAATACAACGCTTGGCCCAGTTAGCAGCACTTAATGTGCTTAGAAGTTATAAAAACTGAACAGGCATTCTCAAACCACAACTGCTGTCTAGAACACAGAATCAACCTTTTGTGATAACCTAAAGCTCCATCTAATGGGAAAACTATTTTTCTTCAAAAGAGAGGTCATGACCTGCTGTGAAGCTTTACTCAAATCCTTCAACTTCTCTAATTAGACACATTGGCCAGCAGTATTGGGGAAGCTACTCTCAAACTGTAGCTTAACCAGCTATGAGCTACTCATAAATGAAATCAGTTAAGCTACATTCAAGCTACCCTTCTGAAAAAAGTAAAGGTTAAATTGTTAATTATTCATTAACAATTGAATAATTGTTAATGAAGAATGATAATGAAGTTGTAACGAACACATTTGGGGTTTAAAACAACATATTTCATGCAATCATGATTTCAAATTTTTCAAGTCATTTCAATTACAAAAAGCATCCCCAATTGTTTGATTTTGTGAATAATCTGACACACAAATTAAAATATAGTTTCATAGTTACATAAAATGCATTTAAATGTTGGTTCGCCTAAATTACCGTTTATGTGAAAAATCCACTCCGGTATATTCTTTGCACAATCATCAATCTCTTGTCGGTGGACAGACTGTAAAGCATCGAGATGCGTGATATCACAACGGATGGTGCTAATGAACACATTTAGCGGCAGTTCACAACATATCCAGACAAAAACTGGAAATGCATTATGCGTTTTGTTCGCTCAATATGTTCGCTTACACGACAATGGCGTTTTGAGGACTGTGAAAACGCGTATTAATATAAAACGCACTTTCACGTGTTGTTAAACTGTTAAAAAGTTAAACTCACATGCTATGCATGGACAAAGGCTCAAAAAACAATTTGGACATATGACCGAGTATTTAAGTGCCAAAATCTTACTTTGTTGTTTGGAGTGGTTTTTTTTCAATCATTGTGGAATCGTAAGGGACTCGTATTGGAAGTAGACCTATGTTTTCAAAGAAAGAAGTGCATTTTTGGTTGTAAGAAAAAGATAACCTTATTAAGCTTTCCAAAAGAACCCGGGCGTTACCCAAATAGTGGATGTCCAATGTTTTTCCTGGGCAGCAACAGAGTTTCACATGTGTGTTCGTTGACATTTGTTTTATAAAGAAGGCCCAGATCGACGCTGTATTTGCACTCCGTCTGATGCTGAAAGATGAAGCGATCTCAGCTATAATAGATCCCGGTCATGATTCAGAACTGCAGACGGTAAGTAAAACGGCATCAAATGTTTTGCTGGCGAATTCAAAATTCACATAGTGTATTCCAGGCATTAGTTTGTAATCTAGTCAGAAGACGACACTAAAATGCATCAATGCATGACAGGCTTGTGACTCATCAGAACACAAAAGGGAATGTAGCATTTGATCGCCCTACACCGTTACTTGCTGGAAAAAGTAGTCAGTAAGCTAACCCCATTCTACTGAAAAACTTGGTTATGTACCATCGTTGCTTGCATCTAATAATAACAGCGGTAGAAATGATATAGGAAAATATAAACAGCTAGCAAAATCCTCTCTTCTCTGGTGATGCACTAAACTATCATACCACAAGTGTAAACATATAATTTAACATTAGAGACTGTTGATATGTTTGGCAGATAATTAAATCAAATGGTTTCAGATGATATCAGGAAAAGAACTGATTATCACATTCACGAAAAGTGGTTTTATGGGCCGGATTTACAGCATGCACAGGCATACTAGGTACGTGCCTATACTTGCTTGTCCAGGGGGGGGGCCCAAACACAATGGAGATCTATAATGTGTTTAATATACTATGGGATTTCTACAACAGTAAAAGAACCCAAAACCCCAGAACATATTGACTAAATAAATTTAACAAACAATAGGGTCAAAATGAAAAACTATTTCCATGTCTTCCACCTTTTTTATGCACTGAAATTACACTTTTTTTCTCACAGTCGCACGTACAGTACAAACACGGTCAGAAACTTATTGTCAGCATTGCGCTGTCCCACAAATTCATCAATAAAATGACATTTCTCAGTAGCACGGTTCTTGAAGCAGTTCAACTTGCAGCTGAACTCTGCCAAAAGACGCACAAAGGCAAGTATTCAGACGCACAATGGCTCCCTCTCTAATAACTGCACTAGACTGCATTAATAACTGCGTTAGCCTGCACATCAATGGCTTAACCCTCTTTTAGCAGCTGTAAAAAGATGTTTCAGAGTTTGCAACGGAAAGATTGGGATGAGGTGCACAAAAATAATTAGCTAGACCAACACACGAGAATTCAGGACGGAAACATGTCTGATCTACTGATGTGTGATTTTGACTCCAGGCCATTAAAAGTATTTAATTTGAAAGAAATAATGCACTCCCAAAGTGGTAAAGTGGCCACGATGTTGGAATCTAGGCTATTAATACAGAATTAATACAGGCGAGAATAAAAAAAGACATTATTGTCCAAGTATTACTGCATCAGCTAAAAAAGTACGGTAAATAGTGCATTTCTAGCCCTTTAAGTGGCGAAAACAACTTGCTCAGCTAAATTAACTAATGCTATTTGATTTGATCCAAGAAACTAACTTTGGTCATTGAAGTGTCACTATTAACAACTGCAGTGGTTTGGCTCAGGGAGGCTTAATTACATCCTGATGAAGACATGAGCAGTTCAAATTTTCCTGCCGTGATAATCAGTTTCAAAGCAGCATCTGTCTGCCGTTGACATTTTTAGAACAGCTATTTTCTAGCGTAGTCTATTTGACTGTCAAACTGCTTGAAATGACATCCTGTACTTACAAATGTTTGTTTTTCTTTGAGGAAATGTTAGGTAAAGCTGACAAACACACACAGATATGGAAAAGCTCTTAAGATGTGTAGCCTGCTTATTAATTCTTATTACTGGATTGCACAATGGTGCTATAAAAGTTAAGAATGGTATTCTTCTTGGATGCTTTATATTTTATTTTTGATTTTTTTTTTAAACTACTGGGGACACAAATTCAGCAAAGTAACCCTAAGCCGCCCTTACATTTATTTATTTATATTTTTTTTGCTGTTGAAACCTTCTTAAAATATCACAAGGAGTTCAGGCCTGAAGAACAATGACATAGTAACTTAGAATTTAGAGGAGCCACCAGATCACAAAGATACTGCTGATAATATCATCCAGCCTTCACACCTGTTTGCCTGAGGTAAATGTTGCACAAGTCCAGCACTGTCACAAAGACAAACATGCTTAAACACTTCTTAAAAATGCAAGAAGGATCTTAGTGAAATTAGTCCTATGCAAAAGCTTGGAAAATTTGCATAAAATGCAAAGTACAAAAATGATGAAGACCGTTTGTAACCGTAGTTGAAACGGTTATCACAGAAAATCTAATTCTTTGTCAAACGGTTCCTCAACGTCTGGCAAAAAGGAAGTAACAGTTTCTAATTTGACCCTTAGCCAACCACTGGACTGACTCCAAATGCAGTTTACTTCCTTATCGCCCTGCCTTTGTTTACAATTAGAGCAGATCCAGATGACACCAGCAAATCTTGCATAATCCCGAAAAACAACAACAACATCCTTAATATTATAAACCTAAATGACACCCAAATAATAAAAGGTTGGCATAAAATGCATTACAAGGATCATTTAAATATACCTCAAACACCTGCTGCATCAAATGTAATAGTAAAAAAAACTGCACTATTACACAAGTATAGTAGCTTAAAAGGACTAAGCAGTACTTTTTAAAAAATCTTAATATGAAATCAATTACTTTCTTCCAGCAAAAAAAAAAAATGAATGTATGGATGATAAAGATTCTTCTTGTTCCAATTGAGATACAAACAGCTTTATAGGACTCAATCCTTTTCATTTGCCTGTACATGTTTTGCACTGGCATAAAACACACAGGTGTTCCTTCACGCAAGCGACCCAGCGTCCCACTTAGCTCATGTAAAGCATCTCTTGAGCCCAAACTAAACCTTGTTGCCTCTTGCTAGCAGCCGCTCCTAATCAAAGAAAGTTCTGCAGTCTGCTATTGTGCTTGTCAGAAAAGAGCGGCAGCAGGTGGGCCTGCACAGAGACACCTGGCCTACCTGAGCCATGTGGGGAGTGGAGGACTTTCTTTTTAAAAATGCCTTTTTAAACCCCTCTCTCGGGGGCATAGAAATTAGAGGGAACAGGGCAACGATGGCCATCTGGGGGTAAACAGATGCTGAACGGAGGTCTCTCCCTCCCGCCCCAAAATTAAAATCTCTGTGAAATCTAAGTCAAGTAATCTTGACGGACCTGAATGGTGGAAAAGACCAAAGAACAAGGGGCTCAAACCACAGAGATCTCAAATATCTGCTTCAATGAGGAGGCGCCTCTCCAGCGCACTCACGGCAGACAGCCACACGACTGCAGTCTTTCAAAATGTGAAAAGACCCCTCACTAACCAACTGGTAGATCCTCTAGAGTCTCTGAAGACATGGGCATCAAAAAACACTGTGCAGTCCCACCTGCTGCTGTTTGTGTGATAAGAGAGCCTAAGGCAGGAAACGGACGAAGAAGTAGATATGGATTTCAGAACAGGACACCTGCTGGACAGCTGTAGGACTTTGTCAGCCAATTTTGGTCATCCCGAACAGGAAGTGAGGGCTAAGAGATTGAGTGGCCGACAGCTGTAACCATTAGACTTCCAGCTGTAGATTACAGAACCCCTCAATAGCTGTGTTTTGGCGTCCATCATTCCTTAATCTAGTTTGCTTATACACTGTCACGTCTTTCTCTGTACATCCTTTCACAAGCTTATCAATGCACACAAAGGCACGTACGCAAGCGGGTGGCAGCAGTTTTTCAGCGGGAATGTATTTTGGGAGTGTGGGGCGTGTCCCGAGGTGTGCGGAGTGTAAGGGGACACTTTTCTATGTCGCACCTGTCGCGCATCCCACTCAGGTTTCCCCTATCGTTGACAAAAGGCTAGAGACTGTTATTTAACGCTCATGTTGCCTCCCAGAGCCGTCAACTGAGCCGTTGTCACAGTTACCCCCCATGCCGCTCGGGCCAATCTCCCTGGGGAAGCACAGACTGAAACGGTGCTCGGGTTCACCCTAATCCCAAATTCAGCTGTTACACTATCAACAGTAAGGTTCAAACGGACACAGCTCTGCAAGGAAGCGTGCCGACTATTTGAGCTGGCAACTGCCTGCAAATCAATTGACTTCAATAAGGGTGGTATATCGCAAGAATGTTTTGCGAAAGAATTTGACTGCTCTGAGAGTGATGTTCCCTTCTTGGGCTAATGAGATAAATATGCCAAACCGGCCCATATCTTAAGAGCTTAATTCACAAATAATCAACAAATGAAATAAAAAGGAAAACAGGAATTGTTGATCGCCTCGTAGATGCCAGGAGGACAATGAACCCAAGTTTGCCCTCAATGACCCCACAGTCCTTATCCCCAAGAGGCCACACCACAGACTCCAACCTCCTGCCACCAATCTGAATTCCTAGCAGTACACTAATGCCTGCAGGATTAGACCGGTCAGCTGAGGGCCCCATGAGGCCCTGGGATGCGTGGGGTGCGGAGGGAGGGATCAGTTAGGTCAATGACAGGCAGCCACAGGAGCTTATCCAGACCAAAAGCAGCTCAGAGTCCAGCAAAAAGGGTGAGAGAGTGGTGCGGATGGATGCAGGAGGTTCTACGAGGACGAAGCAACCTTGAGTAGCAATGACTTGAGGCCCGCTGGCCTGGTGAATCTTGGCAACAGTAAAAGGTGACCCAAGAGTTCAGCTGCTTCTTAGAAATCTAACAGTAGCATTGTAGAACTGTCACTCCAGACAAGACTGGATTCAAATCCATTTCAAGTTTGAGTTCAAGATCATATTTACAGAAGCATTTGGACCTGGCAAGGACTTGAAACGGTCTCGAGTAGTTATAGAAAAAAAATGGTCTTGAACTTGAGATCAACTGGCTAACAGAGCTGTTAAGAGGAAATGTAGGGAGACATTTTGCTCGCTACTTGTGCAATTATTTTCTCATTTAATTAGGATGGCAAAATGATTGGTAAAACGCATAGATGGAGCAGACATGTACCACACTGCAGGAATGATCACTGATCAAAGCACCAGACCATCTGGTGAAGATGATGAGCGAACGGCTCCCCCTCACATAACTCAAGGGATGAGAGTCCGCAGAGGAAGGCCACGTTCACAGACATCTCACCTAAAGCCAGCTGCCCTTGTGTTTAGGGTCTGGCCGCATATGGCGGGACACAAAACTACTCTTAATGAGGGCTAGCCACTGTCTCTAGCTAATCTCATTAGGGCTAACAGGATTGCTGGTAGCCTCTGTAGGGAAGAGGAGTAAGGGGTAATCCAGTCCTGGATCCTCAGAAACAGGGGTCAGAGTCCAAAGGGAATGCGCAGGTGATGTTGTGAGGACGCCAAAGACTTTTTTTTTGTGGAAATCCAAGGTAAAACAGAGACACTGGTTTGGTCAATGCTGAAAGCCTTACAGCAGGCAGAGTTAGGTAAATGAGGAACCCGAGCTCTACTTGAGCTCATGAGAGTACGTGACGGTTAGACGAATAAAGAAAAAAAATGTCTGAACAACTCAGAATGTTCACAAATCGGAGTGTACAAGTTTCCAACTTCCAAATTATTATTTTAAATAATAAAACATTTATTATAAGTTTGTATACACTGAATAAGCTATTGCACTATGTTGTTTTTTTTTTACATAGGCCTGTGTGTATTTTATACATGTACAGTATCTCACAAAAGTGAGCACACCCCTCACATTTTTGTAAATATTTTCAAGGGACAACGCTAAAGATATAAAACTCTGATAGAATGTAAAGTAATCAGTGTACAGCTTGTATAATGGTGTAAAGTTGATGTCCCCTCAAAATAACT
>JAUCMU010000039.1:7167056-7177957 GCA_032275025.1 Enteromius treurensis
AACTTAAATGATTTTAGCAAATGGCTGCAATATAACAAAGAGTGAAAAATTGAAGGGGGTCTGAATACTTTCCGTACTCACTGTATATATACACACACACACATACATACATGTTGAGATAGTTATTTTTTTTGATAATAGGTCCCGAATCAAAGTCTAATGCTAATGTCACGGTCAAATCAAATGTTATGCAGTAGTACAGACCAAAAAATTTCCCTTTGAATGCAAAGTCATAAATGCGTTAATGCAACCTCTCATAACTCCATGTACTCTGACATTACTAAAAACACATCTGAGATATTCCACCGGCTCAGTCCGCCAAAATCAACTGACATCTACGTCAGTTTTTGAAATCTTTTCATTTGTCAAAGCCCTGGATCCCCACCACGACTAAAGACAAGAACCCCTCCTGACAAGAACAGCAGGTGATAAACTTGCCAGAACTTGTTAACTTAAAAAAGTCTGATCTGTAGAACAGGTTCAGCCAGTGAAACTTCACTTTCTTGTATGTATTTTACAGTTGAAATAAAGACAGCTGTGGAGCTTTTGTGTCAGGCAGCTTGTGTGAGATAAGTTTCACAAGGTTCATTCAGAGGTAATACAAGGATTATGAATACAAACATCTGACCTAGTTTGAAAACTAAATAGAGGATTTAAAAAATAGAGGTGTAGAGCTATTTGTTTACTGATATGTTCACCAGATACTAGTAAAATTGAGTTATTATACATACTGATCAATGCATACAGCCGAAAACAAATCACGAGTCTATTTAAAAAAAGCTTAATTGTGTCATAGTTTTGTTCTGTGAAGTGAATGCAGGACAATATTCAAGTTAGCATGTTATGTGCTGTGCAATTAAGTGTTCGGTTCAATAAATTATTCATTGTGAATTTTTCTAAAATTCTTCTGATTCACAACAGTGAAATCTACCTGTTCTCTTTGATCTTCCTCTCATTAAAGCGTTGGTGAAAATCTTTGAGCTCATCAAGCAGTCCAAGGGACAACATCTGATCCACTCGCTTGTCCAACCTCTCATCTAGAACTGCAGAACAGGAGGAATGAGGAAATTAAATAAAGATACTGCAGATACGTTAAAATACCAATGTACAATGAAGCTACCATTTGTTCTGGAGTGCAGCCAGAAGATGCAAGGGTCCTTGAACCGCAAAGGACCCCCAAGACAATCTCCTCCATCCTGTCCTCGCTGCTCCTCCAAAAGCTGACTGTGTGGAAGCCCCGTGTCCATAAACACCTGGAGACTCCTGCAAATCAATAAACTTATACTCAAAATACCATATAACTTCAGTTAAATTAACAATGCATTTCTTTGATCCATTTGAAAGATTTCCGCATGCCAAATAATCCCTCAACTGAACAGAACACCGCATACCAAAGAGGAACATGATGAACTACTGACAAACAACCATGGATGAACAATGAAGTTTAAGGTTCGTCACGCTGCAGAGGTGCATGGGATTTTAATCAAGCTTGTCAGCTCATCAAAAGCAGCTGATATCAGGACATCAACACTGTGAACTGTGGGAGAGGAGCTCTTCCACCACAGCAACAATGCAGACGCAGTGGCAACAGGCTGGCATCATTTAAACGAGCACAGAGTTCTCCGAAGAGGTGCTAATCGGTCCCTTGATACCAATCAAACACCAATTGAGGCGTGTGAAAACACGTGTGTAACACGCTTGGAAGCCACAGCCATCAGCAGCTCTCCCACACAAGTGAAAAAAATGGCCAAATTTACCATGGCAAGACAATACACTACGGTTTCTACCCAAGTTCACATCTACTGCAGGAAATAGAGCGACTGATATTTGAAAAACCCAATGAACTATCACCATTGTGCATTTAAGTGAGATTTTAATGCCCAAGAATAAGTACAAATTAAAAAAACGGGTATAGTTATGTAAACAGAGCTTGAGTCAAGACTAGATGTTTCATGAACAAGACCACAACCAGGCCCCCTAAAACCAACATCCAAAACGCAGACTCCCTAAAGCCAAGCCTGCAGGTCCAAGACCTGAATGGTCAATTTTAATGAACCTAAACCCTGAATTTATTGCAGCATTCCTTTTTTTAACACTGCTACTTTGTAGACTTTGTTCAGAGCCACTGATTTCTAGTAAATACTTTTAAATTATACCATGCTGATCCAAGGTAGAGGTAGAAATAATCACTCAGTGGAAATAAACTGTAGTTTTTTTTTCCCCCTGTGACTGGTAATTAACCTTTGTCTCAATGTTTGTGCTACCACTTAAGTAATTGCCTTGCAATCTTGCGTGCATCATGAGGATGTAGTATGGCTGCCATGTCAGGATCCACCTCCTTCAACCGCCTGTGAAGTTCAAGACCACCCAGTTTCTCAAGCTCCGCCCTTGATTCAGAAGCCACGCCCTTTTCTGACTCCGTGTCACTCCCCTGCTGTAGTTCAGACAGACGAGGGCTTGATTAGAATAGATTTGCCAACAGATGCATGAAAAACTTTTTCATATTATTCAGATTTACTTGTGCCGTTTTAAAATTTAGTAAGCTGCCATAATTTTTCTTTTTCGATAATGTGTCTCACTTGTATGTCACAACACAGAAGAAAAGAGCTGTCGCTACTTTCATTACAGTCACTTCAAAATGCTTTTGCAACAGAGCAATTGTTTTTACTCATAAAACATTCAAATTCACATTTACCCCAGTGTCGATGAGCACTTTCCATAAAATGGACTCAATGTAGTAGTTTGTGCCTCCAACAATGATGGGCAGTTTTTTCCGTCGATGCATATCCTCTATGTGCGATATTAAGGAGGTCAAACAACCAGGCAAGGAATACATTTTTCAAATTAATGACAGCATGGTTACAATCAATACATAAATTATGCACAATGATCATACATGTGAAACCACACTGGGTTAGACTGCAAAGTGCTCGACTGAAATGCAATATCATATTCCTAGATCTATAGCTGCTCTAGCAATAATGCATGTAATGTGCAGGCTTGGTGCCGTGAGAGGGCAGTCGGTTCAACACGACTGCTGGGATTCTGCTAAAGATTCTAATAAACAGCATCAAAGGCTGCCTCCATGGAACAATTCGATAACTGCTTCAATAAGAGAAGGCGCCTCAGCACTCCCCTTCGATCAAGACGGACAAACACACACACTCCCGGACACACTTCCAGGTCACATGCATCAAAATCAAAGCAGCCTGGCCAGACGCTGTCAACCCCACCCGCATCAGTCTGTGATCCCTCGGGAGGGAGGTGGAGAAAACGAAAGAGGAGGAGGAGAGAACGCCAAGCAGCAGGAAAGGGGTGGGGACAAGAGTATTTAAGCATTTCTAAATGGTTATGACAAAAGATTGAGGAAAAATAACCAGATTAACAGCAAGATCTTGACTATTCATTTTGCAAGAGAAAACGCACCGTTTGCTTTCTAAGCAGTTAGCACCGCCCGCCACTCCTCGTTTCTTGTGCTAGGTGTCTGCTGCAGCGCTCCTCCAGGCACTGCGAGAGCCGCCCCACCTCCTCACAGCATCTCCCTCAGCTATTAATATCCTCCTCATCTCTCTGCAAACATCTGCAGCAGGCGGGCGGGGAAAACGAGGACAGCGGCGCGCCTCGCGCTCCGTCTCTGGTACACGCATTTCCAGTAATGCCCTTGCATTTACTGAAAAGGCAAGCCGAGGGAGTACAACCCATCGCCCACTCATAAAATGCCACAGCCATTCATGTGGCTCGCTGGGAAATGCCACATTCCACAAAGGACGAGATATTAAAAGATTGGGATTTGCATTCAAACAAGGCAAAGTTTCACAAAAGCAGTGTCACTGATGTCAGGGAGGCGATGACATTTTAAAAGAACAATTACTCAGAATGATCATTAAGAAGTTTGCAGATGATATCTTAAAAGCCTGAGTAATGGCCCATTAATTTCATCTGCAAAGACAAAATATAAAGCATTTATATTTAGAAGGGCCTGTCAACTAAACGTGTCGACTAAATGAATCTTTGCAGCTGTTAATTATGGGGAGTATAGCAAAAGTAGCTAACTAGTCACTTGGTTAAAGTAGGGTTGGGTCGATAGACGATGCCATCGTCCATCGCCGATGGCCGATTGACATCACGATGCTGAGCCGGCATCACGATGCTCCGCCCCGCCGCAACAGCAGCAACCAGCTCGCGAAAAACACACTTAATTTATGCCGGCAAATCTATGCCATTAATAAGCGAGCGCACCACTGATGCTGGCGAGAGCGGTAAATGATTTCCGTGAGAAGAAAACAGATGTACATGCTTGATGTGTCATCCGCGCGCAAGTCAAGCACTCGTGCACGATCACTCCTGCGCTCAATCCTGTCTCACCTGCTCGCGCGAACACTGTTTTTGTCAGTCCTGGGGCGGGGCTTGGTGTTTTAGTTACAACTAACCCGCCCCCACTGAGACGAAGATGCCATTGTCCATCGTACAATGCCAAATTGGTCGACATCGCCCAACCCTAGTCACAAGGTTGCAGACTAATGGCGCTTTCCACTGCGTAGTACGATACGGTACGGTTCAGTACAGCTCACTTTTGGGGGGTTTTCCACTGGTAACGGAATCATGTACCTGGTCCTTTTTTTAGTACCACCTCAGCCGAAGTTCCAAGCGAGCCGTACCGTTACCAAAACGTGACGTGTAAACTCTGCTGGTCACTGATTGGCCAGAGAAAATCTTCATTACTGCGTCACTGAACTTGCGACACGAAACACAACATACCTGCTAGATTTAAATCAGCACAGCCAGCGAAGAATCGGACGCAAATTTTTTGATTAAAGAAACGCACCTTTTTGTATGAACCAAAAATGGCTGTTTCGTGGTCTATTGAGGAAGTACAGATGTTGATAGCAGAGGAGCGGATCCAGCGAGAGCTTGATGGGTCGACGCAGTATGAAAAATGCATTGTTATGTGTTTGTTTGTGGCGCGTTTACGATGATGTCACGACAGTAGAGGCGGTGCAACTATAACGGCACATGATTAATCGCGCCCACTCTAAAGCGATACTAAACTGCATTGGAAACGCAAACCGAGCCGAACTGTGCCATGCCGTAACGAGCCGTGCCGAGCCGAGTCGTACCACGCAGTGGAAAAGCGCCATATGGAGCAAATAGTCTTGCGTAGTCAGACCTTCAGACCAGAGGTCTGGGATCTGTGTCCACTTTAAATGGCCAAGACCAGCCCAAGAGGCCATTTAAAGTAACCAGTAATGTTTTTTTTTTGTAACGCAGCATGTTAAGGGGAACTGATATATTGATATCGCAACAATAACAGCCCAGTGTGTAAATCCCTTAAAAATTTCACAATCTATCCAATTGATTGTAATTAGCTTCTTATTCTTAATTGACCGCTTGTCTTCAGTGAGCATTGTTTTTTTTTTAAAGTAGGCTAGCATTACTTTTTGTGATATTGACACTGTTGACAAGAATTCAGAAATTTCCATGGAATCAAAGTTTGCTATCTAAGGCTTTATTCAAAGCAAAAATAGTTAATTAGTTATATAACAACTAGACATAGTTATCATCCTTAAAGAGTTTGCAAGAGCTGTGTAAATCCTGTGACTGACTCATTAAAAAGCGGTTTATAAGAGTCACTTGCTCATGAATCAAGCACAGACGTGAAAAAATGCCTTAAATAATTGAATTCGACCTGGAGTAGTCTGGAATTTTACTATGAAGGGTCCAACAAATTTCAGAAAGGATATGAGAGACAGAGCCTCGTTCCTGAAGTCCACCACACTGTATCCACTAACCAATGGATCCACAAAGCTGATCATGTGATGGCGACACTGGGCTTGCTCCTCCTCTGAAACCTTGTTGGTGCTGATCTGCAGCCCTTTGTAAACCTGCAGTGAAAACCAACGAGATCATATAAACAGTGAAGCAGCAAGAAGAAAGTCAAGTAAATGTTGCATGCTTTATACGCCACATTACAGGTTTTGTTTGGTTCATCATGACAACTACATGAATACTTAAAGAGAAAAACTGTCCAGTGAGACAGAACTGTTTTGCTCTGACCTACATAACTATTGTCCTGATTCTTCATGACGATTAAAGTGTTTGTTGGACTATTGCGTAGCAGCAGAAAGAAATTTATGTGCACCTCAACAGAAAATTCTATCATCTTTGATAAAGCATTAGATTCCAGTATACTCATGAACAGGAACCAGCTCTGAATTTGCAACTTTCAAGTTATGTGGCACCAGTCTATAAGTAGACATCATAAAGCACTGTGGTCATTCAAGGAACTTGTCAGGGGTTTCAGAAGGGTTTCAAGATCAAGGGCATGCGTGCACCGCCGTGCCTAAATTCAGAACAGCTTACCGTAACTCCTCTGCCCTTGCGTGCCGATTTCGGCAAGTTGGGAAGAAATGCTACTGAATTATTGAGATCTTTTCCCCTGTGCTCTCCACAGGACATCCCTGCCAGTGAAATCTTGGTGAGGTGAATGGGGAGAACAGCATATAAGGAGAGACAGGAATTCAGCCCATGGTAAACACTAATAAAGGGGCACATTTAAGATATGCAGAATGTCTTAACAATCGCCTCAGAACTTGGCATGGTACTGCCGTTCTGTTTTTTACTGCCCAAGTAAAACGCCTGCTTTTTAGAGCCAGCCCTCTTGAATGCAACACTTCAAATTTACAGGCCTCTAACTCTGAATACTTGGAATCAATAACAGCTGTTTTTCAATCTTGAAAATAAATTAAAAAAAACAAAAAAAAAACACTGAGTTGGATCACTATGCTTGTTAAGATAGACTTACAAAGCAGGGAGTTCACCAACAACCGCACAAACGTGGAGCCTGAGTATGACATTTTTGGTCACTGTAACACTGTTGCCAGAAACGATGCGGTAAAACTTAAGTTCATCAGGTCAGGACAAGCTGCTGAATAACGTTTTTTTTTGCAAAAGTGGGTGTTCATTTGTTAATTTGCCTTGCTTTCAACCATAAACTTGCCAGTATGGACAATCATTCACATTAAAATCCTCATGAGTCACCTATGAAAAGAGAATTTTAAGACCACTTGGAAAACAACAACTAAATGTTGAGACTTGCTGATACTCATCTAATCGATCCATACAGCGAAGCACATGGCCAGAGATATTAGCATGCTGAGAGCTCCACAGCTCTGTAGAGAGGGCATTTCAGGTGAGGGCGGTGACAAGTTCTACAAATGGTGGAAACAGCACTAGATATCCTTAAGATAAAAAAAAAAAAAAACCCAGAAAAGAACGATTATTGTGCTACTGACAGAATAAAAGTAATTATTAAATAATAATTTTTGTTTTCTTGTGTACTGTATTCTTGTAGCTTGGTTGAACTAATGGCACAGACTACTTTAATGAAGATCCCTTTCGGGGTCTTGATCGTATCAGTTGCGTTGCTGTCTATAGAGGGTCAGAAAGCTCTCAGATTTCATCAAAAAAATATCTTAATTTGTGTTCCAAAGATGAACAAAGATCTTACATGTTTAGAAGGACATGAGGGCGAGTGACTAAAGACAGAATTTTTATTTTTTGGGTGACCAAATGATATAGTTTCAGAATGTAATTTTAACATGATTGAAACTGCAGTTAAGAGAGTGAAACTAATCGGTTTGATTGGCTCTGACTGTCTATTCTTTATATGATTTAAACTTTGTTTGTTTTTTGCTCAACTTCAATTGTACTCTACTTTTCCACATTATTTTCTACAGTAGGAAATAAAATCGCATGCCATTACAGGATGCATGCTTCATCAAAGTTTTTTTGCATGTGTTCTTCTGTTCTTCCAAGAGGTTGTATAAGCTACCCTACAGAATGAGACTAAAATTACATAAGAGAGACACTACAAGAAAAAGGGGGTAGGGGTGCATGTGTGTGGCACAGCATGACAGAAGGGCCTGTGAATGCAGAGCCTGGTCATGTGGCTCTCATTTGGGGCCACGTTTCTTAAGTGCTGCAGGCATTAGCGGGTTTTGTTCCCTGCACCCGTTTGTTACCATCTTTCATTAGGCTCCGTAACAGCCTCTCAGTGATACAGAGCCCACCCTGCATTCCAGGCTTCAAATGACCAGTGCGCCCCTTCCCCAGAGTTTATTTCATTTTTATTCTCTCTAGTAGTTTAATAAAAGGCATATTTCATCTGGCACAAATGCAGACGTGCCTGTGAGGGATGGAAGTACAACTTGTTCAGTGTGTCAAGCTGGTGTGTAACATGTTGTCAATCCTTTTACAGATGAAACTGGAATATTTTGACCCCTCCAAATTTGTGGATAAATGTCAAAGTGCAACATACAAAAATTTTATGGGGAAACTGGCTATCATTAAAAAAACGTTGTCACAACCTTGCTTGCCATGAATCGAACAAGGACTTCCAAAACTGTCAGATGTTTCACGAAACATTTATTCATATTCAAATTTTAACGGAAGTACATTTTATTCTATGTGCTATTTTGTTGTGTACCTTGAGTGTACGAGTGGCCTATAATAAACGTGGACTTCTATACCTAATAGGGTTGGGTTGATAGACGATGCTATAGTCCATCGCCGATGGCAGATAGACATCACGATGCTGAGCAGTCATCGCGATCCTTCACCCCGCCGCAGCAACCAGCTCGCGAAAAACACACTTAATCTATGGCGGCAAATCTAAGGCATTAATGTATGTACATGCGAAGAAATGGGGCAGTGTTGAAATTTCTCGCAAACCAAACCGTTTTCGAACTGGATAAGCGATGAGATTTTTTGTTGAAGGAAAATCTGGGTAAACCTGTGTTTCAGTCCTCTCAGGCTCATTTCTGTTTGCATTAAATGTTAACCAACTAGTTTCCTGACTTTCATCTCACAGACATGTTGGACTGATTAAGCCATTAAAGATTCTTTTTTGCGATTAGCCTTTGTTGCGTTTGCCTCGTTTTGTCTGGTTGACGTCGCAATGCTGAAGTCCTGCTGTTCGGTCTCATGCCCTTCCATGACTTCAATGGCAGGCATCTAATCCCATGCAGCTGCCTATGTGTGCATGTGTGTGTGGACATGTTCTAGAGAGCCAGAGTGTCTAATTGAAACTCATTATTAATGAGGACAACTGGTCCAAGAGAGGGGGGGGGGGGGGGTTAAAAGAGAGGAGTGGAAGCAGGAACAGAACAAATGTGGACTCCTTATTTCACATCCACAATTTCACATTTTCCAACTGTAAAAAAGACACTAACAGCATTTATGAGGTAGTGGCAGTCGCAGCAGGGTGAGAGAATCCAAGCGCTCAGAATACACAAGAACAGAGCAAGAGACGGCCGACACAGTTATCACAAGTTTGCTTGTCGCCCACAGCCCAACAGGGTGGGGACAATTTTTCTTTGTGCGAGACTGTGTGAATGAGAGTGTGTATATATATGAGACCCAAAGAAAAAGAAAGACAAAAAGCAAAGGGAAAAAGGGGGGAATGAGCAAAAAGGGTGTAGTGAATCCAGTGACCCAAACCGCAAACACTCAGACGAGTCCCCAGACAATGGCTTTAGTGTTGAGCTATTAGAGCCGGCCGTGGCTGATCCACACAGCACCTCAGGCCACGCACGAGACAGCTGCTCCCCACTATTCATACAGGGGGAGGGCCATCGTGTGGGAGGAAAGGAGACGAGTGACAGTATGACCAACAGCAAGATTGACGCAAGTCATGACAACTGAATAAATATTACAAAAACATTTTGATAATGGTAGAATCAAACACTTTCTGAGTACTACATTTGATGAACCTACCTGAACATAAAAAACTTTCCTTGTCCATTTTCTGAATAGTATGACTTTTGACTGCTCTTTTGCAAAATAGCTACTATGCAAAGCAGTTAAAAACAAGCTCCCTAAATAAACAAAGAATGAGAAATCTCTGTCTTTGGACTGTAACATCTCATACACAAGGCTAGTAAACAACAGTCTGGGACACCTTCTGTTAGCTCAAGCATTTAGGAAAGTAGCAGCACACCACTCCTCAAAAAGAGGAGTATTATTATGCATTTATAGCAATGGGGAAAAAATGAGAAGACCTCTGCTTCTGTATCAGAGGTGGAAACTGCAAACAGAGTTTCTCCAACACATCTTTAGCACCCCAATCGTGCAGTCATTCACGCTACCCCACTGTCCTGTGTCTTTCCAAACCGCTGCTCCTCTCCTCCAGGAACGGCTCAGTGAAGCCAAGCTAATAAATCATTCACGGTGTCGCTCTTTCCCCTCACTTTATCGCTATCGTGCAGTCATCATTCGTGGAGGCTTTCTGAATCGCGCCGCGCTCAACACCCCACCCACAACTAACCCATTTCCGCACCTCGTTTTAGGTTTTTTCTAGGAGGACAGAACAGGGTGCCAGAGGAGATGAGCAATGGAGAATAAATGAGAGGCATCTCTTCTATTTCTCGCTTCAGTCCGTACCGAGAGACCAGCGTGGAGTTTAACAGGATATCAGGCCGATCTCGAGCTCTGTCGAGGTTTCTCAGATGCTGGGATGAACGCAGACGTCACAGCGGGCATGTGCTGTGCCGCCAGTCCTAGGCGGCCAGACAGACTGACACAATTGGATTTTCATTCATTCAGCTCAAATTGAATTTAGCTGCTGGTGTGTTTGGCAAAAGGGGGGAAATGGCTCCTTCCAAAAGCATTTAGCGCCTCAGCAAACGCAGACAAACTGCCTCGGCCCTTCAAAGCAAAAAAAGGCCACATTAACCCTTCCCTTATCATCTACATCCTTAAATTAGGTTATACATAATTTGACAGCTGTTTAAAGTAATGGTTCTGCCTTAATTGTCACTTCTGTAATTATATATTCCTGTTTTTTCAAACCTGAAGACGGTTGATGTTTAGCTGTGGAGTCCTTTTTTTTTTGGTAAAGAATA
>JAUCMU010000039.1:7181736-7202316 GCA_032275025.1 Enteromius treurensis
ACAGTTTTTCAGTCGTCTTTTGCAAACACTTGATTTATATAAGAAGTAGGAAACGATGGTGTTTGAGACTCACAGTAGACTCACATGTCCATGTACTGAACTGTTATTATTCAACCATGCCAAGGTAAATTCAGTTTTCCCTTCTATGGCACCTATGGAAGTTCTATGGAAGTTTATGGGGAACTTCCTGTCAGATTTTGCTGCTGATTTGAAATGCGTTTAGTGTGGTGAGCATATCGTTATGTTCTTGTTTTTTTTTTTCTCAGGACTTCCTCATTCAAATAGAGGTCTTGCATGCCTGAAATAACTGCCCAGAGTGATTTCAAATATGGGTGGAGAGTGAACAGATTTGTTTTGAAAGAGACTCAATTGATTTCAAAGACATTTTTAAACAGTTAACTGTTGCCTCCTAGCTCCTTCTGATTATTATTGTGAATACTTAGGAGCATATTTTTCTGAGAGTTACATAGGACTCGGATCCTGACTCACAGAACCAGACAAATCCAGCTGTTTATGGTTAACTTGACCATGTCTGTTCTATTGAATCATGACATGAGATTTTAGCTGCTGCAAATTCAATCTTCTGGATGAGTAGAATTCACAAATTAATCATTCATTCGCATCCTATTTGTGAACCAGCTGACCGAAAAGAATCAGGTCAATAGATTTGGTCACAAAACGGGTATCGAAGAAGATATCAATTTAATATATTTATTTCACTCTAATTAAATTAGTTTATAAACCCTGTATTACCAACTGCACTGAAATAAGTGCATGATGCGAAAGTTGCGTTCATTACTATAGCAACAGATTCCGAGTAAGTTCTTTCACAGTTATTACAGAATTAGCCTATCACAGAATTATCTGGTATAAATAAAATGTTATCGATTTCTTTACCTTAAAATAAAAAGCATCATGTTTTCGTGAAACAAAGGTGAGGGAAAAGTCTCATAAAAATGTAATGGCATACAAGCAGACACATTAACCTACTGTGGTGTCATTTATCAACTAACCAATAATTATTTGCAACCAATTGTCTTGCCATGCCATACAAATAAACAATACTGATGCACCCTGTTCATTTCTTGTCTCATTCTGACGATATGAAATCAGACCAAATCTTCAAAAAAGTATTTAATTCATGATTCCTCATCTGAAAACGCTGAGAATAATCAACCCAATTTTTTTTTTTTTAAATATAAGCTAGTGTTCTGCTCGCGTGTTAGACTAAATACCAGCTTAATTGTATCAACTGCCATGCATTTAATGATACATTTACCAAAATCATGTTACTTCTAACATTTGTAGGTAGAGAGGTAGTACATGTAAGTTAATAGGGTTGTGCGATATCTACAGTGAAACATTGCATTGGACAATGATGTAGATGGGTGGCTGGTGATTGAGGATGATGATGAATGATTTGCAGATCCTGAGCACCTCTGACAAACATCTAATCTAAAAGCGATTTCAATGCACCGTATATAAATTGCAGCTCCCAGATGCCCACAATTTATATACAGTAGTGTAATTACCCAATAATATAACTGCGAAAGAAAGTACATCTTTTTGTATTTATTCTACTTAGTGGTCTTTGTCTGTAATTCCAACCCTATAACATACGCCCAATCAAAGTAAATAATAATAATAATGTACTTATTCATTTACTTGCAATTAGATTACATTTTAAAATTAAAATGGAGTTACATCTCAATATGACACACAATAATCCTAAACTGCAAATGAGTTTTAAAGGTCTAACCCTGCTCCTGGTGTTCGACCGTCCTGCAAAGATTAGCTCCAACTCTAATCAAACACACATGCCTTTCATTTTCAAGCGATCCTAAAACACGTGATTAGTTGATTCAGGTGTGCTTGATTAGAGTTGGAGCTAAACTTTGCAGGACAGTCCATCGCCATGAGCAGGGTTGGGCACCCCCGGTCTAATAATGTAATGTAATGTAAAAGTAATCAAAAAATTGTCAAAATACACCTCAAATGAATGTTCCAATAGACTGTGCTACCCACTATGATTTTCATTGTGTGAATTGCAATCAGCAACAGTCTACAATTTGTAAGCAAACTAGTAATATGGTGAAACTAGTAGCCTATATGTATCCTTTAATGCAATATATTTTGTTTTACAAAAAATTACCAATACAAAAATCAAATCAAAATGGTTAATTACTGGTGGGAATACAAAAATCATGTTCTCTCCACAGATTATCACTCAAAAATACCCACGTAACCTGATGGAGTACTTTTTGCATGCAACATTTAAGTACATTTCACTATATTGCTACAAACATCTGATTTCTGGTCTCTTTTCCAGGGCTTGAAAAGACTTCTCAATACAACCTTGCAGCAGCAGTGAGCACACATGCAACCAGCAAAAATGGCAGACTTTCGAACTGTGTGCTTCTCTGGGTATCTGCACCAGTTAGATAATGTCACTGGGGTTAACAGGAATTCAGAAATTCAGCTTACTCCAAACTTTATAGAGACCTTGATATAGAATTGGCACCAGATGGTGGACAGGAATTTTATAAAACACCATTCATACTGTTATGCAACATGCCCTATAGTGCTCATGCTCAAGATATCTTCAGCTTTGCTCAGAAATATTCATACATATCCAAACAAACACTTAAGACTTGCACCAACTACTGGAGATGGTGATTTGTATCTGAAACCCATCAAAATCAATCAAGTCACAAAAATAAGCATTGATCATCTTTATGTTATCTATGCATGCAAGGCCAATTACCTAATCAACTAAAATATGAAAGCAGTTATTACACGCTGCTTGTCATGAGCCTTTTGTGGCAGACATCAGTAGACAAGACTTTATTCTTGGCTTTATGTCAAATTTATGAATTATGATCGCGTGGAGCATTGTCAAAAATGGCGACCAGTGGTGGACACGAGGAAATAAAATAACTCTAAAAACTCATACTTTTACGATGTGCTACGACAAAATGTTTAAACAATGTTTGCCCCAAGCTATTTTCGGGGGGAAACGAATTAACTAGTTATATTTTGGAGCCTACTAATGTTCTAGTTTACTGCGAAATAAAACTTGCGGCATTTAATTCCACACCAAAACAAACCTTCCAGACAAATCAGTCTGCTCCAGTATAAAACATTAATTATTTAATTTCATAGCATTGCTGTTTTAAAATGACCTGTCATTTATTAATCGCAATGCCCTTTCACGTGCTTCCCTGTTTGACAGATGATGCAGCGAATCGCTCAACTCACCTGCATGGAATCGGCGCTTATAATTTCCCCATTAAGCCTTTTCCCGATCTCGATGGCCAATTTGGATTTGCCAGTTCCCGTAGCTCCTAAAATCACCACTAAAGACGGGCCGATGCCTCTCTGGAGCACACGCGTGGCGGCCGCCATGACAGCAACCTCTAAGGGCTGTAGAATGATCTGCGCGTGCGCGGTGATTTCGTAACGGAGGCGGGAACTGTATCCAAGCAACTAAAACCGTTTCCATAGGAACGGGGTTTGTAGGATTCAATTTTAGCAGGTACGGCAAGGCAAGGGTGTTTCATTCAGAAATAGGACGAAAGTTCAACAATCGAACAAAAAAAAAGGGCTTGGAAAACAGGGACAATATATGGAAAATAAAATGGCTCCGCTTGTTGCAAACAAGGATGAATCTAGTTTAAAAATGTTCATTTTCATCACTAATACATTCATACAAAAGTATGTTATCTCTTATAACATCTGGGCAGTAACTTATAAGCCTACATATAATTTGGATTACCTAATTAGATTCAAAAAATCCAGTACTCGTAATTATATTATTACATTTTATAATGCTCATACTCAGATTACAGTTACTTTTTTAAGGATTACATATTATTCACACAATGGACCCTTTTGCAGCGGAAGTCGTCATAGTTGGGTAAAATTGAAAAGCAGTGAATGGGATGGTACAACAAATCTATTTTTTGCATTCCCATTTGCTCAAATAGTGTTTTCATGACTTCCGATAAAAAGAAAAAATAGAGAGAGACTGATAACGGCAGACAAAAAGAGAATGATGTGAAATGTACCGTCGCTTCCTTAGATGCTGCATTAGCTACACCCTCGCATTAGCCTAAACTATATTGTTGTAATTCGATGCAAAGGTGATATAATACAAAGAATGGTGTTATAAATGTGCATACATTTTTTTAATACATATAAGAAAAAACCTTTTAGGATTTACAATGCTGATGACCGTTTTAACGCGTCATCTAGTGAAAATGGTCCATAGCAGTAAGTCATTCATAATTTCATACCATTTAATATAAAATGGTTATAAATTTGGGTCAAATAGCTTATATGAGATTACATATTTACTTCAACTTAATATTTCAATAATTTATCAAAACGTTTGTATGTTTACAGCACTATGTAGCTAAATGGTCACATCGAATGTAAACAAATATTTCTAGTTTTAGTGTTAAATAATTTATTTTGCATTTTTATGATTTAATTAATTATTAGCTTTTTATAAGCACACAAAACTGTGGTTTTTCATTTAATATAATATAAAAAGTAATTTAAAATATTAAAAGGAATCTAAAAAAGTAGTCAGAACTAGCTAGAAACTAACTACAGTTTTCATAATTTAATTTGTAATGGACTGCAATTTGTAAGTAATCTACACAGCTCTGTTGGGACAGTTTTAATCGTTTAATTTGCTGCTTTGACAACACTGTTGACTTCAGCAGGTCGACTTGTGCACCTTCCGGAAGAACACGGGTATGAATAGCTCTCTTCCGTCTCCATGGCAACTGAGCGTTCTGCGCCAAGGAAAAGAGAGATGATCGTTGCCATGGCAAAGAAGGCCACTACGACGTGTCAACTAAAAGTGGCTCTCGCTAATGAAACGATCAAATCGAGTTCACACACACTCGTAGGTGTTGATGGAGTGGAATAGCTCTTATGCCATGCATAGAGAAACCGTGCGCTATTTTTTGGCATTACTGGGTCAGGGTAATACTGTTTTAACGGTGTTCCATAACCAGTCATTACCCCTCAAATCCAGATATTACTTAAGAACTGTCAAAAATCTTAAATAGACGGTTCACCCAAATGTGATGTCATTATTTTCTAACAGCAGATCAGTACAGCGTGACCTTTCATTTTGTTTTGTTTTTTAAAGAAGAGCAGAGCCTGAAGTCATATCATGACAGTATGACGAAAATTTGACTAGTGTGACCATGGCTTCAGTCACTCACTTTCATTGCATCTTTTTTATACAAAGAAGTTGAATAGAGACTAAAGCATCTCCAAAGGAGTCAATCATATTAGTTTGAAAATGACAGAATATTCATTTATTTACTTATAACTATTCTCTTTTGTTCTGTTAAAACATGTAATTTTCACGGCTTCAGATGTATATGTGGAAATAAATGCGAACAAAGAAAGACAAGCATACCGACATGATTTGAACTGAGTTTATTTTATTGTTTTCCCAATTTTTAGTTTATGTATATAGGCTTATGAGGTACACAAAACAGAGTGCTTAGACAATGCTGCTGCCATTCTCCTCCCATCATGACACCTGACGACAAGGGACCAAAGTGAAAAAACAAAAACAAAGGGTTACTGATGGCTTATGCATATTTTACCATTTTGGCCAATTTTAAAGCTGAATGTACAATCAAAAAAAAAAAAAAAATCACCTCAATCAATCAGTGGTGATGTTTTGAGCACATTGCCTTTTTTTTTTTTTTTTTTTTTTTTAATAAATAATTGCATTAGAAATTACCATGTGCGTCAACTTCGAATTACAATGGTTATATTTGGAAAAAAGTAAGCGTATGCCACCAGTACAACTTTATATTTAATTAAATAGAAATCAAACAATGATACAATTAATTCTGTAAGAAAATATAATTAGTACAAAATTCTTTCAACAATATTTTTTCTGCCAAAGCAATAAGCCAAAGAAATTTCCGAACACAAGGGAATAGGCAGTGAAAACAGCATAAAGTGGCTAGTGATGAAAATGAAATGTTGATAGTGTCGTTTTATTTGACTTTTTGATTTATTTATTTATTTTACTTTTCTTAACAAAAATAGAAACTTTGAGATACTCTTAGGGAAGGCAGGTGGCCCAACCAAGTTTTAGGACAAATGACAGAAAAATAGAAAATAAAGTCTATTAACAGTGCTGATTTTCATATTCAAAACACAAGCATGTATTTTTACACAATGTCCTGTACACCACTACAATTATATACATATGTCCAAAGAATATGCCAGAGTTTATATACACTGCAAGGCTGTGCTGGACACTGTCCTGAATGTTCAAAATAACAATAATATACAATAACTGAAAAGAAAAATAGAACACAATGTAACAAAGGAACAGTGATGCAACTTCCTGTCTGTTAAACTTACACTATCATCATGTGGCAATGGGGGCACACAGCTCTCCTTAAATTTAGGTTAATTTAGATAAAGCACTATTAAGTCACATTATATAAGACCCTTAAATATATTTACCCAGACAGATTCAAGTTTCCGCCGCAAAAAAAGGGGGCTTGGCGATTTAGAAGATCAATTTCACATGCATATAAATTGCTACATTTCAAATAATGCCTAAATTGGCATGCTAATTCAATGAAATAATACTTCCCCGCCCAAATACTAGAACTTTTACGGATTTAAGATAACGCACATTCATGGTATCCATCTTCAAAATTCAAATGAAAACCAGAAATAATGACCCTCTTTGGAAAATGTTTGAACCAGTTCCACAGCTTCCACTAGTATGTCTTCCCCCTGTTGCGAAGGCAAATGTGCAAAGAACAAAAACTGAAGAACTAATCTCAGAATATAGAGTTCGTTCCATTAAATATTCCACCTGTGGAAAAAACAAAAACAAAAAAAAACTTTTACACAGTTCCTGTTGAAAATATGGCTGGACTATGAAGGTTTATGCACGTTTGAGTTCAGCGAGTCTCCGCAGTAACTGCTGTTGCCTGTTTTTCAGCTGCTTCTTCTCCTGGGCCTTCTGTTTGTCACTGACATGAAGCGTGCGCAGGTATTCCGTGGCCTTGGTCAAGATCACAACTTTTGGTGTCTTTGGACAGTCAACCAGGCCTGGGATCTCATCCCGCAGGGCCAGAAATCGGGAGCGTAGGTCATTGCGTCTCTTCCGCTCCAAAAAGTTGTGCGTCTTCCGCTTGTCCGTGTCCTCACAGTCCGAACTCTGAGGGCTGGATGGTTGGGATTTGAAGTGGTAGGATGTGTGTGTTGGAGAAGCGGAGACAGTCTGAGACGGTGTGGGGACTGAGGGAGAAGGCAAGGAGGTTTTTCTTTCTGGGGTTTGGGGTGGAGAACCCAGTCGTGGCTGGAAGGTCTCTTGCCTGATCTTCTTGCGAGGAGGCTCCTCTTCAGGATAGCTGTCAGGAGAGCGGGCAGCATAGTTGTGCTGTTGCTGGTGAATGGAGATGTGGAAACGCTTCATGCAAGGGTCATAGGGGTCTGCGCGAACCGTGATGGTCACCGGTTTACGGGCGTTCACCAAACGCGACTTGTTCTGCTTATGTTCCACCGTCACAACATCAATCTCTTCATCATCTGAAAGTACAACAGAAAGAAATTTAGGTTGACTATAGACATAATCAAGCATAATGCCACTTCCAACACCATTCACCCATCCTAAGCATGTAAGAAACTAGTTTTAATTAGACAGGTCCTAAAGCTAAAAGATTAATCTTAGGTTTCTATTAGTTCCCTATTCTCAGCAAGAGGAAAATAAATGAGGCGTTGAACCACAATGATGAACTTGCATTCACCTCTGATGTGCGTTTTGATAAGAGAAGCATCTGATCTGAGTTCCCTCTTCTCTGATTTCACTACGCAATTACTTCTATTGCGGAGCACAAAGCCGATATGTCACAAAACCAGAAATTAACTATTAAACGTAATATTAATGCAATAGGAGCCAATAGGATCTACTGCTGTTTTGGACACATTTGACTTTCGTTAAAATTGTAAAAAGATGTATTCTGCATTTTGCAAAAGAAAGGAAATCTTACGGGTTTGGAAGACATGAACAAATGATACAGAATTGTCATTTAGGGTAAAAGTTGCAAGCTCACTTACAATGCTAAAGCCAGCTTTGGATGCTAACTGTCCCTTCATGAACAATTAAGTGGCCCTTAAGACATAGGATTCAAACATCCTTATTATTGGTTTCTGCTGCTGGCACCGCCCACAAGTAAAACAAATCCTCCTTTTCTTTTACTTGAGGAATGTGGAAGCTTAGCACACCATTACATTCCACACATAATAAGTAGAAATCTAGATGAATTGCCAACTTAAATCCCGTGGCACCAATGCAACTTTTCTATTCAGGGACGTCAGGTTTTGGCTTAGTTTTACTTAACGCACAAACGAAGGGTAATACTGCACTGCGTGATCCTATGCACTCCGTCAGGTGTCAAAAGAAGGCGTCAGCCCAACATGCAATGCACGGTTAAGCAAGTAAGTGAGTTTTAGCGCTCAAAGTCAACGGGCTCGTGCTTACCAGAGGAGTCGGTGCGAGATTCCGACCCGGACGACACCTGTTTCTTGCAGCTGCTGCTTAGAGGGAAGGTAAGGACAGCTGCTGGATCCACGCAATCTGTCGCCAAGTTGTTGTCCGCAGGGACGCACTGCGCCTTGCTGGAGAGTTTCGACTGCGCCGAGCAGGACAAGCGCTCGCTGACAACTTTCTCCAGCTGCTGACTGGCGGAGAAACTGCTCCACATGCAGTCCTGAATTATGATGGAGCTCAAGTTCTCCAGAGTCTCCGCCGCATTCAGCTTGCACGGTCCCTCCTGCTCGTCGTCCTGCCCCAAGAACTGGGACATCCACTCAAGCCTGTCCCCTGGAGATGGAGCGGTCCCTTCCAGGGTCCTGACAGGCGACATGGGCGGGGTTGGCACCAGCTCGAATTTCTTCCAAATGTCCTCACTTGGTGCGGTCGATTTGAAAAAGAAGTCCTCGTCCAAGTTGAGGTCGTCGTAGAAATAGTGCTGATATTGGTCGTATTCCTCCATCTCCCACTTCTTACTTCGCGATGCGTTTGCACTGATTCCTGGCATTGGCGGCTTCCTCAGAGATCAAGATCTGAAAACCACAATTGATCCGCTTTTAAAAACAATCCGATCTTATGGTGCTCTGCGAGGGATAATCAACTTCAGGCACTTCATTTTTATTTTTAATGAGCTTCGGGTATATATATATAACGTTATATATACAAAACCATTACAGTTCATTTAGATATTTGTTATACTATATTATTTTAACAAATAGAATATTCATATTAAATTATCCTAAATAAAGCAAATGATTATTCAAATATGCATGCAAATCTAAATATTATAGACGCCTAGCAGATAACGTAATAGTATACAGTGTTTGGTCTGCAAGCACTTCCACTATACAGTACAAAACTTAAAGTTTCGCAATATACCTCTATTACATAACACAACATGCTTCATGTAAGTGCATATACTACTACGAGTGAATACGGTCTCGAAGAATTGCTCTTTTCGACGTAAAACGCCTCAAAAACGATTAAGATGAACCAAATAAATTAGACGCTCCTTCCTTAAGCACCTACCGTAACAAAGAGCCGGGAGTCAGAATTTTGCATCTCATTTGAGACGCGAAAAAAAGGTGTTGCGGTTCACCGGCGAGCTCCAGCTAAATGTTTTGCACAAAAAGCTTTCATGTCAACAAGTTAAGAAAGCGTCATCAGCTGCGTGTTGAATAATCCTTTCGTGTTGGGTTGCTGGAGTGTGGTTTTGTGTTATCCGGCTGTTGTTTATACGTTGAGTTGCGAGGATGTTTGTTAATTTGCAGTCCGCTTCTTCGTGAGAACTTAGCGTGTTTTTATAGCGCCTGTGTGAATCCTTCTCAAGCCGCGGCTCGCGCTCACTATGGACACCTGAATCGAGTACCGCACAATATTACCCAGCCAAAGTAGTGAAAAGATTTGCATCAAGGCGGGTCGTAGTGTTATGACCACGCCCACCGCTTAAAGCGACAGGGTCTGCTTCAGAGGTTCATTTGAGGTTCAAGCGACTAGATAGATTCGGATGATTATTGAGAGAATATGCTGCGTACTTTTCAGTTTCAGAGAGGGAGACGTACACAAGAAATACACAATAATTAAATATGAAAATGCATTATATATTATTCCAGTCAGAAAATAACTGGGCTCATTCAAACATGTAACATAAATTGGCATAAATGTTCCTGACATTTAAACTATAAGTAATTTAAAATGTATATTGCTGTTTTATGATATCCTGCTCATTAAACAAACATACAATATTATTGAATATAAAACTATCTATACAAACATCCCTGAAACAAAATGAATTTACTTGAAATGTACTTTAAAAATACTCTGTTGTTGTTGTTGTTTTTTTGTTATACTTCCAATAAATACCAGAATATATTTAATAATATATTTAAATTAATTATATTAATTAAATATTACACAATGTTTACCCATAATGATGTAATAAATTAAATAACAATATAATAAATCTTATTATAAGATGCTTTAAAACAACTAAACAACCAAACAAATAAATGAATAAACGAATGGCAATTAGATTTTTTTTACTTTTTGGTTGAAAAAAAAAAATGTTATTTAAAAAATGCCAAGACTGCTCATTAAAGGGAGCAAATTGTGTCCAATAATAATAACAATGCAAAATCATTTGTAATGCAAGCAAATCATTGCGCATTTGATATGAGAAAAGTGAGTGATTAGCCAAGATCTTGTTTTGTTTTTGTCTCACAAACAACAGCAAATCTGTAATTTTGGATTTACACACTGTATTCATGACGAGCTACACATTATTGTATTAATATTGTGTGCAAAAGAGCAAGTCATATGCAGCCTATACATCTTGTCTGTGTTAATTTAGCTCAAGATGATAATTAGTGCCAGACAGCTTATGAATTGCTGGGAGTGCACAAGCCATACTTGTGACAATACTGTTTCCTATGGCTGTACCACGTGTTCTCTTTTTCAACAATGTCCCATATGGCAAATCTGTGCATTAGGAAGTAAGTAATCGCTGACTAGTGTCTCAATGCAGTGTCTATGCTCTCCTTTCTTTTCATCTTAATTTAAGACCTTGACCTTATGCAGAACAAAGCCGCTTCTCACAATGATTGACAAATCTCCCTGGAGAGAAGGATCTTTCTTTGGCTTTATGGTCTTTTTATAAATTTGCTTTGCTTTTTTGACCCACCCTTTTAATCCAATTCTCCCATACAAATGTTCAAGAGTTTATAGGAGGCAGTGACACCAGGCTGAGTGGGTTTGATTGGTTTGCATTGATGAATCACGGATGACTCATTTGTACTCATATAAATACATATGCTTACAGTTCATCATATATATATATATATATACATACATATATATATATATATATATATATATATATATATATATATATATATAGCCTATATATAATATATGATGAACTGTAAGCAATGGAACTGGTGTTTGTGTGGCACAGGGGACAAAGACTTGAAGAGGTATGTTATTGTGTGTGTGTGTGTGTGTGTGTGTGTGCGTGTAAATTAGCATATTGTTATCATATTCTAGAGGTGCTAATAAGAAGTCTGGACTCAAAGCTAAACACAAGTAGAACATTAGAAATAAAGGGTTTTTGTAGCACTCAATTTGTAGTTCAAGTGTCTTGTACAGCCAGTTTTATTACACTTTCAAATATGAAGCATGCATCTGTCCCGTTGTTTTTAAATTTAGGTTTATTTTTTCTATATGCCTAAAGTTGAACTGCTCTTTCTAGGCTTTTTTTTTTTTGTCTTACAGCTGCTAGTGGTAGATGATGACGTAAAGCTGAATCTACATCATCAACAGATGTCTTTGATGTGAATGATGTGAGAACTCTTGTTTCCATGACAGCGCTTTTGTTTTTTCAGGTTATGAAGGTTTATTGACATAAAAAATGAGGTCAAATGAGAAGTCAAACAACACATACTGCTGTGGAGAGCAAACTGTGAGAAATGTGCTGGGTTATCAGAAAAAGGGTTTAATATGTTCAAAAATGATTAGATAAATACACCAAAAATGCAGTCCTGTCTTCCAACATTCTCTGGATATCTCTGTTTGTTGATATACTTACTGAAGTGCATCTATCAAAGACTGGTATGATGAATTCCCAGTAGCTTGACCTTTGAGTTAATAGGTTGACTGAGCAGGTTGAATAACACCTGATCTCTTTCCACTCAGATGAGGAAGGGAGCATCTATCTCTAAATGTCTAATGAAAGGTCAAGGTCCCGTGATCTTCTTGACCACTATGCACAAAACAGGGTGGAGACCTGTCCCTTTGATCTATTAGCATCTTGTACGCTTTGCTCCACCCAGAATCCACAAATTAAATCTGAACACCTGACACCAACAGACAATCCAAAACAAACAAAAAAATACAAAATTGATTAAATGTACAGGCATATGACATGCTAAGACTCAAAAGACATGATATACAGAAATGTGAGCGACTTTTGTTGATAAATATTTCAGTATGTTTACGTAATATAATAAATATTATACAAGTGACATAACATAATAAATAAAATATGATTCGAGAAATATTTTAAAGTATATGTGTATATATATATATATATATATATATATATATATATATATATATATATATTTGAAATATTCTATAGCTTATTTAAAATATATTGAAAAATGATTAAAGAATTAAAAAAGCTTTTATGATTTATGAATTTGTTTGGTAATATAATTTTTTAATTTGTATATGATACTGTGTTCATATAATTAAAGACACAAAACACTCAAAATACACAAATATTTTAATCTTAAGGTTATTGATTCATAGGTTTTTTTTACATTTTAAAATTTACATTTTAAGGTTATTGATTCATAGTTTTTTTTAAATATTTTAAAATATTGTCAACATCTAATATTGTCAAAATAAAAATGAAAATGTAGGCAATCTTTTTAATAATAAAGTTTTTACTTAATTTTATTAAAGTATATACACACAAAAGACAATATACACAAATGTTTTCATCTAAATTCATATTTTAAAAATAATTTTCTACCTTTTAAAATATCTGAAATACATTTAATATAAAAGTGAAAATATAGGTAACCTTTTTTTTTTAAAGATAATTATATTATAAAGTATACTGCCTTTTTAAAACACAAACACAAAAGACTGAGTATATATACAAATTTGAGTGGTACACTTTCAACCTAAATATTAAGTTAATTCATATATATTTCTATCTTACTTAAAAATATATTTTAAAATATTTGAATTATTTTAGTTATCGTACAATTATTGTAAATCATAATGAAGGTATACTTTTTTAAAAGTTGTTCATTTTAAGTAGCCTATGTGTTTTCAAAAGAATATGCAAACAAAATACCCAATATGCACAAATATAAGGTGTAAACGGTCTTTTGGAGTGCATTGTTCATTTTGATTCTTACTTTTTACTTATTTTTAACAGAAAGTATTGTAAAATTAGGTTGTATTTTTAAATGTATTATCATTTTCTTTTATTTGACTTTTGATTTTTACATTCTTTGTTTTCACATTTTGTTTTGTTTTTTAAATACTGATTGAAGGAACCTTGATTGCATTAAAATATGTCATTAAATAGGCCCATTGCCTACATCCCTCCTCCTGGAGGGGCCCACAAGAGAGTGTTTGAATTAGAGTTTGGGGTCAAATAGATCTCCTGGTGACTCTTTGTGATTGCCCATTGGTTGGATTTTAAAAGATGCACAAGCCAATCCCAGCCCATCCGTCGCCTGCTGTGTGCATATGCCAATGAGGAGCTCGTGGGTGGGTTGACATCACTTTGAAATGTATGTGAGATTGATGTCAGAGCACAAGTAAGAGAGCCAAGACTAAGCAAACTTCTCTGCTTGAAAGCAGATACTGGTAGTAAGCAGGTAAATGTTTTAATATTCTTTATTTGTACAATATGCAAATGAAGCAGTTTTAATGAAAAGCTTCTAGTCTTTATACATTATGCATTCCACTGGAATTTTAAGCAGCTTATAAAAAAAGTATAAATAAATGAAGCTATATTTTTTTCCCACCCTGCGTTTGTGATGAATAGCTCTTATAATTGAATAGCTAGTTTACATTTGCATGATTCAGAGGGTGATACATGAAGATGAATGTGTGAGATACATATGGAAAAGAATGTTAGATTGCATAGGCTTTTGAATTGCTTAGTGCTTTACAGCAAATGCACAGATGTTCATGGACATGTGCTTGCATGAAGAAAAAATTAAAGGGATAGCTCACCCCCCAAAAAAAGCATTTGTTGAAAATATGCTCACACTCAGTTTCTTCATTTAATCAGTTTCTTCATCAGAAAAGATTTGGAGAAATTTAGCATTAAATAAGTTTCTGACCAGTGCATCCTCTGCAGTGAATGAGTGCCATCAAAATGAGAGTCCAAATAGCTAATAAAAATAATCCAATAAACAATAATCCACACAACAGGATGCATTGGTGTGCAAGTGTTGATGCTAAATTTCTCCAAATCTTTTTGTTTTTTAATTAAGAAACAAACTCATCTGCATCTTGGATGGCCTGAGGATGAATACATTTTAATTTTCTTGGGCAAACTATTCTTTTAAAGTGACTTCGGAAATACTATAAATGCAAATGACATCCATGTAGCATCTGTATATAAATCACAAATGTGCCACCATTCATTTTGCAACATTTCTTTTGTATTATAATACTTGATTTTCCCCTTTCTGATTTAAAAAAACTGAAATGGAGAAACAATTCCATGCTTCTCATGAATATATGAGCAGTGCAACGAGAGGTCCAGGCACGGAGGTTTTGTCCAGCAGCAGCTATTGACCAGCAGGGATGAATGTGAGTGGGAGGGTCACGTGGGCCCCTTTGATTGATAGATGCTCATTAATTGGAAAGGGTGTGGGATTTTTTATAGCATTCTTCCGAGACTCAGCTTTGAGAGAAAGCCGGCTGTCTCTCTCTCTCAGTTACAGCGTGTACTTGTTGCAAACTGTACCTTGGCAGCAGAAATCGGGTGAGAGAGAGACTGAAAAAGAGCCGGAGAGAGAGAGAGGAAAGATGGAGATGGAGAGAGAGGTGCCGTATTTCACAACAACAGCCACAGAGTGAAAAGATTTCATAACCACTATCTGACTGTGAGAGAAATGCAAACGCTTCAAAATAAACAAAGTGAGCAGTAGTTATTTAGATATATAGATACTGCACCTTTCTGCTTAATGTCTGTTTTTAGCTAAAAGGTATGTTTAAATGCATACATTTTCTGAGATTGTTGAAACTTGTGGTGCTGCCTGTATCGTTCAGAATTAAATCATTCAGGATATTATCCAACATACATTTAGATCTGGTGGTAAATGTGATGGGAAGACTTCTAAACAGTTGAGATAGGAGTTGTCTGTTATGGTCAATGTAGACTCTTTCCAGCAAAAAAAGAGGAAACAAAGACCGTTCTCATAACCTTGTTTTTAACGTGTGTGTGTTCATGGCTCAGGTTTTGCATATATGTTTTGCAGATTAAATGTCCCCACCAGGACAGTAAAAACTACAGTACATTGTGGAGACCAAATGTTTACATGAGGAAAAAATATTATTACACAATAAACAGATATGCAAGTCAATAGGGTCAGTTAATGTAACATCGATGTAACCTGCGCTTGTAAGTTGATGTACTGTACAAATGTTTCCTCTGCATAGTCCCCATAATTGACCCATCATAATTAATTAAAATAACATACATTTTTCCTAATGAAAAAAAAAAAAGGTTTATGTGACAACTAAACAAAACATTATTACATCAGTATAAAAAAGTCAATGCAAATGTCCACCTTGACAGAAAAGCAAATGTATGTGTGGCTTTTGTGGAATTGCTTATTTTGTGAATAAATGAAATACTAAATAAAATATAAAACATAAAAAGTAAATAAATGAATGAATGAGTTGTGAGTATTATAGACAAATGTTCAGTGAATGGCCATTGTAAGTGACTTCTGTCAACACATATTTTGTTGTCATTCTTTCAGTGCATTTTTGTTTCACTTGTATAATACATTTTTAATTTAAAGCCATTACATATACAGCCCTTCCTTGTCCGTTTATTTCTTGTATTTGTCTCTAGGCATAGCCTACTATTTTTCCCTTTTTGTGTTTGAACTCTGTAGTCAACAACACCCATGTCTGCATTTGAATACAGCCTGGGAGACTTTGCTCATACAACAGCTTTCTAAGGTTGTACATGTTCATGCTTGTAAAGCCTAGGATGCACTTGACTTTCGCTCAGATTCTTGGCCCAGGTTTACAGTCTAGAAAGCTGATTCTAGTTGCCAAAAGTCTGAACCAGTCTGTAGATTTGAGTTGACAGATTTCACTGATGGTGTCACATACTCTGGCTCATTGGAAATACATGCCTCTTCATACATTTCTGCAAAACTGAAAAAAACAAACAAAATGATACATACGAATCGCTGCAGTTTCCAGCTGAAATGAACGCTAGAGGCAGTAAAACGCCCACAACTTTTATTCCCATTCACACAAAAGTATGATTTACAGGTACATTTTTAATTAATAAAGGCTAATTATAACACAATTAGTTGCAGAATAGTATGTTATGAATTTAAAACATTTTTAACATCCTGCACGATTTGAAAACGTATACTTTTGAATGTTTTCGTCACATATACAGCTTCATATGTACGAGTTTCCTAAGCTTTGGTGATACAATGCGATAGAGCATTCATCTTTAGCGACACTCGCTGAATATTTGAATTCTCAGCGGCCACAAAACATACCTTAAACAGCATCATAAAAACACTGCAACAGAGCATGGGAATGTGCCGTCACGGCAGCAATGCATTCAGGGAATTTAGGACACGGGCGCTACAGCAGAAACTGGAAAATATAGTGAATGCAGACGCTGAAATGATTTAATGTTTATATTATTCTTCTTAAGATCACATAGGAGTGGTTGAGGCTCACTTGACATCTTTTGCCCTTTGCATGGCCAGTGTGAAAAATGTGTTTTTACTGTGGTTTTACTGGGCAATGGGATATATATAACAATAATAAATGGCTGAAATCTAGCTATATATTCTCCCCTTTAAAAAACTGCCACGGTTTTGCTACTCTAACCAAAGTGTTTTAGCAGTTAGCCACTGTAGTGAATAATGACCATTTGCAGCCTCTTGGACAAAGATAGCAGCAATTTTCTTTATGTAAAGATATTTACACATTAGTCTGTTTTATTCCAAGAGTATGTAAGGTTGTTTTAAAAAAAACAGTACTAGTAAACGATCTGAGTGATCCTCAGCGTGTCCTAAAACATGGCGGAATCCAGCGGGGCGGGACGTAGATTCCCGTACTCTATGCACAGGTTCCGACCTAATTCAAACGTGCCACGGTTACGTATTAACTGTGTGTTTTAGTGCCGCTCTCTGGACATTTCACTTTGAGACTGCGGCGAAACGTGCAGTTAGGTACTTAATAATGGGGTTGTAGAAATGTATGTTGGGGCACGTATTTAGCTTCATGATTCCAATCCAGTCAGCATGTCCTAGTTCGAAACAACTTGCAAGTCTGGTAGTGTGTGATCCTCAGTCATTCAGTATATGATGCCAAGTTTTTCCTCTGTAACTATTTACAAAGTCAGTAATGCTTATCGCATTTTAAAATCCGTGCAGTGTATTCCAGGCTTAAGAAATAGTATTGTCTCCATGTATAATTGACTGTGCTGGTGTGTATATGTAACGGTATACAGTACGGCATGATTCCAAAGCCATTTCCTTCATATCCTGGTTCAGGCTGGTCTTCAGGCTGATCCCCACCCACTCATCTCTGAGATCTTCTGCTGGCTCTGCAGTCTTGGTCTTTGCAGTGTGCCAGACAGTTACCCACCCACCTGCTTACACATACGGATTTACATGTACAAATTAAGCACTTGAACATACTCACAGCTTATTAGAGGCATACCGTATAATTTGACTGTGAAATCACTGTTTTGATTTGAAAGGGTCAGTTCAGCCAAAAATGAATGTTTTGTCAGTATTTACTCGCCCTCATGTAATTCCAGACCTATATGCTGTCATTTTTTTCCTGTGGAAAACAAACTGAAAATGTAGCACACAACAAAACAACAGATTGAAAGAATAAATGTTGCGCATTTCCAGATAAAATGATGAGATTTATAGAGCTGTATCTAATCATTTGCTAATGTTATTTGAAAACAGATGTATAGTATCATATATTGTATAGTGCTGTTAAATCCAAAATAAAAGTTTTTTTATTACATAATATACGTGTGTGTGCTGTGTTGATTTATTTTTCATAAATAAATACGCACGCATATGCTTGCATATATTTATAAAAAATATGTTACGCTTATATGGATTTAACATGTTCCTGTATTATATAATTTATATATATAATAGTATATAATATAATTTTGCAAAATATATGCTGTATGTGTTTATATGTAGATATACATTATAAATACAGTATGCCTACATTATGTAAACAAAAACTTCATTATATATCAAAATATATACTGCAAGTGTGTATTTTAATATATTCATAATAAATAAACACAGTTCAAGCACATATATCTATCTATAAAAAATAATACGGTAAAAATGTGTGCATATGTATGGAAATTCCGAAGTATAATTCAAGAACATGCCGAAAGTGGCCAAGATGAGCTTTCAGCAGATTTTAAAGTCAATATTTAGGTGCCACTGATAGATTTTTTTACTAATAGAGTTCATGTTAATTGTTTAAGCCACCAGTAATCTTTTGCCGTGTTCCAACTATAATTTTATAACCACTTATAACCACTTTTTGGGTTAAAGTGTTTTTTTTTTTTTCAATTTAAAATGTTAACTGTATATATTTTAATGCATACCAATATATTTGTAATACAGAACAATCATGTACATTTTGTGATTATACATTTAAGATTAATTAGCTCTTTGTCTTTAAGTAATTGGAAATAGGAATAATAGGAAATGCTGCTTTTGAGTTGGTTTTATGACGGAGACCTCAGATATATGGGTATAGAAATGCACTTTCCTACAGTGGCCGAGAGAGCTCAACACGCTGCAACTAAAGAAAAAACATTAAGAAAACATCTTCATCTGCAAACACAGAAACACAGCAAATAGCACGGACCACAACGGAAACGTTTCAGTGGGACCTCAAAAAGTGACGAACCCATCTAGCTTAGCATTAAAATAACGTTCCACAGTTAAGTGTGTGACTCGTCAGATTAGTCCAATAATATCCAAAAGACCAATTGAATCGTATGAGAAAAAAAACAAAACAAAAAAAACTCACTTTTTAGTTCAGCGACAACATCTCTGCTCTGACCAAAAGCCACTGAACAAATAATCAGGTCCCAGATGGGTTTTTCACTTTTTGAGGTCCCCCTGAAACTTTTGCAGCGCGTTTCTGTGTCTGGTTGCATTGCAGATGTTTTCTTAATGTGTTGTCGTTTTTTTCTGTTTGCATGTGTAACGCATCTTAAGTCTTGCAAAGTAACACATTTGTTATCACAGCAGCACAGAGGCTACTGTTAACAGTCCAACAGTGAAAAAATTTAAACACATGCCTCACATGTGAAGAACGTTTAGAGCAGGGCTTCTCAATCCTGGTCCTGGAGGTCCACTGTCCTGCAAAGTTTTGCTCAAACCTTGATTAATCTCACCTGCCTGTAGCTTACAAGTAATCCTGAACATCTTAATTAGCTGTTTCAGGTGCGTTTGATTAGGGTTGGAGCTAAAATTTGCAGGACAGCGGACCTCCAGGACCAAGATTGAGAAGCCCTGCTCTAGATAAAAGATAAATTAGAAATAGTATTAGATAGAGTGGAAGCTTAAATTAGTTTAAATCTGTTAGATATACTACATAGAAGGGAAGTCTGCTTGAGTCTATTGATAGATAGATAAATTAAGTTTGAAAGTTTGATGTTTTTAGTCTGAAAGAGTTTTTAAAAAGTTAGATTATAGATAGATAAATAGAGTCTGATAGATAGATAGATAAATAAAGTCTGATAGATAGTTACTACCTTGTAATTTAGCATGATTAACGTGTTTCTAACATTATTAACATATTGATAGCATGGGTTAGATAAATTAGAAATAGTATTAGATAAAGTGGAAGCTTAAATTTGTTTAAATCTGTTATAAATACTACATAGAAGGGAAGTCTGCTTGAGTCTATAGATAGATAGAGTCAGATTACAGATAGATAGATCAGAAAAGTTAGATGAGTTTGAATGTGTTACAAATAGTACATAGAAGGGAAGTCTGATTGAGTCGATTAGATAGAGAGATAGAGAGATAGATAGATAGATAGATAGATAGATAGATAGATAGATAGATAGATAGACAGACAGATAGATAGACAGATAGATAGATAGATAGATAGAAATAGTCAAAAGAAAGAAAGAAAGAAAGAAAGATAGAAATAGTCAAAAGAAAGAAAGAAAGAAAGAAAGA
>JAUCMU010000039.1:7202416-7217175 GCA_032275025.1 Enteromius treurensis
TCAGGTGCGTTTGATTAGGGTTGGAGCTAAAATTTGCAGGACAGCGGACCTCCAGGACCAGGATTGAGAAGCCCTGATTTACAGTGTGATGCTTGACTTGGGATAAAAAAATAAAAAAAAACTCTTGACAACTTGTGTGTCCAGCCCAGTGCCACACTAAACTCATCATATCTCCACCGTTGCTTTGTTTCAAAATGTCTGTAATACAAGTAAAAAAAAATTTCGACTTTTTTTTTACTTTAAACCGTAACTACCTTAAATTTGTTTGAAATTGTATGTGTGCGTTATAAAGAACATTGTTATTCTTCACTTACAATGGATGTTTAGATCACTCAATTTACTTGAGTAACTCTTACTTTCTTTTTTAAAGACAATCGTTTTGCATGCTTTTAGCAAGTAAATTAGATTGATGTTTAAGTAAATACAACTAAGAAATTCCAAGTTGCAGGGACTGTTACTTGAGTTAGCAGAACTTGCGTGTAAGTTTACAACACTAAATAAACCTTTGGAAGTACACATTTCAATTCTTATTTGACTTTAGTTTGCTTTTTCAAGGCAAACGGTTGGCATGCTTTTTTTGAGTAAGGTCAACTAATTAGATTTTACAGCGTGATCACCTCTTCGACAATGGAAATCCATGCAGCAGCCGAAAAGAATAATCACATCATTGATTTGATGCCATCTTCATTTGATCACACAGACCGCTGTTCATTTAAAAAAATGGATTGCAGAAATCCTCATGTGACCTTAAAATATTAATCAAACTGTTGGCTGAAGAGCCACAAAACCACAAAGGTCAGAATAACTTTCATTAACAACCCAGATCTGCATCCAGAAATCTTACACTGGTAATATGAGTGAAGGTCATCCCATTATAAGATCTCAAACCAGTGGCCAGAGTCTCTGTAAACACATTAAAGACTCATACAGGCTTCAAAATCCCAGAAAAGAAAAGATGTGTGGCCATATAATGGACCTTTACCTGCAAAGAGTCAAATATTAAAATGAACATTGTCATCATTTACTTATCCCCTATATGCTACTCAGAAACTTGAGGAATATCCAACTGAGGAATATCACAAGAAATGTATCACACGATATTTGTATACCTTTTATTTCCAATTTACTCCAGCCCGATCTCACGGCAATTCATACATATTTATGAGGTGGCAAATTTGTACAAATTCATAGGAATTTTGCTAAATCATACTTATCTTACGAGGTGCCAATTCATATGATTTTGTACAAATGACTTTCCCTTATATCTACCCATCACCAGGGTTTAAATAAATCGTACAAAATCATACAAGTGAGATCTTACGAATTAGTTATCTCGTAAGTACAAATTGGTCGTGAGACTGTGTTGTTTACTCAAGGGATAATCTCATGTCTTTTACAGCTGACTGGATAAATATCTTTCATTCCAGCTAAATGGTCTTTCAGCAGTGGAATACTGGAATGCCAGAGAAGCTTTCAGAGAAGTATACATCCTAGCCTGCAGTCTGCTCCAAATCAAGATTAGCAGCCCTTCACAAAGAACGTCGTTGAGCTGGGATGGTCCAAATGACCCAACATGACCTGTAGACAGTCATGCCCTCATCAAAGAGCAGGACCCTTGTATATCAACACGTACAAGTGGGAGGCAGAGGAATCTGTCCTCCAAATGAAAGAAATTCAGCAGTGTCCACAAACATTAGCTCTGTGTCTGTTTGTAACAAAACAGTACCTGAGAAATGTTAACATTTTGTAAAGAAGTGGACACATTCACACTCTCAGAAATAAAGGTACAATTTTTTAAGTAAAAAAATATATGATTGCTGAGAGTTGAGATATGAAAGTTGATTTTCACAATTAATGTTGGCTGTTTAATGCTTTAGAATAATAAAATATATATTTCACTTTCTGAGAATATGATTAGGTAAGTCACAAACAAAAGTAAGAGCAGATAAACTGACTATCTAAGGAATATCAATCTTTACAAAAACACCAAATCTTTTTATATACTGTGTGATTTATCACAGAATCATTACTGACTGATTTCACTGATTTTCAGGCTGAGTCAAGGTTGATTATAATACTATATTTAGGTTATTTGACAAAGATTTTTAGAGTGTGCAGTTTCTAGAGATCTGATATTAGTTTATACATTTGGCCTCTCTCTTTAGTTGTAACCACAAATTCATGCCCTTAACAACAAGGGCACAATTATTTTTAGAGTTTTAGAAAAGAAATGTTATGACATAATCTCCATTCTACACTGTTTCACGGTGTTCCAGTACGTTAACTGTTTTTCCCCCCCTTCAAATTAGAATAAGAATAGTTTCGACCTGACCCCTCCAATTGCTTAAGTTAGAGGGTTACCTTCATTGTAACACAGTCCAGCTAGGCCAACGAAAACAGTTGTTGCTTTGCCAGGAGACTATTGCTTCCTCTGTCTGTACTCACAGTGGGATAAAACAACTGTATGGTTGCCAGAGACTCAGTCCTTACATAGGGAATATGTGTGTGTGTGTGTGTGTGTGTGTGTGTGTGTGTGTGTGTGCACATCCATGTTTGCATTTTACCAAGTAGGATCAAAGTCATGAAAATAATCTGCATTAAACCAAAACTAGTTCCAAATTGCTAAAAGCAACATCTGAAGAGGTTCTTCAGATGTTAAAGGTTCTTTATGGAACCATTTAGACAGAAATGTTCTTCTATGGCATCGTGAAGCACCTTTATTTTTATGAGGATAGATAGATAGATAGATAGATAGATAGATAGATGTGATCATTCCTTAACACATCGTTGTCTGATTAACATCATCTTAACATTCATGAGTGATGCGAGTCTCTAGAGGATGAATAAAACTCATGAATAGTGGAGTCAGTGAAGCTTTCTGCATTGTGTTTTGTACTCTTCTGTGACAGTCTCAGTGTTTTGGAGACACCCCACAATCTGTTGCATTTATGTGATATTCAATATAGCCCGAGAGAATGACGGGCCCTTTGGCCTTTCAGACAACCAGGGGAGCTTCTCCTACTCCTCCCATGGCCTGCCTCTGCTTCAGAGTCCCAACATTCACATTTGAGTACCAACAATGGTTAACACTGACAACACCGTCTTTCCCACCCGAGAGCCCTCCAGGTTAACTCAAGCTGAAGATACCTCGAGTCATCCACGTCCAACCCTCCCACACATACCCTCTCTATTGTCTCTCCAGCATATGTCTGTAAAACAGCCAGGAGCAGAAGGCATTGTTGGCTTTAGGGAGAAGTCAAGCAGGGCACATTAGCACATTAGCAGTCAGTCACCCCAGAGAGATGGGCCACCCCCGCAGGAGAAGGTGGGGCTATGGGGCAGACCACTCTACAGGAATTCAAGACATCTATACAATCCTCTGCATTGATCCATCGATCCCAGTCCCAGAATGCCCCTCAATTCAAAGCCCTGCAATAGCCAATAGCCTCTCAGCACTCAAGCCTGCAGCTCCTCCAAAAACTCAGACCAGTCTTTTCCAGGAACGTCATAACAGGCTGTATAGGGAGGCCCTGTACATCAATGATGCAGGAGGACTGATGTCATACATCTTGTGGGACACCAATCAATCACTCGGTAATAGCCCAATAAAAGCACATGGTGTTTTAGAAAGGGGGATGGATGGAACCTTCTTATGTTACTTGAGAATATCAGGGCTTTTATAAAAGGGTCACACTTTATATGAGGTAGCCTTAACTACTTACATCAAAGAATAAGTACAATATTGTGTTCATATTGTATTGCAAAACACTTTTGCTGCTGTTGAGGTGGGATACGGGTAGGTTAGGAACAGGTTTGGTAATGGTAGGTTGAGGTGTAAGGAATGTTTTAACAGTTTAATTATGAATTAATTACAGATGTAACTACATGGGTACTTTTAAAAATATAAATACAATGTAAAAACATGTACGCAATAAGTGCACTGTATTAACTTATTCATTTCAATGTAAGTACATCACTTAAGGCCTATAAAAGGAATGTTGCTGATTTTATCACAAAAATTGTGATTTCCACTGTTGCTCACTAGTGAGTCTATATAAGGTCCTTAACCTCGGTTACTCCAGTGGGATGCAATTAATGAGCTGTAAGATGAACTTAAGCTTGGGTGAAAAGGTCTTGTAAATGGCAGTGGACCATTTTTCTGTGTAAGGTTTTTTTTTTTTTTCAACTTTGAAACATATTTTAGTAGTATTTTTCTGCACGCTATCATCACTATTCCACTATTCCATTAAATACATGTAATCGGTTACAAAGATTATAAAAAGAAGTCCCCAGTATAAAATAATGACTTGATCTTTCTGACATAATATTTGAGGAAGTGACATCATTACGTCATTTTGACCACGAACCAGTGCTCCATTATTCTCACTTATGTTGTTAATATTAAAGTCAATGCTTTCTTACGGGGTAGAAAAACTCACCAAAATGCAGTGATACAAAAAAAAAAAAAAAATAGATCTCATGACTATAACTAACAGACGGACAGACAGTCAGACAGATACATTACAGATACATCATTATTTTTGTTGCCTATTCATATTTGATGTACTATACAAACAAATAAGCACTATTATTAGCATTGCTCACATTTAGACATTTAAGGTAGAATTTGCTTTTGTGCTTGTAACACTTTTATTTTGCAAGGATGCATTAAATTAATGTAATAAAAGTGAAGTAAAGAAGTGCAGAGATTTATAATGATGTAAAATACCGTTCTTTTGAATTTTTTTTTACTCTTCAAAAAATCCTGAAAATGTGGTTTCCACCACAAATTTAAATCTTTTTTAACTTTGATAGCAATAAGAAATGTTTCTTGAGCAGAATTTGCATATTCGAGGGATTTCTGAGTAATCAAGTGACAACGAAGACTGGAGTAATCATGCCGAAAATTCAGCTTTGCATCATAGAAATAAATTCCTTTTTAAATTATATTAAAATACAACACATTTATTTTAAATAGTAAAAATATGAACACTATTTTAATCAAATAAATGTAGCCTTTGTGACCAAAAGAAAACATTAAAATACAAAAAACTAACATACTCAACAGTAAAAAACAAACACATACATCAGCAAGACTGCTCACGGCACAATTACTTTAACTTTCAGCAAACGGTTGTGTACTTGTGTGATTATCAATCTCTGTGAAAAAAAGCAACACTCATGCCATGGGTTCTTTATTGGATGACGAAAAAGTCTTGATTCAGACAGACACTCATCGAAAGCAAATTATTTTTGCACTGCTAATGACTCCCAGGCCGCTGCAGAGAGCAGCTAACATGATCAATCAGCTGCATGCGGCTCCATCGGCTCTCAGCTCAATACTGATCAATGCTCTCTAATAAGCACCAATAAATCACAGACATGAAGGCTTACTGGCTGAATTCAGTATCAATATCATTCAATTGACTGTAATGAATATCCATACACAACAGCAGAGTGTTAAATGATGAAACAATGAGCAGATGCTGAGTAAGCACTTAACAGAAACAGTCCTCACAAAGACAGTAAATCTTTCTTTGTTCAATCCATGTAGAATTTATGCCATGAAGCTAAAATAAGCACACAAACAAATCAACCCAGTGGATTGGTTGTGCATAAAGCACTTCTGATGTGTTGTTATTGGATGCTTTTACGTATCAAAAGGATGAGACATATCGTCTTTTGTCTGCAAGGGTGCGCGTGCACACACACACACAGGAATCAAAGTGCTGACGTTTAGCAATTGGTTAATGCTGCAAGTCCATTCTACTACTAATTTGTGTGTGTGTGTGTGTGTGTGTGTGTGTGAGAGAGATTTTCCTGTCTCTCCACCTACTGTGTGGAAAGCCCACAAATATACTATAAAACATACTGTACAGAGATAATGAGCATAGTCAGATTTTTTTTCTGATAGAGAGATTTATCCGTAACCATAACTTGCAATATATATGTATATGTTTTTTTTTGTTTTTTTTGTTTGCCAAAGACCAATGTTCAATAATTTCAAGTATGTTGTTACTGTAATGTTAAAGTCAATGGTGTGTTATGGTGTGGAAGAACTCACCAAAATGAAGTGATACATAAATATATATAAAAAACTGATCTCTTAACTATTTCACGAGATGTTGATTTTGTATAAATATATTATTTAGTTTGTATGAAAGCATACAATTTCTAGAGGGAAAAAACCCAAACAGACCATATGAATTCAAATTCATTATCCATCGGTTCTTCAAAAATTAAAATTGACACAACTTGCTTTGAGTGTTGAAGCTGAAAGTTTAGTTGTAATCTCTTCCAATGAAATACTGAAAAAATATTTAATAAATAAGAATAGATAGATAGATAGATGCAGCATACATGTGATGTCCATGTTCCGACAGATGGGACTGTCACTGCATTCCATCAGCCCCTTCTGCCAGCAACATGATGGACCACTGTATAAGTCTCTAGGGAATCCCCGGGTGATCCCCTCATCCCGGATAAGAACTGTCAATGCATGTGATTGATCCTCCTGCAACTTTCCAGCCTCACACACACACACACACACACACACACACACATCTGGAGAGTTTACACACAAATGCTCCTTTCCCTGCTCTCTTTCTGTCTCTATCAGTCACACACCCGCGCTGATCCATCCCTCTCGAGCTGATCAAAGCATTATTCATCACAGGAAGAGGGCCGGGTGAAGCGGTGAAGAGGACCTTCTGTCCACTACAACTACACAACCAGACCTCCCACAGCTGCAGCGGCCCATATACTCACATACTTGTGTGTCAAAGGACAGATCGGCTTATTACCCTGTTAAACTGTACTTAGGATTTTTTAAAATCTCAAGTTTGATAAACTGTTTACTTTCAGTATTATTTTTGTCTCCTATGTTTCTTCTAAAATTCAATTTAATAGTTCACCCAAAAATTAAAAAATACTGTCATTATTTACTGAACCCCTCGAGTAGTTCCAAATCTGTATGAATGTCTTTGTTCTGTCAAACACAAAGGAAGATATTTTGAAGAAAGTTTGTAACCAGGATGTTTTGGGTAACCGTTGACTCTCATAGTTTTTTTTTTTTTTTATCCTACTATGGAGGTCAATGGTGACCACACCTGAATACAAACTTTGCTCAAAATTTCTTCCTTTGTGTTTGCATAAAAAAAATATATTTTTTTGGAACTACTTGAGGGTGAGTATTTTCATTTTTGGGTGAACTATTCCTTAAAGAAGTCGAAACACAATTGAGACAACTGTTCACATGTCGTTAGAGTATGTTTACCTTTTCTTTAAATTAGTGGTCAGTTGTTTTTATTTTATTGTTATTATTTTGTTAACATTCATATTAACAATTTTTTAAAAATAATTTGTACAATTTATTTCTGTTTTCACTGGTATAAAATGTAATATTTAAAACACTGTCAATTTAAAAAAAATGTGTTCCATCTTATATTGGGATAACTTTAAATCCATTTAATTTTGGGAATGATTTATTATTAATATATTGTATTTTTAAATTATCTTTATTAATGAATCAATTTATATTTTCTCATGCACAGAATGAATTTTAAACATGAAAATATTTAGCTGTCTTTATATTTTAGCAAGCTCATTTTTTTTTATTCAAAAAAAATTTTTTTTGTGTCCTTAGTATAAAAAGTCAAAAAAAATTAAATGCTCAGTGAACGTGATCCCTTAAGATTTTAATAAAAAAAGTAATTAATTTGAGTTTAATTTAATTTAAGATTAATTTAAATCAAATTGAGATTTTTAGTCTGTCTTTTAAAATCTGAGCACATTTTGATTATCATTAAAATAATCCTGAGCAGTATGGGTGTGCCGCAGGGGACTGTCCTATCACCCTATTTCTTCACCCTCTACACGTCTGACTTCAGGTACAAGTCTCAGTCATGTCACCTGCAGATGGACAGGAGGAGGAATGTGGAGTGTGGTGGACAGCTTTGTTGAGTGGTGTGAGCTAAACCATTTACAGCTTAACATCACAAAGACAAAGGAACTGGTTGTGGACTTTAGGAGGCAGGCTCCTCATTACACCTCTGACACCATTAGAGGGGCTGACGTGAAGGTAGTTGAGGACTACAGGTACCTGGGGGTACACATTATTTGTAAACTGGACTGGTCTAAGAACACCAACAGCTGTTTTCAAGAAAGATATCTATTTCCTACTGAGGCGTCTTTCAACGTATGCAGGAAAATGCTGACCGTGTTCTATCACTTCATGGTAGAGAGTGTCGTTTCGGCTGAACAAGCTGATTAAAAAGGCTGGTGCTGTCCTGGGAGTCAGTCTGGAGAACCTGGCAGAGAGGAGAATGCTAAAAAAGCATCTCAGTACCATGGACAATCCCTCTCACCCCATGCACGCCTCCATGATGGGCCATCGGAGCACACGCAGCAAAAGACTCATCTCCTCTAAATGCAGAACTGACCGTCACAGGAAACCCTTCCTACCTGTGGCAATAAGACTATACAACTGCCCTGTAGGTGATTTCTCAGGTGACTTGTCTACAGTCGATTTGGCAAAATAAAATATGTATGTCATTGACTGAATGCTTGTTTCATCCCATCTATACATGCTGCTCCTACTCCCTCTTATTCTCTGATCATTGTGCACTGTCATTTTTTCAGAACTACTTGCACTAATAGATATGCTATTGTAATATTGTATTTTATTTTTTATATCTTATCTATTTGCACTATTCTCCTGTTATTATTTACTGTACTTATTGTATATTTTTATTTTCTTGTTCCTTTACTACAGTGAGCATGTCTGTGAAAAATAAAGTTCCTCTTATCTTATCTTATTAACTGATGAAACTGTTTTCACTGTTGTCTCTCTCTCTCCAAATGTCCTTCTAGGAGCAACAGTTGTGATTTCATTTAAGTCATTTATCATTTGTGATTTTACTGACTGAGTTAGTGAGCAAATAAATCTGTAGACCTTGAGTTGAGTTCAGACAGTAGAGGTCAGGAGAAACACTACCAAAACACCCCTGAAGTTTGTACTAGTCCCAGGATGTTTGGCAGGTGAGTTGAATTTTTTCGACAGCTGAGGCGTTTAAGCGCTGCAGAATAACAGTATTACAACATTCAGTCGTTGGGTCTGGCACAAGCCGGAAGCCCCCTGAGAAGGAGAGAGAATCAGCTGTTTCAGCAAGCATGTCTGCGGGGAGGCCATGTGCTTTTACTGCCCTGCTATTCTGACATAAAAGCAATAAAATAAAGTGATCCTCCATGGAGAAAGAACAGTTCGTTCTAAGATTTGTGTGCATGAAAAGCATTTTGTTATGAGCGCGGTATGAACCATATTGTATGGTAAAGGGTATAGCGGTGGGTCCATCTGCTCTGGGGAGGCACTTAGGTTGCTGTAAACTGATGCCGGGCAGCTCTGGACAGCTGGACTTGCTCATCTGTCTATAGGCCTACATCAAAGAACTGCTTCTTCTGTCTCAATCCCTAAGGATTTCCTTACAACCAGCCAACCCTCTGTGCTCTGTGTGGGGTCTGACATGATCATGTAACCAAAACATATTAAACATTGATGTAACATTTATAACATACATCATTTATCGGAACATTTATGTTAAGTAAGAATGCAATCAGATGATCAGCACAAAATAATATCGATCAAAAGTCAAGGGTAGGGTTCTTTCAGGCTAGTTTTGAAATATTGATGCCTTTAGATTATCACACTTATGAAATATGTTTTTAGTTTAAAATGACTTTATTATGTGAATAGAAAGAGACTCCAAAGTGATATTAAAGTCATAAAATTGGTTGCCAGTGGTTAATTACAGTACGGTTCAGTTGTCAATAAGCAAGGGATATTGTGCATCCAACTGAGATAACAAGATAAACACTTCAACAATATTATGCCTAGTATTAATACAGAAATCCCCTGGTGGCATTTTACAGTAAATGCAGTGTGTGTGTGTGTGTGTGTGTGTGTGTGTGTGTACACATACATATTCCTTTTTTTTCCTAATTGATTTAAGCGCAACACTGTATCATCACAATACTGTATACAGCATTGAGCACATATACAATGACATACACCGTATGAAGGTCTTAGATCACGACTCACTCATTTTCATGACATCACAAATTTTAAACTGGTTCAGGTGAGTTTTATTTCTACTGAGGCATTTTTCCAGAAAGAGGTTTCTTAAGCTGAAATGGCATGTTGTTAAACAATAGTACAATCCAATGTACTTGTATCCTTCACAACCTCATTTTCATTCCTGTCAAAAATAAATTATTAGTATAGCATTACCCTGGCTAAGGTCTATCGATCAACCAAAAACAAGTTAATTTTTGTTCTGTGCTTGACAGAAGTCTTCAGATAGTTGATTTCCTGGATATGTTGTGTAAGATCCATCTGTGCTGCTAGCACTGATTTCTCCAGCACTGAGATGTGTGAAGGGTCTGGAGTGGGTGGCTTGGGACTCTGTGTTTTTCTGTCTCCAGAAGATGCATGTCAAGTGAGACTGCATTATTCTTACGGCTGTGACGTTTCTCACAACTAAATACTGTTAATGTATCAGGAGATGTATTGGAGGTGTTCAAGGTCACAGGTAACAGGTGAGATGTTTGCAAACATCTCCAACGTAAAGCTAGTGCAACTGCAAGCAACCAGATACTCTGTTGGTTACTATTTTAATAGATATTTCTCAGTTTGCCAAGCTGAACACTGGACCATTCGCATTATCAATATAAAAACTTATTAAGTGCACGGCGACGATTACGAATGCGATGACTTTAGATTAAGAAAGAAAACTTTGTGGTCCAATTACGCCACCTGCTGGTGATATAGAATAAAGCATGATATTAGGGTTAGGGTTATATATTTTTTAATTTAGTTTTAGATATCATCTGAATAAATAAGCTTTCCATTGATGCATGGTTCGTTAGTATAGGACAACGTTTGGCTATTTCGATATAAGTTTGAAACTATATATAGTATTTTATGAAAGTCATTGTTTACGTTAACTGTCTGGTTATTATATATATATATATATTTAAATATCTTCTTTTGTGTTCAACAGAAGAAAAAAAATAGAGATTTTGAACACGAATGTTAATGGTAGTAGCCTAAATTACGTCAGAATTTGAGTTTTTAGGTGGACTGTCCCTTGAAAGATTTCCAATGGCGATTAAGTGGTATTTGATTAGTATTTCAGCAATATTAGATATTTACAGTACCAAATCTAAGGTGACTGTATGGGCAGCAGCTAATGGTAATCCAACATTTCAACCAGGGATCTCTCACACACCCAACAGGTCATTTGAAAAGTAATATAGGTTTAATAGGCAAAGTAAGAAAATATTTGGTGCTGTTATAATAATAATAATAATTTGATTGAAAAGAATGAGTAACCTATCCACTGAAATGGATCAGAAAAGCATTATTTAGTCTAAGTAATTGGACTAATTCCAGTAATAATATCAGGAAATATAATCTAATGTTAACAAACTGGGTTTAGAAAATCATTGCATACTACTAAAAAATACGTTCCTGGTAAATTATAATTTAAACGTATGTGGAACAAATAAATAAGGTATTTCCTTCGTATTAAAATGAGAAATGTATTGCCAATGACCGCAAGATGGCAGCAAAATCTCATTGAAAAAAAATCAGTCCTCTACTGCTCTCCCTCGTCAGTGGACTGACTGACTCATTTTAGGTTGTGTTGTTATACTGTTTAGAGACTTGACTTTATCCATCAGGAATTTCTTGTATGAATGTTTCATAACACACACAAATGAATGTTTACTGCTCTGGGTGTGTGTTCACGGTGTGTGTGGTTGTTCACTTCTCACTGCTGTGTGTTTGCACTTGGATGGGTTAAATGCAGAGCACAAATCCCTTGTATGGGAAACCATACCTGGCCACATGTCATGTCCTCCTTTTCTTTCCCTTCCTTTCCCTTAGAAACAGATAACCTACAGATCTTGCTTTCACATCACTACTTTTCAATAGTAATATGTGTTTGCTTACATGAGCAGGAAACAATGACAGTGTGGCAAAGAAATGTAATGTACAATAAGCTTCCTGTGGACACTGGTAGTGCTTGACTAAGAGAAAGTTACGGTAAGGCTTCTGGGAAGGAGATGTTAGTCCAGATAGGGAGGATATTAAGCCACAGCTTGTAGGCTATATCAGATGGGTTATTCATCTTGAACAGTTTGTTTATGCAATTTCTTGCACTATTTAAAGGAAGAAATTACTTAATAGGAAGTTACCGATGGAACAAAACTCCCCCCTAATGATGACAACAACATTATTTTTATATTTCTCACTGGGCCAAGTTACACAGAATATCACAAGCTTTATAGTATTCGCACTTTTCCTTTCTCCATAGAGGTTTGTTAATAGTGAACCCAAGTGTGAAAATAACAATAAAAGTTACATGCCAAACAAGTCAGCATTTGGTGCTGTTCCGGACACCTTAAACACTCTCAGGGTCAGGATGGAAAGTTCATGACGAAGGCAAAGAGCTGCTATGAATGTCAGTGGCATGTCTGAACACTGCAGAGTTAAAATAGTCAGGAAGCTGTCAGTTGGACACTGAGTAATGCTCACATTGAGCGGTATGAATCCTAGTAGGGCTGTGATAAACTGCTTAAAACAGAGAGAGAATGACTAGCTTACCTTATGACCCCACATGATACAGTATAAGCAATTGTGAATGACTGTTGTTTTTGAAGGAGTAATTGTACACAATTCATCTTCATACTGAGCTTTCTGGCATCATCATTCATAATAAAACTAAAAAGGGGGAAGCATATAAATATACATATGAATCAATATTATTTTCTTTTATATGTTTGTTATTACAGATGGCCAAATGACTCAAAATTAAACAATGAAATAAATGTTTGAACAAATAAGTAAATTGTTAAATACATAAATAAATATTTATTTATTCATATTTATTTATCCATTCGCTCATTAATATATATATTAATAATCATTATTTATTCATTTATTGTGGGATATTGCTGCCAGCATGTCATGAATAAATATGGAGGAAATAAATACATAAATATTTACACATTTATTTATGTATATAATGATGTGTTAATAATTTATTTATATATTTTAAAATAATTTAATGATTTAATTTAGTTAAATTTTTTCTATATACATTTTTGATATTCTATGTGCATTATTTGGTTGCTTGTGTTAATTTTGATTGTTAAAAAAAAAGAATATATATATATATATTGTTATATATATATATATATATATATATATATAATAAAAATAAATTTATATATATATATATATATATATAGCCTACTATATATATATATATATGTGTGTTTTGACATCACATTTTAAGCCCAAGGGTTTCAATAATGCATGAGTGGTATAGGAACACACCAGTGGGTTAAAAAAGTGTCAACCTTTAAAAGAGTATGCATACCTTAAAAAAGAAAACTTTGAGTCCTTTTAAGAAAACTTTTAAGTTGTTAGCATGCTTTTAAAATGATTATTTAAATCATATGCAATCCAAGAAATATATTGCACTGCATGCATTATAATGTCCTGAAGTCATATAAATTGCTCGTTCTTAATCTAATTTTAATATGATGTTTTGTGCAGTGCACAATTCCACATGGAAAAGGTCTCTAAACCATGACGTGTTTCTTACCAACAGGGTCAGAGTGATTACAATTCATGTCAACCTCAGACTGTCTGAGGTCATGCTATTTGACAGATTAAACAGAACCAGCATGGCCCAACATTTTGTATTTCTGCCCCACAGCCACATAGACAGTTTTATTGGACTTTGAGACTATCAGCAGAGATTCTTTAATAGTGTGAGTACGTGGACAGTTAAACATCCATGTTAAACTATGGGTGTGTTCTTCTTCTTCTTTTTTTTAATAATGTTTGCAGTTCACATCCGAGTGGAAGTTTCAAGCGCAAAATGTAGAAACTGAAAGATAATTTTAGCCTATATGTGAGGGACTCAGACAGGTGCGTGGACTGGCATAAGAAGAGTAAACTCTGTAGAAACCTGTAGAGAAAAAAACCCTGTAAAATTATTGAATGTTAGGGATAGTAAAACTGCCAGCATGACATGCATCATTTTTGTTCAAGAATACATAAAATATGCATTACAACACAATAGATATATATTTTTTTTTTATGGTTCGTCTTCGTTGTTGTTTACATCATTCAAAAATCTTGCTCAGGGACATTGGTCAATGTATTGACTTGCTAAAAGGATCTTGCTTGAGTCTTGAATCAAATGTCTTTTATTTGTTTTCAACTTTCAGTCCTGGGATCCACGGAACCTCTCTTTGTCTGAAGGCCATACTAGACAGCCCTTATTGGAGAAGAAAAAAAGAAAAGAAATTAAAAGAAAGGGCCCAGAGAAAAACTACTTTCACAGACTCCCGAAACACACTTTTCTAAACTTACATTTTCATTCATCTAATTGAAAATATATAAATAAAATCAAAATAAATACATTGCAAAAATGTTTTCATTCATCCTATTAATAATTACACTGAAAATCCTTTTCATTTATAAAAAAAAAATCTATATTTTTGAGCCAATGAAAAATAAATAACACTAAAAAAACACTAAAAAATATTTTCTATGTCTATAAAAACTATTTATAAAACCTTGCATATGTGCATCCATGTGTATTTTTTGTTGTTGTTGAAGAAAGAAATTTAAATTCTAATTTGGATCTGAAAAAAAAAATAAAATAAAATAAAATATATTTATA
>JAUCMU010000039.1:7219573-7230420 GCA_032275025.1 Enteromius treurensis
TCAGATTGTGCTTCCTCCGTGTTTATTCAGCAGCATATATATCTTGAAATTGTCTTTTTTGTGCTTTCTTCTCACTGATTTAACACCAGTTGGCCCGATTTTTTAATCTCGCCTAGGGCCCCACAACCCTTCGGGTCGGCTCTGACTGCAATTATAAAGCTTAGAAGAGCCACAACATTTTTAAATATAACTCCAATTTTATTGGTCTAAAACAAGAAAGCCATGTCTATACCCATTACTTGAGGGTCAGTAAATCATGAAGTAATTTTCCTTTTGGTGGAAACTACCCTTTTAAGCTTTTCTCTCCAGTCAATAAATCAGATAAATTTCCCCACCTGTAAGTCGCTTTGGATAAAAGCATCTGATAAATGTAAATAAATACTTATTAGTGCTGTTAATCGATTATTGCTTAAAGGTTTTTGCAAACATGTATATGTGTGTACGGTGTATATTTATTATATATAAATACAAACCAATGCATGTGTCACGCCCCTGTCTGTGTTCAATGTCACTAGTTCTACGTCTTTGGTTTCGTTTATGATTTCCTGATTTTCCTGTTCTTGTTTAGTTGATTAATTAACCTGCCCCACCTGTGCTCCTCACCTGTCTGTAGTTTCCTCTTGTGTATATAAGCCCGTTGTATTTTGTTTTTGTGTGGCTAGATCCTCAAGGTTTATTTATGGTGTGTATGTGTCTTTGTCTTGTCCTATTGAAAACTTCAGTTATTCACAACGCTGAGTCTCTGCCTTGACACCCGACAGCATGTATATATTGAAGAAAAATATTTAATGTGTATATATATATTTGAATCTGAATATATGTTAATATTTCCAAAATATATACTTTATATATACATAATAAATATAACCAGTACACGCATATATTTTATATAAACAACTTTTTGGATGAGATTATTTGTGATTAATCTTTTGACAGGATTAATATGTACATACATAAATTAATGCAAAATATATATTTGTCTGCAAAGCAGTAGCAAGTTTTCAGTTTAAAAAGTTAAACAGTCAGGTGTGTTCATAATTTTGACTGGAATATTACATCCTGTTTTAATTACAAATAGCGTACATTCATACAATGTTCACCAGATAAGCGGAACTGACAAGGGTACAGAAGGTGCCTGTGCTTCAGAGCTGTTGCAGTAATGGGAACAATTCTCACATACTGTACACACACACACAAATCCCACTTGCTTGTGACTTTCCATAACACCTGTGGCTATGTATAGTGCAGCACAGCGGTCAGGATTTCAGTGCCATTATGCACCGGCGTCTTATGTGTTTGACAACACAGTCATGTGAGCTGATGAAAGCAAATGTGCGAGTGCTGAGATAGTTAGAGAGTGTTTATTCATGAACGACCCCTTCCAAGAAAAAAACAAACTGTGGGATAACAGTCACAGCAAGTTCCCTGCTCCTCTGACTCCTTAAAATGTTGTCATGATTACAACAGTAGGCTACAAAAGGCCATTGTTTCTTGATTCTGTGACAGAAAGTGAACGCAGAAGGGCCAAGTCAAGGTCAGGGACAATGTTAGAGATTCTGGTCACACCACCCTGGGCTGAAGACAATATGAAAGAAATATGTTTACTATTTAACGAGGTACAGGAGAGTAGTAAAACTTCAAAGCTCCATTTGTGAAATGCCAATAACTAATCCGATTCATGTTGGCATTCGTTCTGTGTGGTTGTGCAAACAGGAGCAAAATGATGTCTGAACAAATTTTGCCATTTTGTCCCAGACGGGTAAACAAGAATCAGGACCGTATCTTTCAACCAATGACAAGCTAAAATTCCCCAAAAACTGACAAACAAAGTCAACTAAAACCTTAATGCCCTTACATTTAAATTACATAAATAAAATTTAATTACATAAATGTATCTAATCCTATTTTATCAATCAATGTTTTTGCTGCTGACCTTTGATGATCCACTTCAACCATACTCATAAACAAAAATGACTTCAAAATCGAACTATTGTGCTTCATTGTTTAGTTTTTTTGCTGAAGAGTATTGAACTTTCTTCTCCTGTAGTCTACTTTACAGATGTGAATTTACTTTTTCTTCAGCCCGAGATTTGTGTGAAAGGACTTTTATATTTGCTAAAAATAGAACTGTCTAAAACATTAGACGTATTAAAAATACACATAGAAATAATTTAATATTTATATATATATATATAAAAACTCCCTTTTAAGCCACATAAAGCCTTTAAATCAGATGGTCATCATAAAGTCTGATGTATACAAATAGAGTCAATCTAAACTTAATTGGAACAATAAGACAGCACTGCATTGCCCTCTGCTCTCAAGATAACCGCTAATGCCTTCCCATACACATCTGTCTCTGACACTGAACGACTCAACCAAACAGGCTGTTATCTTATCTTCTGTTGACACACATTGATTAGCCTGCAAACCTGAATTCTGTAAACACTATGGCCTGTATATATTTTTCAAATTACTTTGGTGGACGCCCCCCAGTATGTGTGTGAGTAAACAGTAAAGTTACTCTCCACGTGGTATGGAAGCAATATCTCCCGCACACCCTGCATGACCTCAATTAATAATAGCTATTTCTCTGAGCGTACTGCACAGCCTCTAATAAATGTTAAGCATTATTATACATTAAACATGATGCAGCAGGCTAATGTGTTTTTCGATGCACGTCATTCCAATATGAGTTTTTCAGTAGAGTCAGTGCATCCGGTCATGCGTAAGCGTGTTGACGTCATGTTTGTACCCTGTGAAAGTGAAAAATCATACGAGGTTGAAGGAGGGGTTTGTATATGGAATGAATGGCTCTTTGCAAGGGGGTGGAGTATCCATTCCTTCAATTACTACAACAGCCGGCCGATACAGGGATCGGCAGAAATACAGGTTGTTTCCAAAGAAAACTGAGAACAGATATAGTGTTGTTGTATTTTAAATCGAGCCGGTATATATTTATCCTTTTTTATGTCATATCATTCAGTAACTGGATTCAAAGGTAAAGTGTAAACGAATTTAAACGTAAATCTTTGAGAACGAGATGGCTAGAGGAGAGGGCGCAGAGCAGTACTCGAATACCAGCCTCCTTCAAAAACCCAGCCCAGATGGAATCAAACTGGCAGCAAAGGTAAGAAACTGAAACTAATTTATGCTTTCATTTAGTGATACGTTTATTAGCAGCGTACGTGTTTCACATCCCTATGGTTTCACAGCTGAACAGCCACGTATATCAGAGCTGATCGACGTGTCGTTTTGTCAGGTTAAATTGGGCGCGCGCGCCCCGCCTGCACTGCACGCGACGCGTGTAGATTACATATGATATTAACGAATATTAGACCGATTCCACACGAATTCTCTGCCTGTTCGTTGATTGTAACACCAGAGTTGTAATTTTATCAGGTTTCATCGCTCCTTTAGCAGGTCCAGTAGACCGGTGTCAAGGTTTGGATGAGAGCCGTCGGCATAATTCATTGCTGCCTGACTGTTCTATTACTAGACACTGGGTTTGAGATATGGCTACTGCTTAAAATGGGCTTACTTTTTTCGTCGTTCAGGGATGACTTAACTGAACGACAGTGTTTAAAATCAATTAAGGAAAACCGTGAGGTTACCAGTTAAAGGGAAAATAGTTGTGTGTAAATCTCCCCTAAACCCAGTATATTAAATAGCCGTTACATATAGTGAAACTAACTAAACAAGTCCAAGACATTCCCGTCAAATTATTTACATTCTTTTATTACAATTTCCTGTTAGAAGTAGTTTTAAAATAATAATCGTCAACTATATAAAAATAAATATGAGAAGTCTCTCTCCAGTAAGTGCATAAACCAGTACTTTCCAATGGTTCCTAAAGTATTTTAGAAAAATATGCACATTTCCTCCCACTTTACTACTTTTGCAGAGTTTGCATTGATTTTCAGTAATGGAAAGTAAGTGGTCTGCTATCAGTTAGTCCTTGTTTAAAATGCATTAATTATTCTACCAATCACCCAGCAATTTTAGATTCGTAACACCTGGGTGTGCAACATAAAGCACTAATTGATCGATCCCCTATTGATCCAAGTCTAGATTCCACATGCCACATCATCAGAACGGATAATCCATGCAACCTTAAATTTAGTTGTTTGATTTATAAGGTTGATGATATGTGATATGACTTTACTGCTGATGTAGATAAGCTAAATGTGTCATAGAGTTTGCATCACAAAAGTTTCCTGGTAGCTGTAGATGATATGGAAATGGCTGAAAGATCATCATCAAAACTGGTTTCTCCTGAACCATTGTGAAGATGAATGGAAACCTGACGCCTGAGGATACCATCACAATTCCTAGTAATGGTTGCTTGTGAAATGTCCTGTTCAGTGTCATTACAAAAACCATTGAGTGCGTTTCTCTACTTATGGTTGACGACGATATTTACCCCAAAACTGTGTATTGGCATTACAAGCCAAGTCAGTATGTGGTTCAGAATTCACGAAAGCCCCACTCACACAACATGCCAACAAGTCCTCTATTAACAATCCAGTAAAGCAGCTGCCAGAGAATTGTTTCTGATATAATAGGTCTGTTGCACTGTAAACGTCCATATCGTACTGTAATTCAGTGTCTGTGTTACACAGCTTTGGCATGTTAAGGTTGTCCAAGTGTCTTTTAACATGAGCAGGTGGCACTGAGGGAACACTATGTGCATTAAAACCAAAGGTAGTTACTTAATGTCTTCACATTGCAACTTTAATGATTTATTTTTGGAGGATGCTTGTGACAGACACTTGACTAATCTATAAAGCCACCAAACTGATTGAAACTCACACCCACTCTTAATAAATGAGAACAGGAGTTCCCCGCTCCTGATCTGCCGTGAGATGAGGTACTGATGTTCATCACAGAGGAAAGCTGCCTGTCTCATCTGATTGTGTTCAGTTGAATTTCTTGCTTGAGGGCTTTCTGACCCAAATATAAGAAGCCACCCAGCTTTATGGGGAATGAGGTTACATTTGTATTAGAACCAAACAGCAAGTCAAGCAGAAATGCCTAGTGTTAGCATAATTAAAACCAGCGCGGAAATCCTAGCTAGTCAGCAACTTAAGCCAAATTACAAGTGTATCTGGCCACAGTGTGCTACAATTAGGTTAGTTTTAAGTCATACTGAGACATTGTGAACTCTGTATGACCTATATCGTGTCTATGTTTTTATTTCCCACCCTAGTGTCTTTTATGCAAGTCTCAAACTTATCTTGTTTCTTCCTTTTTCTTTTTGAATAGCGTGAATCAAGGGGCCGGTTGTCGATATGCAGCAAGTTGTGTTATGCCATTGGCGGAGCACCATATCAGATAACGGGATGTGCAATCGGCTTCTTCCTTCAGATCTACCTGCTGGACGTTGCTTTGGTGAGTGGAACTATGTGATAGTTTTTTTTTACAAATGACATCTTAATCCTATGGACCCATCAACTGATTCATCATATTAAGAGTTGATTCATTTCAACCTTTTAAGGACGAGTTTTTTTTTTTTTTTGCAAAGAATGTCCTCATACCAACCATTTTTTCTTACATTATCCTGCATTGTCCTGTAAAATCTTCCATGCATCTGAATTCGTGGAAAGTGCCTCATAACAGAAAAACAGATCGACTTGTTGAATGCAGAATCTGATTGCGATCCTCAGGGGGCAGCGGGTTGCTTTTCTCTCCTGTTCGCGTAGTCAGAGGCGACAAGTACACTAACAAAGGGGGAATTGTACTGGAAAATGAATAGTTTTGCAAAGTTCTTTCATGCCATTAACTTTTGGGGAGCTACTGTAGGCTTGGCAGGCTGATTGGCCAGATTAAAGCGTCTGAATAGGATTGTTTTAATAGCCTTCAGTGTTTATCATGTAACCACTGACTACAGAAGACAGGTTCCCAGTGTGACTTCTAATGTGTTTAATCCCATAATTAACAGTTATTTCTACAATACACAATGCCAGCATGAAGCGCTCAATCTGTGCAGCGTCCTTGCAGCAGTGTGTTGTACTGGAAGTAAAGCTGTTTCAACTGAGTAACTCCATTCACCTGTCATGTGGTTTATGATCTCATGTATTTCAAGGTCACTGGACAAGCCCCATGTGCTCCTCTTGAGCTCTGTAAGAATTTGTTGTCGTCTACTTGCGGCCTAGCCCTCCAAACGGTCATAAATATTTGTAGATTTATCGTGAGAAGTCATATCTGCAGCTGATATGTAGGCGGTCCATATCTCGTCTTTATCACCAATGTAAACATGGAATATTTGACAGAACTTTTTCCTGTTTAAAAAGTCTTTCTTGTTTTCTCATTCTAATGCTGAATAAAAGTTATTGGAAATCTCTCAACCAGTGACATGTGATGATGACAAGCTGGTCTTTCTCTTTTCTTAACAGTTGGATCCATTTTATGCCTCAATCATTTTGTTTGTGGGTCGAGCATGGGATGCCATTACAGACCCTACGGTGGGCTTTTTAGTCAGCCGGAGTCCCTGGACCAGATTTGGACGAATGATGCCCTGGTAGGTCTTTTGTTATCTTTCATTGCATTTCAGCAAGGTTTTACTGTCCAGGGCTTTCATTCCTTGATGTTCAGAGCAAACTTTCACATTTAACAAGACTACAAGAGTTGTCTTGTTTAATGAGCATGTTGCCTATAGTTACTGTCTGCCCTTTCTTTTAAAATACGTCCCGAATGAATCTTTCTGCTCCGCCACTTGCTTTGTCTTCTGACCCATTTGTGAAATGTCAGGAGGAGTTGTCTTAAAGAGCCAAGTGTATCTGGTGTTGTTTCTAAGTCTGAGGACACTTCTGCGTTAAATGAAATCCCCTGAGGTCTCATGGGGGGTTGAGGCGTGATGGGCTAATTTGCATTTTCAGCCATCCAAGCTGATTTGATTCTACATCACATGCATGACTAAACCAGTTTTTCAGCGTCTTAACAAATGCTTGCTGTTAAGCAACAAACTGTAAGCAAGTTAAATGGTTCCCTTTCTTACCTTGTATTGCAGAATATGCTTAAGAAACAATTGGTTGAAAACTACTGACTTCCGTGACTTGCATACTTTTGGTTTTTAGTAATGTATTACCTTTAGCGAAAACAAAATCCCTATATTTATAACTTCTGAATGATTTTGTCGAGAAAATTGCGAATCTCACAGAAAATTGAAAACAAAACATCTAGTACTGTATTTAATTTAATTGGCCACCATGATTTTACTGAAGGTTCAGCACATCTTTTCACTGATGTACAGCTCTTTCCCACAACGCAAAACTTATAGGCCATCAGGCTAACCTTTAAAGCACTGTGCAAGATTTACTTTCTCTGTCTTATTTTCTAAATGATGGTCTGTTTGAAGAGTACTGCGGTGGTTGTGCTCCTTCAACTCTTCCAGAAGTAGGTGGTGATTCATTGTATGAATGATTGGAAACCACTTCGAGGAAGTGATGGAATGGGGGGAAGGGGTGAGGAATGGGCGTCTGCTTTTTAACCGGACTTGGGGCATGTGAAGGAATCTGGTAGGAAGCTGGTGAGAAAGTTCTGCCCTAATGAGCTCATTTCAGTGTCACTGGATCTGAGCAAGATGGTTGTATCCTCTCAGGGTGGTGTGATTACAAGATCCCTAGTGACGCTAGAACGGTGCTGCGATGTCACTCGGGAGCACATAAGACAGGTTTGTTGGTGTAGTCATGGGTATATGTGGGAGCGAGGGGACTTTTTCCTCCCCTAGCTATGCCCTTGGAGAATCGTATGAACCGCAAGCCTGTATTATTTTATTTTCTCAATGCATTATTAATAGTCACAAGCATGTGCTGTCATAATCCTGAAAGAGAATTCATTGCAAAGGTTAGTAGCACTTGCAATGGTATATTAAATGGGGAACTGTAAAAATATTTGAACATGTGATTGTATCTCATAAACCGCAAATGATTTTCAAGGCACCATAAACCTTAAAGCGATCAGAGTCCGAATGGCTAAGAGCATCTCTCATCTTCCTTTATCCTTGGTATACTTTCTTTCTGTAAGTGACTCATGTGTGGACTGGATTATCTGTCTAATTCTTCAAATGGAACAAATAGCACAACATTTGTTTTATGCTGTCGGACAAGAAAGAAGACATTCTTCTTTTTTTTTTTTGTGCTGCATGCCTTGGGGGTTGGGAGGTTTATTCAAAATGCAGCCTCTCTTGATTGGTCCAACCCACAACACACCACCTCCATCGTCCAATCAGAGTGCGAGAAAGGCAGACCAACATGGCTTCAAGCCTAAGGGCAGCACTCTGGGGTTACTTCAGTTCAAAAGCTCCTTACTTGTTGAGTGAGATACTATTTTAAACTGTCGCAAGTTTTTGCTACACGTGTGCGTTTTGACACATTCAACATTTTTATATTTACAGATTTTTATTAAAATCAATTAGATAACAATTTATGTTTTGCATTTTTGATATTTTGATTAGGTAAAAATAACAACAAAAACCAACACAGTGCAACATAATAAAACATAACATAACTAAACAAAAAGAAGATTTTACTGAAATTAAAAAACTGAGTTGTGGAATTTACATGGAATTAATTTTTATAAAAAAATATTTGAATAGGTTGGTGATGTTATAATAGAATTAGTATCATCGTAGGATCTAATATGTCAAAAAGGCTGTGAAAGGTTTTGAGTCTAGTTGCCTTTAGTTCAGAAGATATTCCCATCAGTAATTTCAAAAGCACTTTAATAACCCGCAATTCAGCAAACCCAGTCTTACTTAGGTTTGTGTAGACAAACAGTAATTTAGTGCAGGCAAAGTTCAATATGTAATCTAAATAACACCAGGGTGAACTTTTTATAATATTCAGTTTGTTTATTGTAAATAATCCTTTAACTAGGCCTATAAGTTTATTATAGAAAGGTTAAGTATTTAGTTTTTTCACAAAATGTATGATAATACTGTACTAAAGCTCAGTGAAATCATCTACCCTTATTTAAAAAAAATTCTGTTTATCATTATTCTGAACACGTTTGTGCATTAAATTCTCTTGAATAACATCACAGCAGTACCTTTTTAAGTAGAAATTTAGCTCAGACAGGTTCATGTGAAACCTGCTTTCTGGGGAATTTCTTTAATTACTTGTATGGGAGGTGCTACACCTTTTGAGTACTGCAATTTATTAATAGCTGAAAGCATTATGGAATTGGAATGATCCAAAACATTTAATAAACAAACAGAAGAGGTGGAGAGGGGCGTTGAGTCTACTGACTGAATACAAACATTCACGTTCTCCGTAATTCAGTGTATTTCTGTGGGGTTTGATTCTGTTAGGGTCTGCTTTAAATAGAAAAATCACAGAGTACTCGGGATGTTAAGTCACTATACCAAGGAAAATGAAATCTGGTACCTTTGAGTTGTATGACGTGTAACACCCCTAAAATGGTATTTCCTTGAACAGATGTACCCGAGCAGACAATGTATTGGGTTACTGAACAAAGACAGGAAGTTATCCAATCAATTTCTTCATCTCTCATTGACACGGGGGAACAGAAACAAGACCATTCTTGACAAGGTTCAATGACAGCTAGTAAACGCCATACCTGATCCCAAACCTGTTTATCATCATGGGGAAGCAAAACACCAACCTAGCTGTACTTGATTTATTTTGTTTTACCTTTTTGTATATGTTTTCTTATCTTACATATCTTCTCCTTTCAGGATAGTACTGTCTACCCCATTTGCTGTGCTATGCTATTTCCTCATTTGGTACGTGCCGTCTTTTGACCAACAAGGAAAGGTTGTTTGGTACCTGATCTTCTACTGTTCCTTTCAAACACTACAGACAGTGAGTAACCATCTTTATAGGACAATAAGTAATAGAAGACATAATTTCCTTCTTAACACACCGGCATTGTCTTTTTTTCCCGAAGTGCTTCCATGTTCCGTATTCTGCGCTTACTATGTTTATCAGCACTGAGCAGAAGGAGAGGGATTCAGCCACAGCCTACCGTAAGTTTTAACACATCTACAGCGAGATACATCCACTGTTTTTCAATTGCCCAGCTAACCGCTAATCTCTTATCTCAGGAATGACTGTTGAGGTTTTGGGCACGCTCATTGGCACCGCTGTTCAAGGTCAGATTGTGGGAATGGCTAACGCTCCTTGTATCAGCAGTGGCGAGGACTTGAACTCTACAGATCTGCAGGTGACTCCCGCGGTCAACATCACTAAGCCTCATGTTTCACTGGAGCATCTGGTACAGATTTGTTATTTTAAGTTTGACAAAATTAAAATTCTTGCTGTATTGGTATTAAATGTCTGGTATGGTGTTGTTCCCACAGAGAAATGCTTACATGATTGCATCTGGTGTCATCTGCTCCATTTATGTTATCTGTGCCATTGTGGTGTTCTCTGGTGTTAAAGAACAAAAAGGTAAGTGCTACTACTACTACTACCGCAAAGATACATTATTACAAAATAGTCTATTACGCTCACCAACACTGCATTTATTTTGCCAACAATAAAGAAAAAACTATAATATCGTGAAATAATTAATATTATATATAATAAATATTTTAAATTGTAATTTATTCCTGTGATGCAAAGCTGAATTTTTAGCATCATTGCTCCCCTCTTCAGTGTCACATGATCCTTCAGAAATCATTCTAATATGCTAATTTGGTGTGGAAGCGTTGTGCTGCTTAGTATTCAAACAAACAGTCTCCATTTGAAATTAAATGTGCCATAGAATGGAAAACTGAATTTACCTTGGCATGGTTGAATAATAACCGTTCAGTACATGGACATAACATACTGTGAGTCTCAAACACCATCGTTTCCTGCTTCTTATATAAATCAAGTGTTTGC
>JAUCMU010000039.1:7238212-7261945 GCA_032275025.1 Enteromius treurensis
GACAAGCAAGACTCCTAAGAGATTGAGGTGTTTTGTTGTTGAATGTATTAATGAATATAGCAGTAGTCATTTACCCCTGACATCTGAGTGACTGAAGACGCTGAAAATGAACGTTACGTTTGGTTCTGAATGGAAACGCACCCTTGATCAACCGAAACGCGTTTATGTTGGCGAGAATAATTCATGATCCAGCCTCACCTACAGAAGCAGTATAATGTCTTTTCATGAATCTTTGCAAATGGCCTTTTCTTAATAATGTGCTAATTAGCAAGTTTCACTATGAATACGGCTAAACAAAGATCCTCCGGGAGCGACTCGGAAAATAGGGGCGGAGTCAGAGGAACTCGTGAAGATTTAAAGGGGAAGTACACAGAACAGAGTGATTTCTAAAGAGCTGTTTCTGACAGGGTAAATGAGTGTTTTTTACACTATCTTTGAGAAGTTTTAAAACAAAGTATATTACAAACTTTCCATTAAGACCCTAAAGAATCATATTAGCTTGTGGAAAATTGGCTTTGTATGACTCTTTTAACGATATATTGCGTAGCTTGCCAGTGATCTATGGCGAACCAGCTTTACTGACTAGATGCACATGAACATAGCATGCAATATCGCCCAGTCCAAATTTTTTCTAATTGGGGCAAATGCAAATATATAACCAATTAAAATGTTGTTTAAGTATTCCTACACTACTGTGTAGAATTCTGGGAGCAGTAATTTCTTTAAATGTAATATTCTGCCATAAAAATATAAAACAGCAAAAATGTTTTGATTATTATTTTCTTATTTTAAACTTACGTTTCTGGACTGGATAAATGTTTTGTTTTTCTGTAGTGTATTTTAATTTGCTGCTTAGTCCAGACATCGTGACATTGTTTTTAATTTGTCAGGCACTGGATGAGGAGTACTTAAAAGTAGATGCTCAGTTCGGGGGTGTGGATCAAAGGAAGATCTTCACGTTAGCAGAGAAGGTACTTTTTTACATATTTCCTATTCCATATGATGTTTTTAAACTGCACCTATGCAGTACTGAGTGTCTGAATAGATGCTTCTCAAACGTTTTAGATTCAAATTATTATTATTACTATTTTTTTTTTATTATTATTGTATGAAGATACTGATCCCAATGAATATGTGTATGGGTATGTGTGCTGGACAGTTTTTTAGAATGGTTGTTTCTTTCTTTCTTTGCAGTATCTGCCCTCTCTTGGGTACACCAAACGTATCCACATGATGAACCCAATGGTGCCTGGACTAACGGGGGGCAAGATGAGCTCTTCTGAGGAAGTACGGGGCCATCTACACTAGTGCTGTGTAATTTATTTGCATGCAATTCTCATGCTTTCAAATGAAGCGGCATTTAATACACAGAGCCTTAGTTAGGCAAAATCACAATCATTAACGCAAATGAATCGCCTGTGATAATGAACGTGATGTTACAATCACGTTCCTTGATTCATGTAATTAAAGAATCCTATTGATGCAGGATGGGATAATGTGTTCTAGGCGTGGGGTTGATGCACTAAGATTCATCATTCTCAAACTTTCATATCTGCTACAGGAATCCAAAATTGACCTGCTGGATAAGAACCAAGAGGTAAAGAAGAAGTTAAAGAAAGCCTTCTGTGAGCCTGGAAATGTGGAGAATAATGGAGTTCTGTCCTTTGTCAAACACGTGGTTTTCCCTTTGCACTCAGGTGAGTTCAGGCAAAAAAATGATGATTTTGGAAATGTAAACAAGTAATTAAGTGCTTAATTATGTGTTGTGTGTTTCAGAGTTTGTGATCAAAAGAGATCCAAAGTGGGGAGGTGACAAAGTCTACACAGACTACGAGGAAGTGGAGAAGGACTTTGCTGCAGAGGTATCTGAACAATATTTATATTTACTGAAAAGGATAGTTCACCAAAAAATGAACATTCTCTCATTAACTATTCACTCTCATGTCGTTCAAAATGTCAAGACCTTTATTCATCTTCTTAACACTAATTAAGACATTTTAATGGGCAATCCAAGACTGTTCTGCCCCTCTTGTTCTTACTACCTTTCTGGGCAACTAATCATGTTAGTTGCATTGCTGTGTATGCAGGGTCTGAAAGCTCTTGGATTTCATCAAAAGTAATTTATATTTTGAATATTAACAAAGGTTAAGGCTTTGGAATGACATGAGGGTGAGTAATTAATGACAGAATTTACATTTCGGGGTGTATGTCCCTTTAATGTACAGATGAAACACGTTCATATAAATTTGTGCACTGCTTATCTGCAGCAAATTCATCCTGGTGACCTGAAGGCTTCAGTAGAGGTGTCTCTTAACAAACTGTTGGACCCTATCAGGAAGAAGTTCGAGACTGCAGAGTTGAAGAAACTGACAGCATCAGCTTACCCAGAGCCCTCCAAAAACAGTGAGTGTAAATACACAATATCCAAAAGTTTTAATCACTGATCTATAATAGAGAACTGGATTGCTCATGACATCATGAAAGTGAAGCTGACGCGCCACCATATATTGGTATTCCTCGCTGTTCCCATGCATTCCATAGCCTGGCTTCCGCGACTATAAAGGTCATAGGAGCTTTAGTCTGGCAAAACTACCTTAACCTGCGTCAGATGCCTCTGTATACTACTGGACGAATCTACAACCAATCAGTCCACTCATTCCAATGACGTATGTGTAGCAACGAAACCTAAAGCCACCGTAACCAACTGTAGCTAGCTTCATTAAAGCAGTAGGAAAATGTCTTTACTTACTTTAAGCAGAACTGCTGTGTCTTGGCATTACACCTGCCTCAGTCGTGCCGGGGGGAGGGAGCTCGTTTCTCATTGGTTTACACTTTTTTGGGAATCTGAAATGCTCTAAAACGGCAGCTTGGCCAGACTAACTTTGTTCACGAAAAGAATGTAGCATCAAAGGAAGTATGGGCGGGCCCAGGCTATGCATTCCATTGAATGAATAGGAAATCGTATGAATTCAATGAGAAAACGCCACCTAACAAGTCAGTGTTTTTAAATCTGACGTATCCCTGTACATTCTTATAATACAAATACCCTATAGGCAAAATGGTTATTTTTGTAAAGTGGGAAATTTCCCTTGCTTTTTACAGTTAGGTTCATTACAGTAGCAACAGCCAGACAAGACCTCAACTTATACTGTAGCTACTTATATACATTACAAAGTCCTCAAGTCCTTAATTCTGCAGAAAGAGTTATGCTTTCTATACAAATATACTTTTATTTGCATTGTACAGTTATTCATAGTTTATATAATGTTTGTTAAAGTTTACTACATACAGTATGTGAAGCTTTATGTTATTAATTGTATATTAAAATAAATTTCTGATACTGATATGTTCATGTTAATTAACTACGTACGTAGTGAAATGCTATATTTTGGGTTTGGATCAGTTGGTAGTGCTTAGCAGATACACCCAACCAAAACAATATATCACTTATCCTGCTAAAAAATACCATAAACATTGCTGATAACATCTGAAGTAAAAATAAACATATAAATTGCCCCAGTGTGACTGATTTGCTTCAGATCGGATGATTTTTAGGTCAGCAGTTCGCCCTGTGACTCAATAGTGCTCTCTGCTTGGTAGGGAATAGTAAGATGGAGGATTGAACTCTTCCAGTGGCTTCACCTCTCGATATATGTATAGATCAGTAGTTTTAGAACAAGGAATAATTTGCACATCCATTTAAACAAACATTGAAATTGTCATTGCTTTACAGAAGGAGGAGCAAAGGGCAACCCTAAACAAACCGTAGATGAAGAGGAGGTCATCCCATCTAGATTGGACATAAGAGTTGGCAAAGTCGTCAGTGTGGAAAAGGTAGAGGTTATTTTATGATATATATTTTTTTTTCTAGTAAGATGATGTTTAAAGAACCTTGTTTCTTGACTTGTTAGCATCCAGATGCAGACTCGCTGTATTTAGAGAAGATCGATGTGGGTGAGGAACAACCACGGACTGTAGTGAGTGGACTGGTGGCCTACCTCTCACAGGAGCAGCTTCAAGATCGTCTTGTTGTGCTGTTATGCAATCTAAAGCCCCAGAAGATGAGGGGAATTGAATCTCAAGCCATGGTGCTCTGCGCTTCAATGTTAGTAGGACTGGTACACCCTAATTCAACCATCTCATTCAATCAACTATGTTCTTATAGTAAAAATCTTTTGATCTCGTGATGGTCTTTAGTGAAGGAGAGCCCAGGAAAGTGGAGCCTTTGGATCCACCAGAGGGATCAGCGCCAGGAGACCGTGTTTATGTAGAAGGATATGAATCAGGCAAACCAGATGATGAATTGAAACCAAAGAAAAAGGTGTTTGAAAAGTTGCAGGTATGTGAGTTTTATATCTGTGCACTTAAAAGATTTATATTAAATTATCACTATGTCTTATTTTTGGTTGTATGTTTATTTGTGTGGTCTCTTCAGGTGGATCTGAAGATCTCAGGCGAGTGTGTTGCACAATGGAAAGAGCAAAATCTGATGACCAAACTAGGAAAGATCACCTGTAAAACACTGAAGGGTGGAAATATTAGCTAGTTGTCTTCATTGCTCTAAAAATTCAAGATACATTTTCCATTACAAGAACACAGTGTCAGGTATTGCTCATCATTGCCATCCAAGAATCAGATGGCTTATAATGGAATTATTTAATTTCAGTTGACCCATTTAGCCATATCAACCTGGGAATAATCTAATAGCACATGATTACTCCAGCAAAAAAACAAATGGTTATCGTCTGTGCTTTACATTGCATGTATTACCGTCCAGGAGGTTTAACATAAAGTACTGCAGTAAATAATGTCATGCTTATTTGTTTGAATGACAAATGAAGACTCTTGCTGGAGTTCATCTGTTATCCTTAAAATCAGGTCCTCCTGTTATTCCATGTGTCTCCAGTCTGACAATGTTTAAACGGTTTAACAGTTCAGACGGGCGTATATACTCAATAAACTGTTGTGGATACATATTTTAGCATAGCTTACTTCACAGAGAAACATGGAATTTCACGTAATAAATCATTCAGATCACATCTGTTGTTTACAAAATTCATTAAAATAAACAAGGATTCATAACCATTTCCTATTTGTCTTAATGGAATGATGATGGAGATGCCTTGAAAGGTACCTTTACAGCTTTACAAAGGGATATTAAATATTTGAATCTGACAATACATGTTTGGGAGCCTATTTTTAAGCCGTGAGTAATTAAATTGAGTGATTTGATTAAAGATTATGGAAATTACAATTCACTTATGTGTGTAGTAGTAGATTATGGAAGATTTCCCCGATAACATCCTTCAAAAACAAAACATAATAGTGGTATAAGATGGCACAAATGTGTGGCAGTCGAAAACACACTGAAGTGAAAATCAGGCAAAACAAGGTAAATCTATAAATATCTTTAATGCATATTTATTTTTAAAACAGTGTAGTAATTCTGTTCACTCCTCCCTTAAAGTAAATAGCTACTAAAGTATTTGTTTATGTATATTTTTTACATCAATTTTAGAGGGACCATCAGTGAATGCTCTTAACTGTTTGCTGGTTTAAAAAGAAATGCAGCATTTAGCTTACAAAGTGCTTTAATCTAATGAAAAGTATATACGTACATGTGTATATGTTCAGCTATAGTCAGCATACTGCAAAATTCGTAAAGGTAACAGATAGGTTTTGTACATGTATAATTACACATTTGCTGAAAGCAAATTCGGAAAGTTGATTGCAGTAGCACTAAAAATTCTCAAAACTGTTAGTAGAATATCATTAAAAGCTAGTAATCGATCTGTGTGCTCGGACATACTGACATATGTCAAAAAAAAACAAAAAAACAACAACAACAGGTTTTGACTTTTTTTGCGCCAAGCAGTGATTACTACCACTAGTGACCACTAGATTTTTTTTAAAGTCCACAATAAACTAAAAGTGGCTTTTCCCAGCGCAGACAAACTAATTTAGAAAAATACTTGAAAGCTGTAATAAAGCTATTGTATAAAACAGATTGGGGAAAAGCTTTTTGCATACACTTGAAGGCCATTTCTCCAGGCTAAGGCTTTTAAGACAGCTATGGTATCCATGGATCCTCGAACAAGATCTCTCTTGGGCTTTCACTTGCTTTGTCCTTTTGTTTTTCCCATACTTTGACTAAACAGTCCAATCAAAACTCAACTCGTGTGTCCTGACTCTTCAGCACGCAGTCTCTGTACTTCCTGAAAAAGAAATATAATAACAATGATCATCGGCTTCATGGTTCTGTCTGTCTTTCATGCACAAACTAAAATAACTAGCGTATGCTTCCTTACTTGCTTGCTTCTGGTTTCCTAATGATTGTGCTCGCTGACCAGCAGGATGCACTTGATCACTTTGCCCATTAACTTCAACCCTCGATATTTGTTGATTCGTCAAAATCTCTGTCACATCCGGTGTTGCATTCTCTGTCTTGTTAGGAGGATTAGTTCCATGCACTGGTTTCTTAGCAACAGGTGGCGGAACCTTCATTGGCTTTTTTGTTCCATTTGTAACCATTTTCTTGGCTTGGTCAGAAACCTGCATTATCTCAGCTGCAAGACTTTGTTTGAGGCTTGCTTGTACCTCAGGAGAAGTAGGTGTTTCAATGACAACTTTCTTTGTGGATTTTGAGAAGATAAAGCTGGCTGTAGATGCAGGGGACTTGTGTAAGTCACAGCCGTCTGGTGTTTTAGGGGATGGCACAGGTGAACTAGCACTACTATTTGAGGAAATGCGTAGATTGGGCACTGCAGGTACTCCTTTGGAGGACATTGCAGCAGTCTTCATACGTATGGCCTCTTGAAGACGCATAGATGGGACTGTGGCTGGAGCAGGAGATGACTTAGCAGGTGAGTTGGACCTCAAGCTCAAGGATTTGCGAATAGGCTTTTGTGGTGTCGCTTGACTAGTAATACTATGATTCTCATTTGTTGTGGCCTCCGTGCTTGGTTTGGTATCGTGGTTAACTTGATCTTCACCTACGTTTACAGATCTTAGCCGAACCATCTGAAGCAAGGAAGGAGTGACAAGGGGAATATTGGCGTCTTCCTTTGGAATAGGAGTGCTTTTGTGACGGCAAAGCAGGTCTTTGCTCCAGGTGTCTTTGTTTACGAGGCTCAGTTGCCTTCGGAAGTTAACAGTGGATTGGTCCTCCACTGGAAGTGGAGGTGCAAGCGGCACGTTAGTGGAATCTTCTTGGGTATCAAGTGATGTTTGCTCTGATGAATCTTGTGCTGACAAAGTTGGCATTTCCTCCCCTTGTACGAGTGAATCTGGTAAAAGAGAAGACATTTTAGTAGGAGCTACAGTTTCCATGCCACTTTCATCCACAGAGAAGTGTGATGCATTGTTACAAGGCTTATCTCCTTGCCTGTCCTCCATAATATTTTGTACAGTTCTTGTTGGCAGAATGGTCTGTATTTTGGAGTATTGGTCTGGACTGTTAGCCACATGTAAGGACTCTTCGTGGCAGTTGACAGATACCTCTGAAAGGGGTTCATGCATGAACGAGGGAGGTGGTGGTGGGAAGTCAAGTTCATCTTGTTCCTCAAACATCAAGTCAGTTGATTCTTCCATTGGTGGTGGTGGTGGAGGCCAAGAAGACTCCAGAAGAGTCACCTGTTCCTCTGTTTCTTGCTTTTGATGCTCTTCATCAGATGGTGGAATAGACCCTGAAGAGGCTGATGTCTTTTTAGTAGGTGGTGGTGGAGGGTGGTGTTCTGGAGGTGGAGAAGGAGGAGGAGAAATACCATTGATCTCAGGCACTTCTATGCTGAGAGTTTGCAATTGTTTATGACTAAGAATGTCCTCAATGCAGGTTCCTTTGTTCTCCTCACTGGTTTCATCATTCCTTAAGGTGCATGTTGTGATTACAATTTCAGGGCTTGTTTTGACTTCACAGTTTGTTTGTGACAGCATACTTTGATCAACTTTGATAGTTGGTACTTTAGTTGTAGGGAGTATTTGGCTTCTTTTCTCCTTTTGATCATCTACAGCTCTTTGATCTTGTGTATGAACGTTCTGATTGACCCCTGTAGGGATTTTTGTACTTTCTATTTCATTTAGTGCATTTTGTAGTGTTGAGGATTCATTATGCCTTAAATCTGGAGGTTCTGCAATCATTTGTTCATGCAATTCTGATGACACAGACTCATTTTGTTCTTTTACCGCTTCTTTGTTCTCCAGTTGGGTACCTGACTTCATTTCTTCTGTTGTCTGTATCTTTGGGACCATTTGTTCATTGATTTGTATGGAATTTGTGTTTTGATTTTTACCTTTGAATGACTCTTTCTGCTGTTTTTGAAGCTTATGTAACCTATGGGGGTTTGGACCCGGGCCACATAATAGTTCAAGTGTGCGTTTATTGTGAATCCAGGTTTCGGGGGGTGGGGGAGATGGGGCTTTTACCTTGGGTGGAGGGGGGATGTTGAACAGTTCCCTAAGGGGAATAGTTGGGTGTGTCAGTGTTACCTTGCTTTTCACTGTTGTAACAGGTGGGGAGCATTTGAATGGCTCTGATGGAGTAGTGTTGGTTTGAATGACATGATGAGCCGTTTCTGACGTGACTGAAGATAGAGATGTCATTGATGAAGAGACTGAAGCCACTGGCGAGGTCCTTACACCAGTTCTTTCAGGCTTTGAAGGCTTAACTCTTCTCTTTCCAGGTGAGGATGGACTGATCTCTTTAGGGGAATGCGTAGGTGTCCCACTTTGGCTTGAGTATCCACTTGAAGGAGACAGAGTCCTATCAAATTTGTTTTCACCAGATTCTTCTTCAGTTTTCTGTGGGGATGAGTTACCTGACCTGATATGACTTCTTGCATAATCTTGATCAGGACTAAGTTGGCTGCGTTCTCTTGATGAGTTGAGCACTGAAGAATGGACAGAACTCTTCTCATTATTGGTGGACTCATGGTCTTTTGTACAGCTAAGATCTTTACCTGTTTGCCCATCATCTGGGGCCATATTTTCTGCCTGTTCCCTTGATCTCCGCTTAAGTTTTTCTTGGTGCAGGGAATAGGTTCTTTGAGGTGGTGCTGGTGGCAATTTTGTCTTTATTACAGAAAGACTACGAGAGAACGAGTGGCTGTTTCTGACATTTTCCCCTACTTCACTCATCTCGCTGTGGTCCAGTCTGTGATTTATACAGTTAATGTTAGAGCTTTTACAACTGCTTGAGCTTGTAACACTTACATCATTTGGGATTAAATCTGAAACGTCTTTGGTGCTGTCAGCAAAAAATGTTGGTAGACACTTTGCTTTTGAAGAAATTGTGGAGGAGTTGGAGACAATAGTCTCAGATGATTGTGAATGGCTCCTGTTGGGGCTGGTGGTAGTTGGATTTTGATTTGTGCTACCTCCAGATCGTGAAGAAGCTGGACTAGCTGATGCTAAACTACTCTTGCTAACTGTACTTGTACTGCGCCGGCTGTGATCATGGTTAATTTCTATGATTTCTATTGCAGCAGGCATAATTGCATTTGGAATAATCTTAGATAAATAAGTTGCCTGTGGTGAAATAGACATAACGGGTCCTTGAGGCTCATGCAGGAAAGGGCAAGTGGTCATCCCTGGCACAGCAAGAGACTTTGGCCTCTGTGTAGACCAGGCTGCTATCCCAAGCTTTCGGTTCAACTCATCTTGGTAGACAGAATGGATGTGGTTTATTAGAAACTCCTCATCTCTTGATGTCTGAAGAACCTCAATGTTCTGCAGATGTACACGAGCCCCTTCATGATTTACTGAAGGAAGCTCTCCATCAATTGTTGGGATGACAACTCTGCCACAGGAATCATCTTCACTGTCATGTTCTCCATTTGGATGCTGATGCAGTATAGTTCCTCTTGCCATATCTTTAAGAGAAATAAAACAGAGTAGAGTAATAAAATAAAACAGAGTAATGTCATTTTTTTCTGTTTTAGGCAGAACAGTCTGTGTAATCTCATGTATTTGTCATTGCCATTTTAGTTGCTGTTGTAAGTTATGTCAAATTGTTTTCTTAATATTTGAAATTAACATAGTTTTACATGCCCAGTTCCCTTTGGACTTGTTGTGGTATGCCCATTATAGTTGTTCTTCGGCTTCTCCTCTTGGTCTTGTCCAGTCGTTTAACTGGGTTCAAGGGCTTAAATGTGGAACCTAAAGGGAGTGGTACAACATACAGAGATTGAATAAATAGAAAATGTATCATGCCTTTTTCTTCAGGTTTTGTTTTGTTGTTTCAAATTCAATCTCAGGATATACTTGGAGTGATGGCTTTACTATATTAATGGCATCCTTCACCCAAAAATATAAATTATGTAATTAATTAATGATATCACACTGACTATTTTAAGAATGTCCTTGCTGCCTTTCTGGGTCTTGGACAGATTCCTTGTTGTCTATGCAGGCTCAGAAAGGGTTTCATCAAGAATATCTAAATTTGTGTATAAGGGCTTACAGGTTTGGAATGAAAGTAATTAATGACAGATTTTTTTTTTGTTGAACTAGCAAGATTTGTCTTTTCTTTTTTTTTAAATCTTAACACATTTTCTCAGAACCCATGATCTTTGTGTTTGCATTGCCCCACCACAATGCAGATTATAAGGGTGGCAAATAAGTGCACTAAACCTGAAAATGGGGAAAAAAACTAAAGAGGTAGTATGTGCCACTAAGCATTGTTTATTTCTAGACCATCTTAAGTCAGCATTGTATACCTTGACGTGTAAGCACTGGACGTGAGGAGGCTGCTGAGACAGTTGACACTGAAATGACAGAGTGTCCAGCAGTGCTATCAGTCTCAAGTGATTCATCTCTTTCTTTTGAGCTTGTATCTTCCTCTGGCTGTGAAGAAATGGAGGTAATAATTGAACTGTAAGCAGTCCATTAAAACTTCAGTTTATATATGTCTTCATTTTAAAGAGTTAAGTGTTTGAATGAATGGCATACAAGATAAGGCTTGCATTAAGTTGGCAAAAAGAGAAAAGGAAAAACTTCTTTGCTGTAACTCCCTTAAAATTACAACTAAAGTTTATACTTAGGGGTTTGTTGGAACCAGACCCCAAAAATGTAAGTAATTAAAGGTTTATGACTCTGTTTTAATGATTTTATGTGTTGGATCCAGTTCAAAATTCAAGTTCCTTACCATGTTCTGATCATTCTGAAAGTCCACTCCATTTTTGTTCTCTGCATGGAAGAAAGACTGAGTGAGGTGCATCAGAAAACACAGTTGTACGTTAGAAGGCCAGACTGTGGGCAGTGCGTTAATGTGTGCAAAAGATGGGTATAGGGCTCACCCTCCTGTTGTAGTATTTTCAATCCCTCTTGGGCCTCAGTATGCAGGTCTTCCAGGTACTGAGGTCTGCTTCCCTCTATGAACACGTTCTCCTGGTAGTGCTGGGAAGCCGAGTAGTGCACAGTCAGCTTTCTTGGCTCATTCTGCTTTTGGCCTGCTAAAAATAGAGAAAGGGAAAAGCATTGTTATATGGATGTAGTCATTCTCCCAAATATACAGAATGACAGAATATCAATCGTTGTCGGTTATTAAGAAGAGTTTAAGAAAAGTTTCTTCCAAATCAAATCAAAATAGTGATGCATAACAACATTTACAAATGACCTAGTTCCGTTTTTTTTCCCGTTTCTGTGAGAAATTTAAAATATGACTAATTGAAGATTTCCGCAAACCTGTTTTGTGAATGAGGAGCAGTTAAAGCTGTCAAGTGCTGTAACTATGCCCATTCTTTTTCTATCCAACAGCAACACCTGCTAAAGCTGGCAGCTAATTCTAGTCAGATTTTGATGGACATTAGAGGCACGCGTTGATTGTAGATTTCCAGCATAGTAATGGACTTCACACTCCTGCTGTGACCAGGTAATCTCTTCTGATCTTTAATTCCTTGAAATACCAGATTACCCTTTGCTTGCCTCTGTTAAACATATGGCAGCACGAGAGCCTCTACATTCACAGGAAGAACTTGTCTTGTCTTTCTTAAAATTTTTAATCAATGTCATTCTGAATTCACCTATAATATCCCAGTCAAGTATTTGTTTATAACCCAACACGACTAAGCTGAGGAATTGATATAAATCCTAAAACAAGGGCAATGCACCTAAATTCCACACAGCACTTCCATACTTTATAACCTGAATTGGCTCAATGAGAATATTAAACCGTTTTCTCGAAAATCTGATAAATTGTGTTTCATTTCCAAAGATTGATTTGATTATTGGCAAATTTATTCATAAAACATGCAAGCATTGCAAACATCAAAGCTCTCTGAATTACCTTTAGCGACCTTCGTGTCTGACTTGCACTGAGACTCACTGTTAACTTTACAATAGGGAGAAATGGGACACTTGAGGGTGGCCTGTTGTTAGACTGGGGCACTCTCAAAGAACCAGTGGGAAGCCTCGTACTTCTAAAACTATCAGCTTCCTTACGTACCTCAAACAGTGCCTTAAACTACTAGCCATGAGATAACAACGAAAGGCATTGCAAAATTGAGTTAATGAGAGTGTTTTAGGACAGGGACTTTCCCTTAACAAAGATCTTCTCCTCAGCCTCTTAGCCATTTATGCAGATTTCTAACTGTTCACTCAGTATCAACTTTTAAGCTTCTTGTAGACTACACCCCATGGGGGGTGTCAGATGTCCTGGCACTGACTACATGCATTGTGGCACAACAGAAAGTCAAAACACACACTGTAGGCAAGTGCACTGTATGGGTCCTTTTTGCAAATTATTCAATTTAAAGGTATGTTCCATGTTAAATACAAATCTGTTAGTAAAACAGTGTACTTTATACTCTAAGCAAATATTTCAATGCTATCTCAAAGCTAATTCAAACAAATTTGTAAGACCTCACTCGCACAATTTCTGTCATGGTTATGTTTAGGGGTGGGTTTTGATGCGTTTTTTTTTCCTCTCGAAATCCCATGAATGTATTACCTCGTAAAATACATGCGATTTTTCACAAGTTTGTACAAATTAGCCACCTTGCTGTGAGATCGGGTTGAATAGTCCCCAATTCAGTAAAAGACTTCCATTTCTAAGTTGATTTTAGTCAATGCATTTTATGGGTTTGTTTTTAAAATTGAGACACATTTTTACGAAGCTTGAACTTGTATTTAACCTGAAGCATTCCGTTACTGGTTAATTTTGAATTTTAAAGTCTGTAAACTACATTATAAGCATTTCATTGCACAGTCCCTCAGTGTTGCCAACATTTAAGCAAAGAGAAGCCACCTGTTACATATACAGGTACACAGAGAACTTTCCATCAACTTTTAATAAATACAATTGAGAGCAATATCTTTACAACATTTGTAAACACCAGTACTCTAGTCTAAAATAACTAGAATATTTAAGATTCACAATGGAGAGACAATATTTAAAAACCTGAAATTCTTAAGAACCAGCAGAAATGTTTATCTTTGAAGGTGATAATCACCTATAAATTAATCTACTGTACTCACCCTTCTTCTTGAAGATTGACAACAGAGATAGAACATTTTTACTAATGAAGACCACCATGTCTATCTTAAGATAACTGTCCAGACAGAGAGCATTGTCTTTTATTCAAGATTCAATTTAATAAAGAGTTAAACTCTTTCACCAAGCAGCATCATGACTAACTCTCCACTTCTGCGGCTGCAGACTAACTGATGTCAACTAGCTGTCTCCCGTGAAGGATAATCAGGTCGGACACAATGAGATCTACTGTGTCCCACCAATCCTCCAGCTGCCCTGATCTTTCCCACCCCTCTTCATCTCTCCTCCCCCTTGCCCCGGCTTTTGTCAGCATCCTAGTGATGTCCCCCAACGTGTTGGCTGGTTTCCTCCATTGTGCCACCAACTGAATTTGGGATTCGCCTTGACAAGGCTGCCTGGCTAATCTGCCATCCTTAGAATAGTTGTAAACATGCCAAATTCAGATTAGGGCATCTGCTTCATTATTTGACCCATAGTAAAAATCATAAATAGTAAAATGAATAGACTTTTTGATATGCATATAGGCAGGGTCTGTGTATAGAGTAAAATACTTAATCTAAAGTGTTGACTAGTATTGGTGTGTTGCATGAACTGAGCAAAAGTTATGGTCCCTTTGATTCAAATGGCCAAGACCTTGTGTTTTTGCAGGTATGATGATGCTTATTTGAACTTTGTTTACCCTGAAAACTGCTCATTTTCAAAATTCAGAAAAGAGATAAGCAAGAACAACAGATGTCAGAAACCAATTGATTATTTCAAGTTTAGAGTCACAGCTACAACTTGGTATGTTTCGTACTCCTTTGCAGGACGCAGCAGTGCTTTGCAATTAAACCATTTACCAGACATCCCATGTCTGCACTCGCTTCACAGTCACTGGTTTTGGCACTGAATGGAGACTCAAGTGGAGTTTGCTTAGAATTATTCGCGTTACTTCAAACTGAGATAGAAAGGTCACTATTTAGCCTTGAACAGAGATTCACCACATCTCCATGTATGAATCATATCTTAACTCTTTAAGATGTTTGAGAGGTGTGCTATTATGTTTCTAAGCATTTATTAGTATTTTTTTTCATCTTTTTCTTTTTTCAGTCTGTCATTCAGATTGCAGTTACTCTACCAACTGCCTGTTGTCCAGTTCCAGAAATCCCATTAATATTTATCAGGAGAGCCAAAAGGCACCATCTGGCACATGGTGTGCGATGAGGGTTTGATGCATGCCTTTAAACCATTACCAGACCCTTGAGTTTCTTCACAGTAAAGCCTTTGTATTGCTTTGTATTGTATTAAACAAATGAGACATAGGCCATTTTATGATTTATTTAATTTATTTTTATTTCAGATTTAATTTTTAATTTGTATTTTTTATACATATTGCATTTTTATCTGATATTTTATTTATTTTAGTTATTTGATTTAATATTTATATTTAATTTATCTTCAGTTTTTTGTTTTGTTTTGTTTTTTTAATAAAATAAATAGAATGTTTCATAAAGTCCACCAGGTGGTGGTACAGTATTCTTTATTGTCTGGTGCAATGTCCATAGATCTGATTTGCTAATAAACATCTCCCCTATAGTTTCCAAAACATGCCCAGATCCAAAACATGCAGAACTGACAGAGACCAGAGCTAAAACTGGTTATATATATATATATATATATATATATATATATATACAGTTGGTTAGACCAAAATTTATTCAGACACCTTCAGCAGTTTATTCACTATAGTTTAGAAAATGGTAATAAAATATGACAAGAACTCAGATTTAAACTGTCAGAACAAAATCATCTTGATAATATCAGATAATGGTAATAGAAAAGTATAAAATGGATTTTCCAAAAAGTAATATAGCAGTCAGTTTTATACAATACCAATTCAGCTCAACTTTTAACCAAACAATGCTTTATTTAGTTCAGTCTGTGGTGTAAAAAGTTCTCATATAAACAGAAAGTTTTGGCATCTATATGTGTGTTTATATAGGTGCACATGCATATTGTATAACTTGTAGGTCTAAGAACAATGTAAAAATTTAAAAACTACAATATCTTTTAAATATATTTTATATCTCACCAGCCACTGAGACTATGTGCTTATACAGGAGTTACTTATAAATGTGGGATAATTTTACCCTGGAGCTTTCAAAGGAGGGCGTACTCTTTAACATCTGACTTAATCTGGGATAAACACCTATAGAAGGTTAATGTACCTTGCAGCTGTTTTAGCTTCTATTTTCTACATTTTTCCATAACTGCTTTTGTGTTTAATCACAGGTTTCAACCAAACAATGCATGTTAACCATGAGAAATCTTCCATAAAAGTTGTATAAATGTCTAGTCATTAGCGTTCTTTGTTACTATTATACACCCACAGAATTGCAGTGCGTCAATTGTTGACTTATATTTATTTAATTATACACTATAGTTGGTTAGGCGTGACAAACGGAGTCTTGCCCCAGATATCAGAATCAAATCTCCCATTTTGACAATGGCTTGCTTTCATAAAACTCCCTCTGTGTTGTTTGCAAAGAATCTGACCAAACGAGATGAAACTGAAGTGCTAGGGCGTCTTCTCGATGTCTCAGGAGATGATGAGGCATTTTTCCTCGGCTCAGCTCCCCTCCCCTCCTGATCATCTGGTTAATTTTAGAGCGCCCTGCAGTGCACCACCTCAAGTCATTAGTGCCAGGAAGACAAAGATATGTTTATTTTCTTGGCTTCAATGGAGTTCTGCATCTATCAGTGTTTACAAGTCCCTTGAAGCATTTATAAATCTTCTGTACAAAAAAAAAAACAAGACTATGTGAAGTAATCCTTTCCCCCTGCCTGAAAGCCTCATCAATACTTACTAATAATAGCATGAGGGGTTGAAGAGCGAGCAGGGTTTATTCTGCAGGCATGACAATGTTTTAAGATGGCTCTTATTCTATCAGACACACAGTCTCCCCTAAATTTACAATAGCCACAGAAGTTAGTAGACAATTAAAGCATGCTTTAAACATTTGAATATGTCACTGCCAATAAATAGCAAATCAAGTAACTCAAATCAAGTAACAAGAACGCTCTAGGGACTGAGGGTATTTTAGTGGCCTAAAAAGATTGAGAAGCCATGATTTTTGAAGAAATGGCCACCCAAGACTCTAATATGCACAATGATGCATGGGTTGTTTGAGTGTGTAGCAAATAAATATGTTTATATATTCATAATAATATATGGAATATTTGATTTTAGTAAAACTATTTAGTGTATATTGCTCTCATTCCAAACAACATGAGTCTACTTTTCATAATGGAGCTCCTCCTCCAGACTATGGTCATACTGTATGATGAATGTTAAAAATAAGAGTTACAGTGAAATATATAGTGATTTGTATGTGGCATTCCATTTGGTTTGTACTCTGCTATCATCATTACAGAGATCACAAGGTCACGTGGTGCTAACAAGCAGCTGCATGCCACTAATATAGGAAAAACAGCAGCTTTTCTGTTATGGTGGTCCTGACGTTTTAACAGTTGTAGGCTTCTAAGAGCATTTGTAATAAGGGAGAGCACTTAACTTTCTTAGTTTGTTAATCTATCTGTACATTTCACTATAGTTTCCATCTGAAATAAACACTTGTGGCAATAAACCAACCAACAGATATTGTTCCTTTTCACACAAATCTTAAATACATTCATTAGATTATGAATAAAGCTTTGTTTTCAAATGGTTCCTGGCATGTTAGAACCTCTAACATGAAAAAAAAAAACACTGAAATGCATGATTTGTAAACTAACATATTTTAATGATTGCAAGTAAACTTGCTTGGAAGCCCACCTGGTACTTGCAATATAGAGTGCTCAGATACATAAGGGGCATCAGAGCACTATTAGTTAGGTATAGGGTCAGGATTAGTGATGGTGGTACTTTAATTTCAAACACTGTAGAGCTTTAACCTTTTACCAGGAAGCAATGTGACCATTTTGAAGAAATATCCCCACAGGCTAAATTCATTAATAAACAAGAAGATGTATTCATTTACTTGACTTAATAATAGAATCTTTTAACTATTATTTCGTAACAGATACTTTATCTCTGTGAGTATAGTGGTATAAGACCCTGTGGTGTTTAAATGTAGAAGTGACATTAGGCCATGCAAATAAAAGCATCCATTGTTTCTCTGTGTTTATGTGAGTGTATATTGTTATTTATATCCATTTGATCTCAATCTAGCCACTGCTCTGTCCTTTTATGAGGTTGTTCTAAAATGTAAATTAAATGCAAGATTAAAATACAATTACAATTTTGCAGTATTTAGTTCATGCTGTAAGCTTTGAATCTATTTATACGCTAGTGCAATATATTTACATGCTTTGTAATCGACCTATAAACATGGCTCACTTATGTCCTTATTCGTATCTCACTTTTTTTTGTTTTTTTTTTGTTCACTTAGCATGGTTTCAATGTGTTTGCTTATTAAGACTGTTTTTTCCAGAGTTGGGAGACTATTCGTTCGTTTTTAGTGTTTGTTAGCAGAGTATGACCCGTTCTCTCTCTCTTTATCACATCTGATCATTCATTAGTGACAACATCTCCAGGCAACAAGCCATTTCAACCAAAACAATGTCCATTACACTGTCACGATCTGCACAGATCATTGTGTGGGTTTCCCACAATGTATTTTCATTCATTCAGAACTTCAGAAAAACATTCTCATAACATGATTTTTATGAAGTGATTTCAATATCCCTGCTAGGGATTTAATCTAGGATCTAGGAGTTGGGAATGCAGTGGCAATGCAGCCTGTGGTCAAAACGTCAATGCGTTTCTAAGAAAGGCAGAGAAGGAAACATAGAATGTAACCAAAAACAAGTAAATATTATAGTGAATGTCCTTCCACTGTGGTTAAATCAAACACATGCCGGATACAAAAATTCTGAAAGGGATTTGAGTTCAGTGGTATTTTTATTCTTTAACACCACAGAGGGCTGTTGTGGACAGCGAGGAAAGCCATCCAAGCCTGAACGCTCAAGCTCTGTGAGCTATATATTCGCATAAACTTTCTAACATAGTCTGCGTGCCCTCTGATTTTCAGTGCATTTAAATGCTTTGGTGCTTTTATTATGGCCTGAAATGTATACGTTGCATTGCTATTTTTGTCCAAAAAAAAAATTGAATAGCTCATAATTAAACCCAGTCTTGTGAAAGTATATCGACATTACATCCATGCACATTACATATTCTGAAAAGCCACATTCTTCACATACAGAAAAAACAGGATGCATGACTTGTGCATGGCACTGTGGGGGAAACATGATTCTTTCCATGATGTAATGTTTGCGTTAATTAAATTGAGCACGGTAAACTAGAGAATGACTGTTCCTCCAAACCAGTCAGGTTTCTGTCCATGGGAGTGTTTTGCAACAACAAAAAAATTACAGCTTGGTAATGACTAAAACACAATTATTTTATTGACTGTCACTAAACCTGTAGGGCTTTTATAATAATTTATTCCTTCCTGTCTGAAAAAAGTTGTGTTAGATAAGAGAGCTGAACAGGTTCTTACCCCAAGCCTCTTACCTCAAAACTGTCATTTAACCTTTGACCCCGGTGACTATAACAGACCAACTTGTCACATCATGCTGAAAGTAGAATTTAAAATGAAGATATGAGTGTTTTGATAAGATATATTGTATTTATTGAATATTGTATGCATATTGATATATCAAGTATTACTGAAAGTAATAATTTCAAACATTTTTTCAGATTTTCAGTTGAATGTTAATTGCTAATAAATGAAAATGTATTATAGTTTTAGTTTAATTTAATGGATTGTTTTATATCTTAAGTGGGACTAGTACTTTTTTAAATATTTGTAATTTGAAATGTGTAATTCTAAAGTTGCAGTTTATTACATTTAAAATATATTCACTTTATATAGAACAAGACACTACAGTTTAAAAGTGTAGAAAAAACATTGTCATGAAAGTGTACTCATGCACATGCATTACAATAAAGCACACCTCTAAGTTTGTTTTGTTTTGTTTTTTAGTTTGATTGCTTAGATAAGTAATGCACAGCTTCCATGAACACACTACTGGATATGAGATATCAATCACGTGTTAAAGTTTAAAGGGATAGTTCACACCCCCAAAAATGAAAATGATGTAAAATCTAAAAAATAAATCAATAAATCAATAAACAAATAAATACTTTGATTAGCCACATTGCTGTTGTTCTGTAGTTCTGTAGAAGTTAGAAAATAATACAGAAGTTTTTTTTTCTACCAAAAATTTGATACATAAACATAGTGATAGTTTGCTTTAGTGTTATCATGAACTCGAGCAGACCCACTAACCTGATCTCACGGCAATCCTTACATATTTCACGAGGTGGCTATTTGGTACGAATTTGTACGACCTCACTTGTACAAATTCATACGATTTATTCTAAATCTTACGTATTTTACGCGATGCCAATTTGTATGAATTTGTACCAATGAACTAAACGTTACCCCGCCCCTAAACCTACCCATCACGTGGTTACAGACAAATCGCACGAAATCGTACGAGTGAGGTCGTTCGAATTAGTACGAATTGGTCGTGAGACTGTTTTGGACCCACCGCAGGCAGAACAGCTTAGTTAGGAGCTTTAGAGACACTGATGGGTGCGTCTTTACTGCTTTCAGTCCATTGAAGGTCTGTGAGTGCAGGAACCAACATGCTTCAACCAGATGTGCAACAGCAACCCAGTAACCCTGTGTCTTCCTTCTGATATCTGCCATTTCTCACAGTTCCCATCCACTTTGAAACATCAGGTTACAATTTTGCTGTTCAGTAACACTTGCTTTTTGTTAAATCCTCACTATTAACTAGTTACACATTAACATGCATATTACTATATCTATCCGTTATTATTTATTTATTATTTATTATTATATATTACTTTATTTGCTGTTTATTTGTACTTCTAAAACCACATATTGATGCCTTATTCTGTATGAACATATTTTAGATACCTTAATTCTAAACCTTACTACCTTACTAACTATTAATAAGCAGCAAATTGGTTTATTGAGGTAAAAATCATAGTTTAATGAAGCAAAAATGTTTTTTTTTTTTTTTTGAAATTACAATGCCTGTGCTAGCTTCAAAGTGTTATTGTTAAGTTTAATCAAATGAAACATCCAGTCAAAATAATTTGACCATTAAAACTGAATAATATCCTTTTTAAAGTTATAGGAAAATCAAAAACAGTCAGGAATGGGTCAACTATGTAGCTGCTTGTAACTTTTTTTTTTTTATCATTGCACTGATGTGGGGTTGATATGGAGGATGTTTTCTACATTAGGTCATTAAATACACTGAAAATGTTATCAGCATTCCATCTGTCAATTATCATCTTTTCCTAAAACAAGGCAAACCCTGTTTAATACGACCACACAAAGACACTTTCAAGATGAAATGACTACAAACAATAGCAATGGTGGCTTGTAATCAACTGACACGGTCAATCCAGTTTTCCCTCTCAGTTGCTACCAACCTAAATTTGTCTCAAGAAGCAGAAGCTGTAAATTTGAGTTGCTCATGTCTTGAGCCATCTAATTTGTTAGACAAGATGACAGGCAAAGATGCCACCTGGATTACTGCTGTGACACAAACACGACTGACTACAGTATAAGAGAAGAAGATTCTTAAATCAGCATTTAAGTGAACTGAAGGTTCTGTGAAGATCATCACAAACTAAATTACATCAGAAGACCCTTAGTTAATCATTTAGACAAATTGACTTTGTTAGTGAAATTAGGAAATAATATAGAGCATCTGGAGTCTGTCTTGATTTAAGAGCAGTTACAAATCAAAAACAGTGTGTTTTACTTTAATAAGCTAATAACACAAAGAACAGTTCTAAATAAAATAAAAATAAATAAAAAGGTTCTGCAATGTTTGCATTCTGCTTTACCAGCCTTTTGTAATCACTTACAACACATAGTTTCACTGTATGTAAACTGGCGGCATAATCATTCTTCAAAATATCTTCTTTTGTGTTTCACGGAGGAAAGTCAGCTGAATTCAACCCTTACCCTATTGTTACCGTAATTACTATGAGTGAAGGAAACGGCCATGCAGAATGCGGTAAATACAGTTCTAACCTTGAATAATGCTGCTTGGACGCGAGAGGTTTATATGCTGCAGAAATCTCCCTTTAATCCATGTAGCTTACCTTTGGATAAATGCATCACAAATGCATTCTCATTGTGACACACATGCTCAATTCTGCTATAACCAAAACACTATCCAGTCATTTCAAAATGCTTCCTATGGGCTTGAGTATTTATTGCAGACCTTTGCATCAGTCAGCCTTCAAACCATAGGCCTGCTAAATAACATTTTGTTGGCAGAAGAATATGTGAATATTTAATACAATTTAATCAATATCTGAATAAAGGGCCATAGCAGAACAACAGCTGATTAAGTCTGCTCTCAGTTTATTTACCCCGAGTCTATCAGGATGAAGCGGAGGTGTGCCACAGCGATTCCACTTTCTTACACAGAGTGAATGCTAATTATGAAGTCTTTACACTGACGTTCACAGGTAAGCAAGAAAACTGCAGACTTCAGCACAGTGACCCACTTAATTAGGAGAACTTGCATTAAAGCACTAGCAAGGCTGATGACATACAGTATAGCATCAAGTGAAAAGCAAATTAGTTTTGCTTGACAAAGATAAAGTTGAGTGACAATCTATAGGCTATTACAAGACTCCTAAAAAAGTACTGTGCATTTTACATTTGGATTTGCTGAACAATCCACTGACTTTACTAAATGGGCAAAAACAATTGAACCATTTTTCATCATGGATTTTTTGTGTTCTGCAGAAAAAGAAGTTATACAGCTTTGGAAAAATAAAAGTAGCATAAATGATGAAAGAATCCTCATTTTTGAGTGAACTACCCCTTTAAAGGCACATCCCATAAAGAACCCAACATTGTGAACATCTCAGAACGTCCTGATGAACATTAACAGATGATGTTCTTAACACCAGAGAAGATATTCTGATAACATCAAATTTTAAAATAAAATATGATCCACCTAAAGGTTCTGAGAACATCCTCAAAGCACTGCTAAGGTCCCACAAATAACATTCCCTAACCCTTTAAAGAAATCAACATCATGACCTTCTCAGAATTTCCTGGGAACGTTACCATGTGTGGGTATGTTCTAAGAACGTTCTGGGAATGTAGCATTTCTAGTGGGCATTCCAGCTATTTAAATTTTTGATATCCCAGCTATCATATGTGTTATTTGTTAGTCTAGTGTGTACAACATGGTTTTGGTGCTGTCTCCTTGCCTCTAATATGCTAAATCAATTTGTCAGTAATGGAGGAAATGTCTGCACCAGGCCATATTACATTCAGACACAATGGCTTTATATTTGGCCTTTTCTATTCTGCCTATCACTACCTTCTAGATGTGAAAAAGAAAAAACAACTCCAGTCAAAACATGTTTCTAAATGACTTGAAACGACTATATCAGTTGATATTGACAGGGATGCTTGAAACAACAAGCAGGATCTTTTGGTTGCAGCTCAAGATATAATAAAGACAACTCTCTCCTCCCTGAGGAACCCTGGCCAGTCTGAGAACAAATCCCATCCTAAGGTCACTGGCGTAGGAGGATTAATTGGAGTGTGTTCTAGAATCCTATTAAAATAAACATTAAAACTGTTAGCAAGTTCTATTTTGGGAATGAAAGAATTTCCCTCCGCTGACACAGATTATGCTGCTGTTCTGTAGCTCTCTTTAGCACTGTGTTTGATTGAAGCACTTTTAACTGAAACTTCAAAGGGGGAAGGATGCGCACGAGCCTACACCAGTCACAGAATTCAAAGGGATTAGTCAAATGCTGCACGTGGGATAATGAAAAATGGAATATCTTGCCCACCGCAGCCTGTTGCTCTGTAATTATTAATTACTACATCCAACCTCAGAAGTGAGTCCTAGAGTGCAGCTTCTCAGTGCTTTGTCTTTAACAGGTGAAAAGTTTGAATACTAAATAGAATAAATCTCCATGTTTTTTAAGACCCCAATGTCCGAAGTTCATGTTCAGGTCAACATAAAAATATTCTAAAGGTGTGAAACAGGATGACTTTGCCATTCACACAGACATAAATATGCAAGACACAGAAAATCACAAGGTCTCAAATTTTTTTTTTGCAGCCTCTGTGTTGTCTTTCGAGACCGTGTTTTTTCCCAATGTATTCAGAGGGCAG
>JAUCMU010000039.1:7267344-7291415 GCA_032275025.1 Enteromius treurensis
CTTAACTCTGAGTTAGTCTACTCAGAGTTGATTGATCTTACTCAAAACCGCTGTTCTGAAACCGAAAACTCTGAGTTGATCAACCCAGAGATTAAAAACTCAGAGTTCAAGTTTAAACTCAGAGTTGTTTGAACCTCCTTTGAGAAATAGGCCCCAGATGTGGCCTGACCTGACATGTTGTGGTCTGTCGGTCAGAAAGTCCATAATCCAATTGCAAAATAAGGTGCTTATGTCCAGGTCTCTAAGTTTAGGGATTAGCTTAGAGGGTATGACAGTGTTAAAAGCTGAGCTGAAGTCAACAAACAGCACTCGTGCTAGAGTGCGGATTGGGTCGGGTATCCATCCTCTAACTCGTGCATAAGTGTTTTTGTTGTCCAGGTGTGTGAGTACACAGTGCAGCGCTGTGGAGACTGCATCCTCTGTGCTCCTATTGCTATGATAAGCAAAGTGGTGTCGGTCCAGGGTCGGTAGGAGAGAGTCCATCAGATGTCCTAAGAATAACCGCTTGAAGCACTTCATGATGATGGGCATGAGTGCTACAGGGAGGTAGTCGTTCAGGTCTCGTTTCCTCTGGTGTGACAAGAAATGTTCTGATGAAATTTGGGGAACACTGTTTTTATGTTGGAGTAATTAAAATCCAACATGGCCGCATGGAATTCGTTCATAGCAAGCTTGGCATGAGCATTGGGAGGAGTGTAAGTTATAATAGTGGATGTAAACTCCCGCGGTAGATTAAATGGTCTATACGTAACCATGAGAAACTCCGGGTTAACTGAGCAACAATAAAATGTTACTATTAATCTCAATTTTGCTAAATAAAAGGATCTGGCTCGCATCAGTCACATGACTGCCAATAACCAATGCTTGCTTGAGGGCAGAGCGCACTCGTTATGAGCCGGTACGGACTTATTCACCCGGTGCGTCATGGGTATTTCTTTAGTTTACCTATTTTTGTGTCATTTACGCAAGACTGTTGGGTTTTTGTTTTAGTTATGTTATGTGTGTTTATGTTCAATTTAGTTTGGGTGGGTTTGGTTCATTTTCAGCCATTTTATAAAAAAGTTTATGGGTTACCATCACGGAGAGAGATGTGTAGGGGAGTCAGTTGTTGATATTGCCATGTTGATTGGATAATGAAGATATGAGTTCTTTTGATGTAGACTCTGTAAGTGAGCATCTTGTACTTTACTCATAGACTGACGCAGGATTAGCTGCTGGATCCGAGCAATAGTCATCTTTGGCCAATTTATTTATCTTGATCACCTGCCTCTTTGGAGGTCTCTGCAAGGCTCTGCTCATGTATAGTCATCGTTCAGTACCACGGTACATATCAAAGTGCCATGCTATTATCATCTGATACCATGGTACCATAACAGCACTACTTGTGGTCCATTTCTCATTAGTAACCGATCAATAAGGGATTTTCTTTAAATCCCCAATATTAAATTTGTTATACACATATAAACTGAAATACATTTTTGACAAAGTGTCTATACATTTCACATTAAATAAGCATACTTATCAAATACAATCTAAACAAATAAAGCACTGTCACATAACTTCTTATGAGTCAGATCTAAGCTGTGCAATAACAAACAAAATGCAGCATTTCCTGTCTTTTCCTACCTGTTATGAATTTATCCACATGTCTGAAATGCCAGATGGACTTTACTCTGCTAGTTCGGTGACTGTTGGTAAGGTTAGTTTGGGTTTTCTTCTTGCTGTTGGAGTTCCCCATGTTACTGATCTCAGACACCACCGACTCCAGGCTCCCCAAACCTACCGGACTGCCACATATGGACCCTTTGCTTCCCCGATCTCTCCTCCTCCTCCTCCCAGTGCCTGTATATTCCTGTTCCCGCTCAGAGCTCTAGCTGCCGCAGCAGGGACAGAGATGTCCCGCTCTCTGCTGTGCTTGTGTGTGTGTGTGTGTGAGAGACCCTCCCTCCTCGCCTCTGTTGTTCAGACCACACCGCTCTCAGCGATGATCAGTCACAGCTCACTCCAGCCACTTGGAATGTGAGGAAGGAGGGATATGTGCGTATTCAGCCACTCATGCTTGTATACAGTACTCACACAAACACACACTAAGCACTCACACTATAGAAAAGGATGCAGTTGAAATATAAGGTTTCACATATTTGAGTGAATCACTCTTCCCTCTGTCTGTTTTATAGATCTCGCCTTAGGCAGTTCATACCTCTGTTTGCACGGATGCCTGCTTTTATTTCCTTTGCCATTATCCACTAAATCCCAGTGACTCCATCTACAGAATGTTTTTCTAAACCTTAGGTGGGTGAATCTTATGGAAGCTGTTAAGAATGGTCCAAAAATGCAAAAAGAAGCTTATTTTTAGCCTAAAGACAAAATGGGACAGCTACATTTTGGTAGCTGATGTTTGTTCATTTATCTATATATTTAAAGAGGCATGTTTCTGCCATGGAATAAATCAATAAAAAAGGTAATTGTAATATGTTATATCAGAAGTTAGAATTGTTTCTCGCAATTATGAGTTTATATCTCACAATTCTGACTTTTTAAAAAAATTAATTACAACACATAAATTCTGAGAAGAAAAGTCAAAATTTTGATATAACCTTAAATATATATATATATATATATATATATATGTAAATCTGAGCAGAGGTGGCTGTGGAAATGATTTTAAATGTGCATTGTTTATCCTTTTAATCTTCTTTAAGAAAAACAAGATACAAACCTATGATTGAAGTAAAACAATTGAAAGTGAGGAGAAAAACTGAATGAAATAAATGTTTTTCTCCAATGAATATTGGCTACAATTACTGGCACCCCTGGAAATTCTTATGAGTAAAATATCTCTGTAGTATATTCCCATTTTACTCCCAAAGGAGTAAAACCAAACAAAAAAGTTCTGATGCAAAGAGCAAGTTTGTTGAGATTCACAAAATGGAAAGTTGCTGTAAGATATAAGCTAAAGCAATGAAAATCCACAATCCACATCCAAATGCTATCCAAGGATCATAGCTGGAAAATTGTAGAGATTAGTTGAGTCTTGGGGTCAGAAATCATCACATATTATAGAACAATTGTCCTAGCTCATTCAAAAACAAATCCAACATATTTAGTTGTCAGACATGACTGGAAATTTAAATAATGCTGGCTCTATGATATACTGTAGAAAGAAAAAAGGGAGAGATTTTTGGCAGCAAAGAAAAAAATTGATTTCATGGATTTAAATTTAATTAAATTTTTAATTTGTGTACACACACACACACACACACACACACACATATATATATATACACCTATATATCATAAAATACAAATACAATTCTCTAAAAATGAAAAATGAAATATATTTTGGGTATATATTTAAAACATTTTGTTTTGATTTTGGAGTAAAAACATGACCAGGAGACATCCTCCAAAATGTTTTCCTGGTTCAGTTTTGAAAAGTCATGACTTAAAGATCTTATATTCCACATATGTGGAAACGCACAGATGATATCTCTTGATACATTACTGCTGTAGGCATGTAATTTAAATCTACACCAGACAAAAAAACAACTTATTATTCAACTGCTGCACTGTGCAAGCCTCAAACCTCATCCCATCTCAACCACGGACATGCCAAGAACCCTGCATATTTTATCCATTATTCTTTCTTCCACCAGCATCTCTTTCTTTGTCCTATTTCTGGTGCAGTCCTCTCGTGTCTCACTCTTCTTGTATTTCCAACTTTCTCCCTCCCAGCTTACTGTCTTTCATTCTGTCTTTTACTGTTTCTCTCCATCAGGTAACCTAATATTCAATTGACTCTGATCTATACCAAGAAGTGCAGCAGGATATTTGCAGTTTCAACTGTACATTAAAAATAAAATCAAAGCAAATGTGCAATCAACACATTACGAATATGTATCTAAATAATTCAATATTCACAAAGATGAAATTAATTAGTCTTGAAGGTAGGCTTATTATATCTGACTAAAACTAACTCTAAAGGTGAAGAGAGAGAAAAAAACACATTTAAAATAAAACAAACTGAAATACATTTATAAAATATAAAGAATCTTAAACTTTAGTTTAAGTAATTTGCATAAACAGAGTCAATTACTTTACTAATATACATAAACAGTGGCCCTTTTGTTATGAGAAAAGGTGGTCTTCATGAAAGGCTAAATAAAACAAAAAATTAACCAAAAAAATACAGAAAACAAATAAAAAAACAAACTTTATTTGAAACATAAAAAAAAAAAAAAAATAATTTTAAAAAGTTTAAACTTATTTAGTTGGTTGTCAAGGCAACAATTTTCATTTTCTTTAACTCGATGTACAAAAATAACCTAAAAATGTTTTTTACAAAAGCTTTAAAAATAAAATGATAACAGAAAGTTTTAAAGAATAATAATATTAAATAATAAATAAAGAATAATATAATACTACGATACTAAAATATCACTGTTGGGAATTTATGAACATATAGTATAGAGTATAAAAATATGGTTACAGTGGCTTTTAGATGGTGTCATGAAAATATTGTTTGTTTTCCAGGTGACAGTTAACACTTTTTATGCACACTTAATGCATGATTTGTTCTTTTAATTCATTTAATTTTATGATGTAGCACTTTACGATTTAATTGCGAAATATTTAGCATTTGTGTAACCCAGCTGTAACTCAAACTAAACCTGCCGGCCTTTAGAAGCGTTAATTTATACATCGTATACTGATCTGAAAGAAAAGGAATGCCCAGTGGAGATTTTAGGAGGGGAACACAGTGCCCCAGGAATGTTTTTGACCTTTTCCAGGTACAAGTTGGGCCTCCCCTTCCCTTGTTTCCTCTCCTTCAACCTCCTCTCACTGTAATCAAGAGCCTAGGCTTTATAAATACCGAAAGCTTTGCAAATCATTGTAAATCTAAAACAGACAGAATACACAGGAGGCCCCAGCATAAGCAGATGCAAACATAATGGAATCCTGGGAATTACGTTATCCTCTTGTAACTTGGCAGGGGAAACACTTTATGAATCATGTAACAGAAAAGGACTGCAACAAAAACTATGACGACCATTTTAATCAGCTACCTCATGCCTCATGCACTGCGTTTCAAACCGATCCTCTCTTGAAACACTCCTCTTTTGAAACATTATCCATATTACATCATTTGTTATTCACAAACACAGTGAAGCAAGACCACTAGTACAGGATATCATTCTCCTCTAAGACAACCAGTTCTTTCAGAAAAGCATGGAAATACCAACCCTTCAACATCACTCTCATGTTTGGCCATAGACTATAGCTCCAGGTTTAATATCAGGTTTGACATAGACAAGTACATTATACATCAATTTACAGACACTTAGAAGTAGTCTGAATACCACGAGAAGCTTTCAGAAGACATCATCACAGACTAATGGATAATAACCCCTTATAAATCAATGCCGCCCTTATTTGGCTCTGCATTAAGCACTTTGCACAGACTCACACCACTGTTCTTCATTGTGACTCAGCTCATCTGAATTCTGTTGATTCTTCCTCTCCTGAACCTGTGAATGTGTTCTGGGACACGCTATGCTATTTTAGAGGCTCGTGAAACGAAGAGAGGAATTTCACCTGACAGGAATTTAATGCCCTGAAGGTGTAGTGATATTACTGGCTTCCTACCTCCTGCCTGCTTCAAAGTGTGTCAGTTGTTTTTATGTCACACTTCGGTTTTCGCAAGAAACTTTATCACAGCTAAAAACGTCTTTCTCACAGCTATAAATTGTTTTACATATTCAGTTGATTTATTTATAAAGCTGACAAAAGGACGCTGTATTAAAATGCATACTAGAATATGCATATTTCCATCTATAAAGATCAGTTGGTTGCACTTCATTTTACGGAACGCATACTTAGAACGTATTGGTATATAAGATAACTTCACTTAGCCTGGGCCCGCCCATACTTCCTTTGACGCTACATTCATTTCGTGAGCAAAGTTAGTCTGGCCAAGATGCCGTTTTAGAGCATTTCTGTCCCAAAAAAGTGGTAACCAATAAGAAAGGAGTTGAACCCGCCTCCCAGAAGACGGGTAGTAAGGTAGCTAGGCCAGACTAAGCTCCTATGAGCTTTATAGTCGCGGAAGCCAGGCTAAACTTCACTGGGTAGGGTTAGGGCTAGGTTAGGTTCAGGGTTAGTGCCTTGTTATTACCTAGTTGTTGTAATTACTATAATAAGTAGAGGAATAGAACTGTAAAATAAAGTGCTAACAAAGAATTTATACTGTGTAATAAAAATATTACACATAATATTTCTAAAATAAATTATTTGCTTTAATATTGTCAGTGTACTAAGGCAATACAACACACACATATACAGAATGTGTGTGTGTGTGTGTGTGAATATATAGGTCTAAATGCTGGATGATTGTATTTGAATTGCATATATATTTTTAATCAATTTTTTTTTTTACAGTTAAGCATAATAAGCATAATAGTCTTTTTTTAATTGCATAATAAAATGTTTATTTACTCATAAAATCATGGCATAGACTATGATTAACTGTTTGCATCTATTTGATTTAATTTAAATGGTCATATTTTCAAAATGCGTTTATTCAAACTGCTTCGATTTACCATAAATCTGTTCAATGTAAAAACAATTAAATTAATTAATTTGATCTTTTATTAATTTGATTCATTAATTTGATTAATTTGAAAATAAATAAAATAAAATAAAATAAATTTTTTTTTTTTTTTCTGAACCACACAGCTCCTCCTTGTGGCCACTAAGCCTGGATTAAAACACCCTGCACCAGTAACTGAAAAAAAAAAAAAATACTGGTCCAACAGCTCATGTGTGTATCACAGCACCCATAGAATAACATTCTATCCATAGTGTTTTTTCCTACAACAGAAGTTAATAAAGACAAAAACAGCCTGGTTACAAACTTTCTTCAAAGGATCTTCCTTTGTTTATGGCAGAGCAAAGAAATTCATCCAGCTTTGGAACTAATTGAGGTAAATGATATGATGACAGATTTTACATTTTTGAGTGAACTATTCCTTTAAATTCACCACCAACATCGTGCCAATACAGCAGCCTGCTCACTGCTGTTTACAGTTAGTCATACAGTTATGACGACACATTACTTTGTTAATTAGCAGGCCATGGCTCCTGTTGTCAAGGTGAGCTTTCTTTCTCTTTCACCTCTAGAAATATAACAGATTATTACTCATCTGTGCATGAGTAAGCAAGCGTGAGAGCCTTTTCATAACTTGTGTAAAGACAGAAGTGTGTTCAGAGTCCAAACAGAATTTCAGTGCATCTTAATTATAGTATTAAATGCTGTCAATCCTGATGGGACAGGATGCAGAGTATTTCGTAAACATGATGACCAGATTTATGATTCATAACAATGTAAGGAGAACAACATTACTTTAAATATTAACTTTAAATGCTGGAGCTCTTTAAAGGTGGATTCTAATTGGCTGTAAATGTTTTTATCTTAATCAGATTTTAATGATCATATGACAAAAAAGATCCTGAAGTGAACGCCTCAATCATGTAAACATATTCATTGTGGGAATCTGTACTTTTTGAAATGTGATTGCTTTTTGTTGTGGGCTTTTTTTCATGACAACGCAAGAAAATTTAACTGCAAATTTGCTAATATTTGAAGATACGACGATTCGAAACAGCCCGTTAATGCTGTGGAGGGAGATTGCACACTGTCCTCTAGTGGCTGAAGGGGAAGGCAGCTTGGCAAGCATTACTGGCTCAATTTTTATTTTTTATATCAATGACCAGTAACTGTTCTCACTATTCTTAAAAACACAAAACAGCGCCAAAAAAACCCCCCAAAACCATACCGAGAACATTTTCTTTAAGTTAACAGTTTTCTCTCGCACAATCTGCAGTTGATCTGGATTCGCTGAGATATTGCCATCCAGAAACGAGGGATGTAATCCAAGCGGCATCAAGTCAAATTCCATCCACCTGCATTCCTCCAGACACACAGCCAGTTTACTCAGCGCCAGCCTACAAATACAAGCAGAGGGATCTACTTGTCCTTTCCAGATTATTGTTTTAACATTGTTTGCTCCATTTTTAATGTTTCAAGACGATTTGTCCTTGCAAGTTAAAAAGGAAGGAAAAACGAATCATATGAGCAGCCCAGCCTGAACCTTCAGAGTATATCTATGTGTTCATTGTTCCCTGTCTTCATTCCTAGCATGCCTGCTCACAGTGCCAGAGTTATGAAGAGGCTAGAGGAGGCAGAAGAAAATCAAGGTTGAGGTGTGATGATGAGTCATGATCCATTATAGGAAGTGAAAAAAATAGTTAATAAAAAATATTGCAGAATTTTATCTCAGGATCAAGCAAGTGGAAGGAGACAAAGTAAGGCAAAGGGTGTGAAAAAGCTAAAAGTGGTGTGCTTCACAAAAAAAAGCTATTCTTTCCTCATGCCTATAGTGTGACGCACAGTTTTTCGACATGCTGAAATCCAGCATGGTTAGCGGGTATTTTAACTTCCACAAGTGTATGAACAAATTCCATCATCTGTTTATGAAAGCTTTGGCTATCAGCCTTTTTTATCACATCAACACGGAATCATAACTTATCCGTTTTATTTTGCTTAACAAATTATTGTGCACAACTCTTCAAAGCGCTGTCTTCAGATGTTGTCTTGGTAACAAAACAACTTGTTCTACCTCAGAAATAACTTCACTTTTTAATGTAATTGTACAGCAGTGCAGAATAAAGGCTGTTCACACCAATACAGATGTTCGGCATGATAATTTACAATACCTAACTTCAGAAAATACAGCAGATAGCAATGCAACTTGTACCTGCAATGTGCTTACTTCCTACAAAAGGTAACACATTGTTGAAATGGTCCATGTGACATCAATGGCTGAACCATAATTTAAAAGCTACAAGAATACATTTTGTGCACAAAAGAAAAGTACAACTTTTTCGGAGTTTGACACATTTTCCGAGAGTAGCAGTTGAATCACTGATGTCACATGGACTATTTTAACAATGTCCTTACTACCTTTCTGGGCCTTGAATGTTTCAGTTGCTTTGCTGTCTATGAAAAGTCAAAAAGACCTAGTATTTCATAACACACACAAAAAAAGATAATCTCTTATGGGTTTGGAACAACATTAGGGTGAGTATTTAATGATAGAATTAAAATTTTTGGATGCACTAACCCTTTGTCATTAAACTGAATTCACCCAATCTCATACTATTTAATTATCTTATCAATTTAAAAAAAAGTAAGTTAAACGGGTTTAGATGACAAAAAGGTGTGTAAGTGGCGACGCAATTTTCATTTCTGGCTGAACTATAACTTCAAAGTCAAAATAATAAAGAATACAGCCATAATTTAGCAGAATACGTTGTAAAAAAAATGAGATACCTCAAGATAAATATGTTCCACCCACATGACAGAAGTAACACTTCTTTGTACTGCTGTAAACATACCCTGATAGACAGGGTGGAAACTGGATTATTCCGTCTCCAATTGTATTATTAATAGATCTTAACACAGAGATATGGAGGTCAAGAGGTCATGGGCCGGCTACCTTGACAACAGGAAATATCTCCACACTGTTATCTGGTTTCACAGCCGAAAAGTGTGGGTGTGTTGGCACCCCTTGCCGAGCTTGTGTGTGTTTGCCGGACAGTTGGGTGTAACCGTCATGGCCCAGACTGAGGTCAGAGAACTTGTTCGTGACCTTGGCAGCTTCTTTTAGACTTTCCTCATTCCTGTGATTTCTCTCTGGAGCTCTAAACTGCAATTTCATCCATTAAAGCTGCCAGGGTGTCCTTGTTTCATTACAGCAACATCACAGCCAAAATTAAACAGTCCACTTAAAAGGTTCAGTGCTCGGATAGTGTATTGAAGCTGTGTAAAATCTTCCTGCAAAGGGATTAGTGACTTTGTTTTATCTCACTTATCTTGACTTTAAAAGAGGTGTGTGAGAAGCGTGCCTTATTCTCCCTGACAGGTTTGTGGTAATACGAAAAAGACTTAATGCTTTCTTATGTAAATGAAGGCTGTACTGAGAGGCTGTTGCCTGGTTGTTTTCATGCACAGGTTTGAAGTGGGTGAGAGAGGGCAAGTATTTGTTGGAGCAAGCGGTGAAACGAACATGTCAACAGGTGTATCCATTACTGTGAGTTACATAAGGAAAACCGCAAACACTGAGACACATGAGACGACTTGATTGGGACTCGTTGATGAAGGATGCCCAGAAAATGTAAAAGTTTCTTTTTAAAGTTTAGAATGAAAAGTCAATGTAAATAAACTATGGTTCAAAAGTTTGCAGTCAGAGAGATATATAAAAAAAAAAAGTATGCTTTTAGTCAGCAAGGATGCATTAAATTGACCAAAAGTGACATTTCATGCTACAAAATATTTCTATTTAAAATCTAATTCAAAGAATCCTAAAAAGAAATGTATTAAGCAAATTATTAAGCATCAGTTAATTGAATTTTAAAATATATTAAAATAAAATTAAACAATTAAATAAATGTAACTTAATATTAATGACTACTGTATGTAATGAAATACATAATTCTTTGTGAGCAAGATACTTTTTTTAAAAACTAGCTATTACAATCATTGTGGAATTGTGACTTTACAATTTAAGTTGTAAAATGTGTTGAATGTAGCTGATAATACTATACTCTTATACTGGAGTAATTGACTCCAGACTAATAAAATATTGATTATTAATGCACACCCGAGTTAGTAATGCAGCCATGATATGAAGCAGAGAAGCTGTTACACTCCAGAGTATTCCAGTAACCTAAAATGATTATGTGAGTCAAAATACTTCTTACAAACAGCATAATATGCTGTTACCAGTTTGGAAATAAGACAAAGCAATATTTCAATTATCATTGATTTGATTGCACAGATACTCAAACTGAACTGAGCTAGACAATGATTTCTTTATCTGAAAAGTTAAAGTTAAGTGACTGAGTGTTTAATCTTGTCATTTTACATTACTGACACTCTATATCTCCTATTTTGATACTGCTAAGTGCTTTGACACAATCTCTGTTTTAATAGCACTCTGTTGTAAAAGTGCTATTTAAATAAAGGTGACTTGACTTAAACTTGAATGGCTGGAGTTCCCTTTCTGTGGAAATCTGCAGAGTTTTCTGTGGGATACTTATCTTCACAATCTTCTAAGCAACACTAAATTGACTTCCTATGAAAACATGTCATCATATTCCTCTACTCTGCAAGACACAGTTTTAACCCCTAATGTCTATCACAGTCTCCCATTCTGACCTCATGTGCTCTCTGGTCAGAGAAGCGCTCAGAACATTCAGTTACTGTCTTTTGTCACTCTGTTCTTTTGTGTTTCTGTGACGTGCGTTGGGATGTATATCAGTGTCTCCAAACGCCATTAAACATTCACATGTTCTTTATTTCAGAGCTATTACAGGAAGCTCATGTTTCATTAAACCCTCCTCTGTTTGACCACAAGCCATCGTTCTATGTCGGCATTCGCGATCATCGTTAACAGATGTCAGACTTCCAACATAAGAATGACCAGTAACATCTGCCTTCTTCTTCACTTTTTTCTTTTTATTTCCACTGCACTTGTTATAAGCGTCCGATGTTTCATCAACTACGCAAACTTTAATGTTTCTATTCTCTTTAGGTTATATGTTATGAAGGTCACGCTGAGTCACATTTACTGTGTCTATGTTTTGCATTAGAGGGAATCCCATGAACAGTGATCTCACCTCTCAAAAAGCTTCCGGACCTGATAGAGCCCTCTGGCTGGAGGGAGGGAGGCAGACAGAGGCTGAGCTCAGTCAAACAGGGGTGACGCAACGAGTTAGTGCTGCACTGTTGAGCCTCTAAACCCAGAAATGTTCTAAATCAGGATAGCCCAAATTATTTGTTTTTTTCCCCCAAATTATTGGACAAGAAGCAGCATGTCCCAAATCCTGTTTCTGTATATAGACTGGAATATCACAGTTTCTTTGGGTCGTGTGCCATTATGTAACTATAGCAATGCCCTATACCATCTACACAAAGCACACTAGAACCTGCTAAGCAGTGTACAAAATGGGCTATTAATCAAGCACAGACATGCAACACTCTTATGTAAAATAGTCATTTCTTTTACATAAAAAAATTGCAACACGATTCATTATTCATTTAAAATAATATTGTGTTTATCATTGCTTTCTGTTTCTGTATACACTCTTTTCCTTCAAATAAATTTATAATATATATAAATTTCTTTGACGGAAATTTATATATATAATAATAATTAAAAAACACTTATTTCTATTTGATAAAAATGTACTTCAATACAATTTTACATGTTTTAGTCTATTTTCTTTGAAACAGTTATGGTAACGGAAACACAGTTTAATATAATTCCTATTGAAATTTGCATTTTGTGTATTTAAAAATATTTGTAATGAATTTGCAATTTAGTATATTTAAAATATTCACTTTAAATGTAATATTAAATAAGACATAATAGTTAACATTTGAATCAAATACTTTACAGGTGTTTTAGAATGTTAATCATCACATAGAAATACAGTGTACTTCTGTAAAGCATATCATTAAAATTACATCAAATGTAATTTAAAGAAAACTTAAGTGTATTCTGTGTTGTTTAATTAATATTGTTTTATCAAAAAATACAGTTCAAAAAACGTTTAAGATATGGAGTACAACTGCAAGTAGACATTTATTAAAATCAATTTTTTGGGTTGGAGACTGTGAAACCAGATCAAAAAGATTATGAGGTAAAGAAAAGGGATGTTATATTACAAAGCATTTCAGAAAAATCAGTCATCTTTCAATAACATGTGTCTCATCTCTTAGACCTTTCCACACGTTGGTTTGTCTCCCTCTTATAAAGACCAGAAAATGCTATAAAGTGTGGCATTTAAGAAGAGAATATGAGACTAGAAGACTCTGAATGACATGTTATTCTCTTTGTATGTCCAGCTAAAATCCCAAGTGCCTGTTAACTCACAGACTTTGGCAACTCAAAGTCTACTTGCTTTTTCAGTCTAACAGAGGGAGTGTGAGACTTGTGGGGGCAGGAGGAGAAAAATCCAGAATCCGAGACTTTTTACATAGTCTTCTGGTTGGACCTCTACATAAAAGTGGTCCAGCAGGTTTTAAAGAGTCAGTGTCCAAGAGGACCTCTGGGGCCGGCTTAGCAAAACTTTCCCAAGACCACTTAATAGAAAGGTTGGGGATGTAATGCTGAAAGTAGTGTCCAATATTGTTCTTACAATCTTAGGTTCCACAGAGATTTGTGAGCAGATGCCACATGGCAGAGAGCCTCAATCCTCTTGCTGGAGGTCTAGTTTCAGCACATCTCTCTCTAACTTTTACTTAGCAGTTAATAGGGTGGGTGTTATTATAGTGGTTGTAGGAGAATTATAAGATCTAGCTGGTTGCTATAGTTTTGCTACATGATTGCTAGAGCATTGACACATTGTTACCGGGAAGTTCTGTGTGATTGTTAGAGTGTTTTTAAGTGGTGCAAGGATATTCATAAGGTGTAGGTGGTTGCTAGGGTAGTGCCACCTTGTGGGTGGTTGCTTGGGTGTTGCTAGGAAGTATGGCTGGTTGCTAGAGTGTTCCCAGGAAGTTCAGGGTGGTTGTTAATGTTTTTCTTTCTTTCTTTCTTTCTTTCTTTCCTCCCCCTTTTTTGTGCTTATGTTTAAGGTGTTAGAATGTTGATAGCTTGTCGTGTGTATTTACTTGAGCACTGATAGGGTCTTTCTAGGAAGATACTGGCAGTTGTTAAGGTGTAGCTATGGTGTTGCCAGAAAGTTTTGGGTTATAAGGAATCAGATTTTGAATGAATAGCTGTGTATTCAAGTGTACAACAGCCAAATATAAATATAGTTAGACAGAAAAAAGTGGGAAAGTGACTCAAATCTCAAAATGTGAATTAAACCTATGGAAGGAGTTGATGGGAGATGATGGGAGATGACAACGATGGCATGTATCATTATAACTGAAATCAGAGCACATTAGAATAATTTAATCAAAATCAAAACTGATAATTGGACTATGCCAAGCTATGTATTATGTTCTACAATATGTCTAATATAATAATAATATCTAGTTCTGTCTGAAGTTAAAGTGTGACAGGAAGGTAAGGTACATTACATGGTAATGGCAATAACATTTTATTACACTATTTTGAGTGTTTTTTTTGTTTTTTTTGTTGAGGGAGTGGCTTTTGTGAGCTTTTGGGCTGGGATTTGTTCATCTAATCTGGCAATGCTGAATCTGGATGATACTTTTTCTGACAATCCTTATTATATCGCATTCAAACTGATATGCTAAGAACATATTCACCCATGACAACACCACACAATTCCACTGATTTGCTCAGAGATTCATAATAGCATATCACCACTGTTTTGTCTTTGCAGTAGAAAAGCTGAACCCAAAAACAAGTGTGAAGCAAAAAGAAACAACAAGAAAGCAGATAAGCCATTCCAGAAAAGACACGTCCTTGTGATTGTAGCCTAATCCTGCTTGAATAAGTGATGTCCCAGCGATAACCGCTCAAATAAAGCAAGAAAGAAATTCCATGTTCAAGGTTTCGGACAGATTGGCACCAGAGAATGGGACTAAAACCAAACTCTATGGTATTTCAAAACCTTTCCATCTTTATGGTATCAAAATCAGGCATCTTTGGTTTGCATACACCTTCAAAAACAAATCAGGTAGTATTCTGCTTACCTTTAGAGTCCCCACTGGCATGAATCTGTTTGGCTGTAGTGCTCTCTCCAGACCGTCCACATGGACCTCCTGACCTGCTATGCCCATTACTGAGACTCCTTTTGCGTTTACTGCCCTTAAACCAGCTGAAAGCCCGGCCTAAGGATGAACCCCTTTTCTTCTTCTTGGCCTGCTGCAAGGCCAGTATCTCAGTAATGTCTTTGGGCACCAAATCCCCCGCAGAGCTGCTCCTGGACATCCTGAGACCAATGACCACTGATCTCTGACTGCTCTCCTATTCCACTCAAAACACCTGCTACAACATCAAGACAAAGAAGAACATTTAACGTTTATATTCCTGAAAAAAAAAAAAGATTTTTTTTTTTATATATATATATATATAAAAATATATATATATTTTTAATTTGTATTAAATATAGTTTAAAACATGTTTAATAGAAATGTGTTATTTTTATTCATGCTAGTTTCATATGGTTTTAAAAAATTGTATTAACCATTTTCAAGAAAAGGTTTAATTTAAAACCACTTTAAAAACATTGGAATTCACACATTGTAACTGTAACATTCAAATCAATTATATATATGCATTAAAAATGAATAAATACCAGAAAGTTTTTGAACAGTTGCACCACATGATATTTTCCTGAACCACCTTGTTATAATATTATGTAACATCATTTGAAATAGTACATGACTTTTTGACCTTAACACACCTGCTTTGTTCTTTTTTATAAGTTGGGTGCTCCACATGACTGTGACGTGGTTGAAAGTTTCCTCAAATATCAACAAGCAGCAAAGCAGTTTTGTTTAAATATTTTTTCCTAACAAATTGCAACTCCTATTATCTACCCAAATAATCAGTCCAATCTCAATTCTAACCCAAATATCTATCAAAAGTCATGTTTTTCCAGGACCAGGATCAGAATATTTGTTAAAGGTCCAGTCCCTCTTGAGCATCATGGGGTTGATTGTGCAAATCGGGAACTGAACCCACAACGTTTTCATTACCAGTTCAGATCTTTAACCATTACCCCACACTTCTGTGTAACAGAAGAAATGCTCAGTAGTCAGCAGCCACTTATGCGACTGTGTCTATTACAAGTCTCTCTTAGAACCCAAAGAAACAGTGACATCTGAGAAAAGTTACTATTACTCCCTCTCCAAAGATGCTTCACATTTGTTCTGTATCAGGTACTTGCAAGTCCCGTTTTAGCATTCACGTGCAAATGTAGTGCCTATACCCTCATTCCCTGAAAACGTTTATTCTCGCTAAGCCTTCTAATCTCAGTCATGGTGCGAGAACTGGAGGTATGAGAGACAAAACAAAAGTAGAAGAGCGTATGGGAGAGAAAAACCCTCTACCTCATGCAAAAGCAGGCAGTGAAGTTCCTCTCTCTCTCTAAGAAAATATTCAGAAGTAAACTCCACTATATCCAAGAGATTCGGTTCGCTGCTACTGACCATGTATTCTTTATTTCTCTCTTAATTTCTCGATCGTACCTCAGCACAATAATTCTACAGCAACAAAATCTCTGGATGGAGTAACACACACCCCAATTACACTCTCACAAACCCAAACTCTAACACAACATCACACTTACACAACTACAGCGTGCAACTCAAAACAGTCGTCACATTCCCAAACACACATTTTATGGTAACACACATACAAATACGCACAAAAACACCGGAGGGTACCTTGCTTTCCTTTCTTGTGTCCTTTTGTCAGTGTTTCTCAGTGTGTGTCTTGTCTTTGCTGCAGAGCTGTGTTGTACTGTTTATTCAGCTCTTTTTGGGTGAGTGGAGCTCCATGCTGGTCAGTCCTCCCCCTCCTGTCCTGTCTCCTGGTCACCATTCAACGCAGTGCAGAGAGGAACTGCAGTTCACACGTGTATTCCACCCAACTATTTCACAATGACAAGCTGGCTCCCTCCCTCCCCAACTCTCTCCTCCTCTTATCGCTCTCTCTCTTTCTCTCTCTCACGCTCCCACCAGAATGTACACACCGTTTCCCTCCTCTGTACCTTCACTTATCGCTTTTAGACATCGTCTGTCCGCTCCTCCTGTTTCTTTACCTCATGCACTCATTGGTTTTTGTTAACTTATACTATCTCATCCCAATCAGAGGTGGTGGAGAGACACCATCCAGGTTGGTTTTGGTTTCGAAGCATTGACATGAAAACAAAAGGCTAATTCAGCATATGAAAAGCAGACAAGTGTTGCACATGCCACATGTTCATTATGAGCTACAGGTGATTTATGGACTCTGAAACCTGAGATGTACGTGTCTTTGGACATGATTGACAGGCTTGTATACTCTACTAGTTAATGAGGCTAAAAATTAAATAGTAAACCAAAACATGGAAAAAATGTCCTCTTTTTGTCTCCTAAGCATGCAAAATGTCCGTAGATCATGTTTGTAATTAACATAAGGATATATCATTATCTACAGCTATAAACTATAAATAAAAATAAAGAATGACAAATCCATTATTACAACTTTATCGAAAAAAATAAAAAATAAATAAAAAGTAAGAAAAAGTCACATAACAAAAAGTACAATAGTTCATCACTGATACTAAACTAACACTGGGTTGCTTTGATAGGACACCTGTGGGAACTTGAAAGAAAATTACATCATAAATCCATTAAAATGACCATCATTTTGAAACCAGCTGGTTAAAAGTAAGTTCGGCTGTGAGAAACTGTCTGCAAGCAATTGTTTGCAGATGCTACTTAATATTTTGTATCTTAATATATTTTTGTAGCTAATATAGTGACAGCCATACATTTTAAAGAGTGGCTCAAGTGTCCAAATACTTTTGGGGTCACTGTCTGCCTTAATGAGGTCTGGTAACCAGTGGAGACGGTTAAAAGAGAGTATGTGCAGGGACTTGTCTCCTTAATGTATTGAGTAGCTCTTTAACCTCTGATGGTGATTCACCCTCTAGGGAATTTTCTCTTGAACTTTGAGAGCTTGGTTGCAGTGAATTCGCTATTTTCGTTTTTTAGCAGCACAGAGAAGCCACAGAAAGCAGTCTAAGAATAGCAGAGCTAATAGTGATGTCATATCCCGTGGGAATTAGTGGAAAGGGATCTGTTACCCGGCTCATCTGGTTTCGTTTTAAAACCTGCCTGACGTTGAGCTGAAAGATGTGAATGTTCGACTCTGATGACATCCTGAGATTATGTTTTTTGTCTGTTGCTAATGGTTTCAAGTTCATAGCACAGGTTACTTAGTACATTGTACATACTAAAGTCTGGACTATGGCAGTCTATTTAAGTTATCTTTGAGGATATAGTCTGAAACAAATAAAACAGTTTACTCCGTTCAGATTTGCTTTTCCAAATTAAGAGATTGGTTCATGTTCCATACATGTTTACATTTAAATGGCTGGTTAGCATCCACTAAAGCTCTGAAACCTTCCACCTCCCCAGCTCCACCTGTATAGATCTGCTATGGGTTATTATCAAGCAGCAACCTCCCGCTCTCTCTTGTGAAGCCAACAAGAAAGTGACTGCAATTCATCAACTGGCCACTAGTAGCTGGCTGCAAAAGAGGATTTTTGAGAAAACGGGTGACATTGTAGACATTACGTTAATGTTTTTTTCCAGTCTACGGTTATTATAAATACTTGTGGAGCATCAGCAGGTCTTAAAGGTGCACTGAATAAATTTTAGCGGCATCTAGGGGTGAGTTACTTGTTACTTGTTCATTATTGTGTCCATGAAAAACACAGTGACGAAACATGCTCTGTTTGTTCTTCAAGGGCTACTATACAAACAAGACGGCAACTTTCATGTAAGGGGACCCACGGTGTGTGTAGATATAAATATCTCATTCTAAGTTAATAAAAACATAATGGTTCATTGTGTAAGATCTTTGTACACCTTTTAAAACATAGTTACATATAATACATTGCATTTCTATCAATAGAAATATTACGCACTGCACCTTTAAATACTGACAGCACTGTTGGACAAAAGACAATAAAGTCGCATCATATCCTTTACCATGCTAAAACTTTTCATGATAGAAATGTGCTCTGCCACTTGATCTAATTATGTAGTATGTTACTGTGAAGCTGTTTGGCTCTTGATTTGTCCTATGGGATTTTTCAGAGATGTGTCAAAGCGGTCTGTCAATGTTTACTCAAGAGTCTCGCAAACAATCTGATTTCTGAGTTTCTTTTGTCTGAATCCTAAAAAGAGACAACAAACTATGAGCCTCTGCGAAGAAATCAAGTCTTGTTGTCTGGCGCAACCCTTCAGGAACTATGTTTAATGTGTTGTCTATGTATTTTCCACCACGCCATTTACAGGAAAATTTAGTGACTGTAAACAGAGATAAGGGAGACGTGTGTGTCAGGATATGTACCCAGGACGACTCAATATGCTCTGTAAACACAAGCCTGCTTATTCTTTAGAGCTTGTTTGACTTTCTTTTTGCTTTGAAAAGCACAGATGGAGAACCTCAGGCCCTGGCCTTCTTCCTCGCACTGGGCTGGACCAGCAATGATCCAGTAAATCAGCGCTATCTGGGGATCACATATTGGATCTGTTTTCTAGGGTCACAGAGTGAAGATACATGCACACAATTGTCTTCAGCCAACCACAGATTGTACATGATCATTAACCATTAAAGGCCCACAGATTTCATGTGTTTCATCAAACAAGGTTAAAATATGTCATGGATGTTCTGTCAGCAACCTCTGTATTGTACAGAGAGAGAAGAAAGACTTGTGGGGGATTGGGTGGGGTTATTGTGAGTCAGACTTAAACTCCCTATGAACACATTGAAATGTTTAAATGTTGCTATAGCAACTATGAAGAAAACAGTCATTCTCTGCCTTCACAAAGCCTCAGTGTTTTGTTGTGAAAGTATGGAGCTCAATCTGCGGGTATATTTTGAGTACTACTATACACAATCATTTACCACTAGAAGAAACTCAACCTTGGCAGATCCTTTGATCATTGGATTGCATTGGGAAAACAGAACATTTCCTCATTTCCAGTTAGATAAATCAAGCCTCTCTCAAGGTTACCAAAGTATTGCTTGCGAAAAACGTTTATTTTTAGTTTTAACCAAAGTGATTTACAAATGAGGAAAGCACTGGCAATTTATCATAAGGATATTGCTTTGTTGTGTTTAATGGGATAAGTTAGTTTTGTTGTGTTGTTAGTCTCGCGGTGCAACTAAATTCCAAAGAAGATACTATCAAAGACAATCTGGGCTAATATGCAAAACTGTCATGAATTGCAAATATAGGACTGTGTTGAGATAGCATATTGGTTTAACTGAGAATCAAACACAACCCTTGGGTTCCTGTACTGGCTGCAGGAAGTTGCTGAACCATCTGTGATGGATATTCTAACAGGTACAGCACAGTTGGTCTATGCAGTTTGCCAGCCAACCAGCATTTGTGGTTGTTATGGATTTTTAAAGGCCTTTAGTTATTTTCCTCCTTCTGTGTTTTATCTGGCTCTGAAGTTGATTTGTATTGAAACTTCTAATAGTATAATATATTTCACAGCTTTTACAATTATGCAGAAATATTCAAACTTAATGGGGAATAAGCCCCAGTAAAATACCACTGTGCTTAAACATTGCTGATAAATATATGTAGATGAGACCCTAACCCTAACTGACAGAGAAATTATTTTTAAAGTTATGTGTTTTTTTTTCTATTAGCTGAGCCTGTGTATGGCGTGAGCACATCAAAAGTGAAGCAAATATTTGTATCTAATATTTGTATTACGTATACAGTATTTGTATACGTAAACAACATATGCTGTTCTATGTCACCAGCACCTTACACAGATACACTGTTTACATTGCTTACGCTTCGATCTGACCATAAACAATGTATCCAAAAACATATGGTGCATACGTTGTTTAATTATGTGATGCTCTCCAAAATGGCACTATAGGGTGACACAGAGGAGACGAATTGTTGAAGAAATTGTTATTTTTGTTTTCTTTGCACACAAAGAGTTTTCTTGTAGCTTTATAACATATATAACCACTGATGTCACATGGATTATTTTAATAATCTCCTTTCTATGTTTCTGAGACTTAATCGTGTAAAGATGCTTGCAGTCTATGTAGGGTCAGAAGATGAATGAAGGTCTTACGTTTTGGGTAAACTATCCCTTTAAATTTAAACCAGCCAACAGTTGGCTGTTTTTAGTTTAAAATAAAACCCACAAGAGTCAGAATAAGTTCTTAAAACCTTAAAACTCCTATTTGGCACCCAGGTTCTATTGCCCTTTTCTCTGCAAATCCCTGTAGCAAAAAAGCAATAACAACTAAATAACAACCCCCCGTTACACAGGTGCTTTCAGTAAATCTCCCACTACTCTCGTGGATGGGAGCCGAGGCAACAGTCAGGAAATCCCAACTGTCCACTGGGTTAAGCCCTCCTCTCCCAGTATTGTATTATCTCTCCCTCTCTTTGTCCTCTGCAGACTGGATTTCCTTCTGTACCACTGAACTTCACAGCCAGTGACACAATCATAAATACACACAATTGACCAAACCAATCACATAAGGACACAAATACACAATTCACACACAAGCTGTAAAATTACAATCAGATAATTCATGAAAAAAATTTGAAAGTGTCATTTACTCACCTTTCAAACTTACTCCCTTCTGTAGAACACAAAATTATATATTTTGAAGAATGTTCATGCTGCTCTTTTCCATACAGAAAAATAATAGTGATCAAAAGCTGGCGTTTCTTCAACAACTTTTTTGTTGTTGTTACACTGCACTGAAGAATTATTTATTAAATGATAATTAATTATTTAATTATTGGGTGAACTAGCCCTTAAAAATATAAACTTCAGTAAAGGTAAAGACAGTAAAATAGTCAACACTAATACATTACGATCTCTGGTTGCACATATGCAGTCTAGCCAAACCCCAGCAGGCACCAGACGGGTGCTCTGGTACCACAACTTTAGCCCTAATGAGACCCACATAGTTTCAGTGCACACTCATTACTCTGTCACAAAAATTATGGACAAAGTACATCTTGGCAAGCGTCCCCATTTTTTAAATCTCCTTCATCAAGCCAGAGCTCCAGAATGAAACGCATGGAAGGTTTCAATTAGACATTCTGGCCTGTGATGAACACTTTGTTTTAGAGGCTTCCGTGCCTTCATGCCTCTGTCTGTAATAAGGCATTGACGTGCCAAGCTCCCAGAGCATCACAAATTTTACAGTTTAATATTACCACTCAATTAATTCACCAGTCTTCCAGTGGCTGGTCAAATCAGGTTCACAGACTGTTTTCCAAACAGTCCAGCTTGAATAATCCATCTTTATTAAAGAGTGTCATTCTTGTAGATGTGGATTTGCTCAAGTGTACAATGACAATTACCAAATTATAGAATGCAAGTTTTCAAGTAAATAATTTATAGTTAGCCTACAAGCTAACAAGCTGACTAGTTTGTACACTGTTAGCCGGTTAGTCTGCCAGCTCAGAATACAAGTAACTGATTAGCCTGTTATTGTAGCACTCTGCTAGCACAGGGTGTGTTGTTTTTCCTTGCTTGTCCAGCTGTGTTTTCTACATTGCTTAACATTTCTGAGTCTTGTTTTCCTGTTGTTGTCATATTGCTGAAATGTGCATATTCAACCAATCGAGCATGTGGAAAGGTGGGATCTACAGGAACAATGCAAACATCCCAAACCTAGACATTTTAGGCAATTTAGAAATCCCACCCAGGACATGTTTAGGGAAAAAGAGGATGTATGCTACGTGCCTTTATGCTGGCCAATAACCCTGCTAGCATATTTTTAGTATATACTTTTACAAAAAATAAAAAAACAATCTAGATACTTGTATTTTGTTTGCTGAGAATACATTACAATAATATAAAATGTTTTTGAACAGATAAAATATTTCTTCTTGTAGTCCAAGGTATTGATGGGAAAAATACTCTATAGTGGCTTTTAACATGTCCCCTTAATATATCACAATTATAAATGAACATCAAATATTCTACCTTTTGAGATACCTAAAAAAGTCCCAATAACTAATACTTTTGTCATGTAAGCACACTATAGCAAAATAAATACACTGGGCCAGATTTGTAATAGGATAATGATCTGCAAACCATACTGGGAACAAATTCCATGTTCACAAGAATGTGCAAGCATGATTTCAAGCCTTCAGACCACTTCCAGGTTGGAGGAGCACATCTGGCTGTATTCTCAGAGTCTGAGGCTGTATATGCCTACAGAGCCAAACCAATGACTCACAGAGATGTGGCTTTGACAAGAAACCACTTCTTGAAGGCAGGACACAAAAGAGCTTCATAACTCCGCCCTATTCATAACATCTGCCATAGACAGACAATCAGACAGATGCGGCTGAAATCACTGTTTACTGAAGACAAAAAAAGATGGAACTGCACAGACACATTCAGCCTTGATGCTATTACAGAGATATTATTGACCACAATTATTTGTCTGTTTGTCTTTTTCTTTCTTGCCAGTGTCATTCTTTGCTGACTTTAAGGTCTTTGACATTACCGTTTCGTCCTTTTCGCTCTGTTCACACACTCAGGCACAGGTCCAGGCATGATGTTTGGTCTCTCTCTTTTTTCCTACTCTATTTAAGAGACACGCTGAGAGGCCAAATGTCCCGAAATTCCTAGACTTTGCTTCATTTGCACAAGAAAAGACAGCAATCATTGTTTCTTATGTCAGTTTTTCTTCTCAGACAGTCTGGAAAACTGTACAGAGATTTTAGAACGTTAAATTATGACCTACACTAAAGAATCTTGAACACACAATAGGTTCTTTTAAACACAGGAGGTCTATGAGAACTCAGCTTGAAGTTGTCAGTATGCAGATGCACAAAACCTGGGGATAAAGTGGACAGAATATTCCCAGGCTTTGGTTCTTTGGCTTTTCAGTGCTCCTTTGGGCATTATGTGGTTGAGCATCCCAGTAAACACATGGATGCTTTTGTTTGTCACACTTTCCATTCTGTTATTCATTTATGCTTTCCTGGATCCATATTTTAATGCTGTTTCCCTGAAATAATCCCTTGACTTGGTTTATTTGTGAAAATTACACAACCTCTTATGTCACTTATGCTGAGTTATTTTTTATCTTGTAGGTCACTTTTATTAAGATGAATGCCGCAAAAAAGTAAAAAGATTACATGACAATAATTTAGACAACCATGTGTTAGACAATGCATGTTCAAACCGCTTCACAAAAACAACTTCTGTAAATGCTGTATTATTAAATGTTGCATGCCAGACCAATTGACAATGTTACTTTGTAAAGAAACACTCCTACAGTACAAACTGCCTA
>JAUCMU010000039.1:7298906-7309301 GCA_032275025.1 Enteromius treurensis
TGAAATGAGCAACGCTGAGAAACAGCCAATCAGAGCAGACCTCCTCATTACTATTCATGAACCTTCCAAATAAGGCAGAAACAGACTGTTTCATTCAAGGGTAAAATCCTAGGGTTGTAAATGGACCTGTAAAAAAAAATGCCTGTTTCTGGGCATTTTATCCCCTTACCTAAACTATACCTTCTATGTACATATCAGAGAACAATTTTAAATATTCTCTCAATGCATTCTATGGCACCTTTAAGATTAAAATGTAGTTTAGAAATGTCTAGCAAAAGGATCTCACTGTAGTATTTCCCCTTTAATAGCTAATATCCAAATGTACAAATGGCATGATTTTCCTTTGAGGTTCAGCTAATATTAACATACATTTTTTTACTTTAGTTGTATATGCTCGTTGGACTTTATTATTGCAGGGGAAAAAGCAAGTACTCCCATTTAAAATTATAGTGAGTTCTAATGCTTTGTTTTAGTTTGTAATTGCATGCAGTTGATATAGAGACATAATTTGACTATTTCCTGTCCACGAGAATATAGTCAAAACAAAAACCGGTCCATGATATAAAAATGTTTGGACACCTCTGGTTTAAGTTACTCAGTCCCTGTCGTTCATGTGACATCAGATGTGATAAATGGGTGTTACATTCACTCTAACTGTATTCAAAACCCTCTGGCTCAGGAGGAGCTGAAGGACCTTGCTGTTAAGGTGACTGAGGAAATCACCAAGGTCCATTCAGATCACCAAAGCCACCTGCAGGAACTACAAAAGCAACTGACCACCACTCACGATTCCAGCATGAAGAAAAATCGCTCTTATGTAGCTCAAGGACGCCGGGCCTCATGTGACCTCCAGCAGTACCTGCAGGGTGGGATCAAAGCTCTGGAGGAGTTCTACGAGCCCCGGTTAGTGTCCCTGCTGAAAAGACGTGAGGTCACCATGGATGCCCTCAGTAAGGTTAAAGAACAGTGCCAGGAGCTGAAGGTTCAGTTAGGACCACTGAGAGAAGAGGAGCAGATGCTGAGACTCCAGAGAACTTGTCTGGAGGAGAGGATCCAACTAATGGAAAGACAGAGGAGGGAGAATGTGGAACAATATCGGGTGAGTAATCGTCCCTGATTTTATATGAGGGTCATTTTAGTTATTGATTGTTTAATGTTCTTCATTCAGGACAGAGTTGATGCCTTAGAGGAGAACATCAGAGAACTGAAAACAGAGCTCAAGATCCAGATAAAAAAGACTGAAGAATTGGATATGCTGAAGAACAACATGACCAATGAGCTGTTCTTCTACAGGCAAGTGCAAACACTTTTTCAAAGAGTGTTTCTTATTTTAACTATTTTTATTTTACTATTACACCATGCATGTACCAAGTGATAAAACCTCCATTGTTAATGCATCCTCATCCTTACAACCTGCAACAAGACAGTTCTGTCACACTAAACTAGATAGCACCACCCACAGTGATTTGTCAGTGGCCCAAAAGCTTACTCTATTAAATAATAAAAGGGGGAAAGATTCCCCCAGGGCATGATGACCTCAATTTTTTTTTTTATTATTTACTGTAACTCATAAGTATGTAATTTAGTAATTCCATGAATTAGACATACATCTTTACTTTTCGTTAAAATCCATAAGCTAATTAAGTCAAATAAGACATGTATATAATTAAAATATAGGCTATTAAATATGGAAATATCCATAGGTTACACTTAATTTTAAGGTGTCATTGTTACAATGTAATTATACATTTAATTGCAGAGTAATATTAAGTATATATGTATTTACTATATGGTTAAGGTTAGAATAAAGGTTTGGTTTTAGGGTTACTTGCGTGTAATCATGCCTTTTTTTTATTGTTATTATAATAGTACGTATATGTAACATGTAAAAAGGACACCTTAATATGTCTTAAAATGTTACTGATGCATCATCAAGCTGAAAACTTTTTGTTTTGGATGATTACAAATCAGTGTTTCGTGGGCATAAAACTTTTGAAAAAGGGTGTGAAAGATTAAGTTTTTGTAAATGCTAACATTATTTACTATCTCTTTCTAAATTACAAAACAAAAACTTTTTAAGGAAAAAAGGGACATCACATTTCTGTAATGTTTTCCGTCTATAGGTATGCACGAGCAACCAAAACCAACAATGTTAATATTCACACTCTATAGAAGAATGCATATGTTTGCTTTTTTATTTTTTTTTACAAAGTGATATCACCCACTACTAGCCTGGCATGCATAATACAGCATTTTTCAGACAGTTTTGCAGATCCGCGTGAATGGGGATACTGGGGATACTATACAAAACTTTGCAAAAATGCTAAGATTTTTCTGTTTTTAGTTCTGATTGGCTGCGGCAGTACTGGTTTTACACTTTCAGTTTGGACAGACAATTTACTTATAATTGCAGAAAACTGCATTGCATTACATGTGGTTAGGATAGATAACGTCTATATTTTACGCCTTTAATGTTTTACAGAGAGCATGTAGAGGGCACCTGCAAGCAAGAGAACAATGTGGTGGTGGAGAAAACCTAATGAACTAAAGGTGGTGTTACTAATTTTCTTATTTATGTAAAATGTATATCATATATTCTTTTCATAGTTTAACGGAAACTGCCTCTCATCTCTTATAAATAGTCAGTCACCAAAACTGTAGCCCCAGTTTACCGAAGACGCACAACAGTGTTTTCTGCAAAGGTCAAATTAGATAAAAAATAAAATAAAAAAAACACTGAACAGCAAGGACCAATTGTGTAAGATATCCAAATCTTTATCTGACAAGTTACAAAGTTTATATTGTTCTTAAAACACTGTTTTGGTTGTGTGTATAAGAGGGAGAAAAGCTCATTTATCAGTTGGGCCTGTGAACTAAGTGCTTTCTTTTATAAGTGGGAAAAACAGGGACTTATTTGGGCCCTGTAGGAGAGCTCTATAAACATGCTGACTGCATGAGGTGAGAACGTTTAGATGAAGGACTGAGAGATGATGAATTAAGTGCTTTGTTGATTTCATGTGTCTTGTTAATAAGATCTTAAATAAACAAGAATGACTTAGAAATAGTGTTTATATGACTGGTACCTAGTTTTGAATAGAGTAACGTTATGAGGTCAGAGTGACAGGGAGACTGAAAATGTTGCTATTTTAAGACATTTTGGTGACTAAAATATAGAAAATTTGAATCTGGGTATTTACAAAAATAAAAGGCATTTGTTGAGGAACACTGTGTTTTGTTTGGGTCTCTCTTTTTTTTGGCCTTTATTTTTTAAACAATTACAAGTGGTCAGGCAGGCAAGACAGATCGTAGTTTACATTTGGTTGTAATTTCAATCTCAAATCTTTTTGTGGTCACTTATGAGTGAGGGAACTGCGGCAAATTCTAGACATGGCCATAAGGGAAGATGTGATATATGGCCTGTCCTTAAGTGCCTTCTGTCTTTTATCCTGTGATCTCTGCTGTTTTTGACTCCCACATTAAATAAACCGTACAAAACACTGTTTTTTTTTTATCTTTGCTCTTCATAAATCCCATAATTGCCCACAAGCTTAAAAAGACAAAGTCTTACCTTAAAAGACGCGCCATTCTTTTAATTCGAGCCTGGAGCGAAGCGCGAGAGCTTGGCAAGTGCCAAACCCACAAACAAGTATCCCTGCCCCAAACTCAAGCCATTGGCATGCATTCACCTACAACTTTTTAAAATTGGTTTACAGTATTAATTATCTGCTGCTTGGCTTATGCACAATTTCCCACATTTAATAATTTATGTAAGATATACAACACCCTTAAATCTTACAAAAGCTGTGTCACCAACAACCAAATAAATTTTATCAACAAAAACAGTTTATTCATAATGTTCTGTACAATGGTATGGACACACAGGAGAAAAACATTGAAAAGTCACAATATTAAAAAGACATTAAACACAACCTGACTGATACAGGAAGCTCAAAGTAAAAAGAGTACACAAGAGCTTAAGTTATTGATACATCTAGCCAGTACTTAAATGGATGCTTAAATCGGAAAACACATTTGTAGGACAAGTAAAAAAACAAGAAAACAATCTACTGAACATCAACATTGCACCACTGCACTCTGGTCACAATATACTACACACCTGTATACACTTTTCTGATATTAAGTAATACTTTAAGTATACTTAAACAGCGAGGAAATCTTCATGAGACACTTGAGGGAAGGTACGAGAAGGTTCGTTTGTCTCATTTTGATATTGAACAAGGATCAATTGACATTTTTCTTAGAAAAATACTCTATTAACATAGTAGTAGAAAATGCCTGGTGGGGAAACGGTCAATTATTCCTTTTCCATTACTTGGGGGAAAGAGCATTTAAGTTCTTCACTTGAGTGTAGACAGACCGTTTTTAGAATAGTTTTGTCTTATGCTGAGAGTGGGGTGGTGTAAAGAGCCGTATTATCCCTGAACCTCAGTGTCTGCTGCCCCCTCTGGGTCCTCATCATTGTAGATGTTCTCTGCCTAAATAAATAAAAAGAAATATGCACATAAACCAGAGCTATAACCCCCTCAACATTTAAGCATGGCATACACTTGAGCTTATTTTGTTCATCGCAGAGGAACTGAAGTTGTAACAAATAGGCTTAAAAGGTGATAATATCCTTACCATCTGCCACACTTGCATGATGTTGTCCTCAGATACGGAGCAAATCACCCACGGTTCATTTGGATTCCAGGAGAAGTCCGAAATCTTGGCTGTATGGCCTCCATGGATGAACTAAATTTTGAACAAAGAAATGCACAATAAATATATCTAAATATACGTACACTTAAAATAAAACTGAACAACATTACTACTCACCAGTAGCTCTGGAGGTCCATCCTCTGCATCTTCTGGTGACTGTTCTTCACCAATTTTACTACAAGAAAAAAGATGATAAATTATTTTACATTTCCACAGCAGTAATGAGTAAAATTTTAAAAAATTAGACAACCCACCTGAGGTCCCAAACATTGAGTCGCCTGTCTGTTCCGCTGGAGGCCAGGATGGTCTCATTATGGGGTGACCACTGAACCTGTGGACAGATTTGAAGATTTTATGTTATCACACTCAATTATCTTTAATTTCATCTCCAATCATGGCAGGAAGGGATGCGATACCTGAAAGATTTCATCTTTGTGCGATTCAAATGAGTGAAGTTTCAGCTTCAGGTTTCGCAGATCCCACAATGCAACAGTCTGAGAGAGACAAAAAGCACAATTCAGGGGTCTAAATATAGAAGCACATTTAATGAGTGTCCACAGGTCGGACAGCACCAATTGCTCAGTGTAGTTCTCACTTTGTCAGCAGAACCAGTGGCCAGAATGAACTCGCTGTAGGGGTTGAAGGACAAACAGTTGACCTCTGCAGTATGGGCATCTACTGCATGACTGGGTTTGGATGTGTTATTGGAACGTGTGTCCCAGCTAAAGAAAGGGGAGAAATCAGTTTAAAATACTGCTCTCATGAAACGACCACATTTGGAACCATTAAATGCCTTTTCAAAATGACATGTTGTGCTAAAAGTAATTCAGAGTACAGAGACACAGGAAGACAAAGAACTTACATCATAAGCTTCTGGTCATCTGCAACAGACCCAAAGAGAGACTCATGCAGCAGGTGCCAAGACACGTCCTCCACTACAGCCGTGTGACCAGTAAAAATGGTCTTAGCGTCCACTATTTTTCCCTCTTTTGGCACTGTGCTGATGTCCCACAGACAGATGGTCTGCAGAAAAAGAACTTGAATATGTAGTGTTGGCTGAATTTAAAAGCAAATAAAGGGTACAAAAAGTAAACATCTGAAACCTCAGCATGTTCGCAAATACACAGCTGTGGTCACCTTATAATTAAGTCAATGATAGCGACTGTACAAGTATCTTACATGGTCATCAGATGCACTCAGTAGGCAGCCACTCAAGTTGGGGTTCCAGGACAGACCATATCCTTCTTTCTGGTGTCCCCTTAGACGCAGATCAGGAGTGCACTCTCCAGAGGGGTCTTCCAGGAGTACAGAAAGGGAACACAAAGAGCACACATTTAGAAGGAACACTTAATATTGACATATGGCACCTGCACACAAACACAAAGTTGACAAGTAGTTCGGAAAGAAAAAAGGTAAATCTTTCATTATATGTTACCCTTACGAAAAAAGGCATGGTCATAACCACAATGACTAACTAGTCGATTTGTGTTTTAGTGCAATGCTTTAAATAGTGTAAAGCTAGTGTCACATGATTTCTCCAGGATTGCTCATACCAGGTTTGGAGGGGTGTTTGGTGTAGTCAAAGACCAGCACGTCACTGGTGGGGGTCTTGGTGGCAATGATGCAAGGGTTCTGTGGCATGTAGCGAGCCCTGTTCACTTCTCCCTCGTGATTTATCTTGATTTCAATCTCAATCTTTCCACTTACTGAGCCGAAACCACCAAATTCTGTGAACAAACAGGTGTGAAAACATGAGAAAAGTGCAGACGATGCGGTCACAACTATGCTCATGATCTGCACATCATATAAATGCCACTCACCTCCTTTTTCACTGTCATAATGTGAGGCATCAAACTGGGCATCATCATTTGGCAGCTGGACACTGGCAATAACCAGGTGATTCTGCTCATCAGAGGTATGTGTGCCGAGAACCAGACGGTGTACACTAAAATCCTTCCCTTCAGGTCTGTGAAACAAAAGTAGTGTTTATTTACAAGTTTTAGATTAATGTACAACTGTGATGAAACAAAACACAGAGCACACACTATTTATTACTAACTTTCTAAAGCAGTGAACCTAAAATATCGCTTTGACACCACAAAAGTTTTTTTGAATTGAATTATCAATCAATAAATTAAACATTTTAAAGTAGGGCTGTAACTACTAATCAAAAATAATGGAAATAACTGACAATTAATTTGTTTAAACAATTAATCACTTTTCAGCAGTGAATAAAGTATTTTTTAGAAAACATGTTGAAAACAACAAATAACACAGAGTTAGCTGCTGCTGGAAAACTGGAGGACCAAATTTATCCCAAAAATGAGAACGCAACATTTAGTGATTCAAACTAAAGCATATTATACTTTTACACAGCTTGCCTTTTCATGTACTTAGATTGGCAAACAGGTTTTTAAAGCATACCATTACTGGTAAGGATACAACACTGGGAATGTGGAACATCCATTTTATTAATAACTAATTCATTCTGAAGTTACGTCAGTAATGTTAGGTGTGAATGTGTGTTACCTGGTGACATCTGGCAACCACTGAGCAGTAAGACTGGGCCACTCCAGCGCGTGGGTCATCACCAGATCGTAAAGAAACGGTGTGTTTTTCTTCCATATTTTATATTCTTCATTTATCACCCTCTCCTCCACCGCGTCATCAAATGCAGCTGTAACAAAAAGGGGCGGGAAAACAAGATGAGATCTGTCAAAACGCCTTCAACATACTTTTGCAACTTGAATAAAAGATCATAAAGTTTGTTCCCCCCACACCCCCTTACAAATGCTGTACGACTATACGTGGCTTTACGCCTAATCTAACGTTAACGTTAGATGTAAATCTAACATTACAGGAAGATGAAAATACAACCAATATTGTTCAATCTGTCATAACATATAACTAAGTGCACAGTGCCAAACATGTATCATCAGTTAGCAAGACAGAAAAATCTCAAATACTGAAAGCTTCCTGAAATGAAACGACGTATCCCACATTCACACACTTCAACTTAGAAGCCAAACAAACTAAGTTAGCCGAGGCTAATTCGATGCTAATTTAACTAAATCGGGTAATAGTTTAGATACGTCCTAACATGACCACATCCTAATAATAATATATTTACATCAAAAAACAGCTACTACGTGCTTATAACAAGCTCTAATGTATAAACTGTACTGATGTAGCAGCACTGTTTCGTTATGGCGGGATTCGGCCTGCGCTGAATTCACACCAACAAACACCTCCGCCGCCGCTACCGGCTTCATTTACCTATCGCCGCTAAAAGAGAGGACTCCGAATGCCACTGAATCATACTGACCTTCTTTATCAGCCATAACGCCTCGAAAGACAGCTATCACTAGTACACTTGACCGATAGCAGGATACCGGTGTAGTTTCCTCAAGAGTGCAGGATGCTCTTTGTCTCGCGCCGGCGTGCACGTTCGCGCCAACTCGGACAGACACAGCACCCACGCGCCACCAATGAGCGGAGAGGAGAAGAAGAGCGGCTTCTTCTGGGGAGGAGGAGATTCGCACACTGCCGCCGCTACACTGCCCTCTGCTGACAACACGCCACCCAGCGACACGCACACCTGTCCTTCTGCTTTAAATGATGAAAGAAACTTGGTAATGAATTAATGAATGGGAAAAAAACGTATAATGCAGAAAATGTGATAATAGGGGGTGTCTTTAGTATAGTACCTGATTCATGGCTAGACAGGAGACCTCAAAGAGGGTCATATTCTGTGTATAATGATACTTTCTGTAAAACTGTAAATGTGGTTGATTATTGGAGGGTATCTAACCCAAATAGCATTCAGTATACATGGTTTAATCCCTTACGAAATGGGCAATGTCTGTTGTTAAAGCTGTGCACTATGTCCAGTACTCTCCAGTTAAAGAGAGAGGTGTCTAATTCCACACAAACATGAGCTTAAACAGCTCCGTCTGATAGTTATTATGAATACTTAGGAGCCTATTTTATCTGAGAATTAAATAGGACTCGGATCCTGGCTCAGATAACCAGACAAAGTTGTTATTTGTTAATTTGACTCTATGTCTGTTTTATTAAATGGTGACATTAGATTTTAGCTGCTGAAAATCTTCTGGATGAGTCGAATGCACAAATGAATCGTTCAGTGAGCCAGCTGACTGAAAAGAATCGGCTCAATAGATTCGTTCACGTAATGATGTTCGGTGCGTAATGATCTCTAAACAGTAAATGATGTATAAACGTTTAAGGTATAGGGTATATAAATGTATATATTTGAAACTTGATGAAATAAACACATTATTAACAACTGCACTGAAATAAGTGCATGATGAAAAAAAGTTGCTTTCATTACTTAAGCAACAGATTAAGCGTAAGTCCTTTCAAAATTATTACAGAATTAGCCTACCACAGAATTATCTGGTATATATAAAATGTTCTCGATTTCTTTAATCAAAAAAAAAAAAAAAAAAAAAAAAAACCAAATCATATAAAAAGTTTATGCTTTGCATTGTAGTAAAGTACAATTAAACGGCGTACAGCAGACACATTACTGCAGTGTCATTTATGAACTTATTAGTAAATATATTGTCTTGCCTTGCTATTTAAAAAAAAACACATTAATAGTATGCCATGTAAAGACTTTTCCGAGATACCAAATGTTTGGAAGTTTCACTATGAAAACTCCATCTGCTCGGTCTTTAAAAATGGCCGACAGTGATTTAGTAATAAACTTGAACATCCTTTTGAAAATATAATAGTATTTTGTAATTATCATTTAAATCTGGTTTTATACACGTAAACTGAGATTAAAAGCATGTGTATAACACAAAAAATGTATAGGGAAATAAATTATGTATCAATGTTCATATGAAATATTAGATATTAGAAAAATCTGGCCAATTATTACTCGCATTATTACACTTCTTTTTTCAACATGATGTCCCAGCAGCACTTTAATATGTTACAGTGTATAGAATATTGTGTTTGAGGGGAAAACCATTTCATGGAAATATTTACACATATTGCATTAAGCAAAATGTGATTTCAAATCATTCTATTTTTAATAACATTTAAAGTTTGATATAGTCCTGCAATCTAAAAATGGATTGTTTTTGCCTTTTCAGGTCTATTCATGTAATTTTATTTATTTACTTATTTTTAGAAAATAAAAATTAAAATAATACATTAAAATCAGGGGACATATGAATAAAAAATCCTTTTTAAAAAATTTAATTTTTCCTTTTTTTTTTGAATAATGTGACGACATGAAAAAAAAACAAAACTAAATTCACAAAGCCCCCCGCCCAAGTATTTACAAATAAATTATTTGATTTGATTTAAATATGTTTACATTATTTATTTGCATATTTCTTTTTAACAGTATTAAGGCTCTAATGACAATTGCCCACAGCCATATCACCCTGCAGCCGAAGCCTGGTTACCTACTGAAGCTAAGCAGGGTTGAGCCTGGTTAGTTCCTGGATGGGAGACCTCCTGCAAAAAACTAGGTTGCTGTTGGTAGAGGTGTTAGAGAGGCCAGCAGGGGGTGTTCACCTTGTGGTCTGTGTGGGTCCTAATGCCCCAGTATAGTGACGGGGAAACTATACTGTCAATAGAGTACCGTCTTTCGGATGAGACGTTAAACCGAGGTCCTGACTCTCTGTGGTCATTAAAAAT
>JAUCMU010000039.1:7322220-7334023 GCA_032275025.1 Enteromius treurensis
TGGCGCCAAACGGTAATCTTTGTTGGCGCGGAGGGATTTTAAACATAAGTAGTGCCGGCTATGCGTTATTACTTTGGTCAGTTGAGACATTTACAGGTTCGTTCTTTTGGAATAATAACCGCTCCAATCAGAATCAAGCATTCCAGAGAGACGTGTAATAAGCAGTAATAACATATCGATTAAACAAATCTGACAAACTATCCAGTGTGGATTTGCGTTTAAAGTCCGAAGAATATTAAAGGTTTCTATGCACAGTGTGTTTTTTGCAGCTGCTTTACATAACGCAAAATCATCTAGCAGGAGATGTAATTAAATAATAAAATAATAATAATAATAATATATAAAACAAGTATAATACTGCCTTAAATTGTCGTTGTTTTCCCCCCAAGTTTCCTGTAAAAATTACTTGCAATTTTGATTTTGTTTTCCTAAGCCAACAATAACCCTTATTCATTTACATATATACTATTTATATATTTTTTAAGTCAGAATAAGCATGTTTTTACATAAACATTGTGTTACACTGAATAACAATGTAACATTATCAACCACATTTTTTGACATTTTATTCTCCAAAAACTTATTTGAAACCTTAAAAGTAGACACTTTACTTGCATTTAAAGACAAGACATTATATTTCAACTTATAAATTATTTTTTTTATATTACCACTCTAGTAAAGCCAAAGCAAATTTCAGAAAATATTAGCTGGGAATATTTATTTCATGTTAGATTTTTTTACTCGCAAAAGTTGCGACTAGGTAATAGTATGCAAACCACTTTTTTACTTCAGGACTACACCACTGACTGTGACCCAAAAGTTCTGTTGATTCATGTCACACTCTCACTCCAAGTATAATTCTGTGTTCTGCGAAGGTCTGCATACTGTCTGCGTAACACAATTTTTTGTTATTAGAAGTGTCCTCAGATATCTGTGCCAGTAAAAGGCCTATTGAGTGCCGTTTTACCTTAAAAAACTCTATTGGTCTCAAAGAAAAAGAGAAAGAGAAGACCTTAAATGCTTAAAAGATGCTTAAAAATGAGCTTCCAATGCCAAGGAGTCAGTTTAACAGGATTTTAGTTTTATGGGTTTTATGAGTTTAAATTTGCGACATAACCAAAACACCAGCAAATATTTTCTTCTGTGCTGCTCTAATGTAGGGCTTGAGATCAGACAAGACTAGAATCAAAATCCAACTTTAACTTCCCCATGAAATGAAACCTGACCTCATCTATTTTCTAAATATTGAACGTACAGTAAACTATTCATCCATATACGTCACATTTTTCATTAATCCATTTTAACTGGATGTACATCACTATACTGCAGTACTGTAGTATTCAAAACCAGACTCTTAATTCAAATCCAAGTCCAAAACCTTTTTTTTCAGGAGCATTTGGACTTGAACAAGCTGATCATAAAAATGGTGGTTCTGAACTAAAGAACCAAAAAATATGATTACATTTTATTGGCCTAATTGATCTAATTATAACAAAGTTTATAAGATTATTAAGCATTTGTTATAAGATTATAAGCATTATTAAGCATGAGATTATTATGCATTTCTGAAATAAGAGGAAATAAAATGGTATTTTTAAAATCAGAGAAAGCTATCATCAATTTCACAACGATGAAACTGGATCAACAGAGCACTATTAAAGGAATAGTTTACCCAAAAATTTAAATTACCCCATATTTTACTCACCCCCAAGCCATCTTAGGTGTATATGAGTTTCCTCTTTCAGTCAAACACAGAAATAATTATTTATCCTGGCTCTTCCAAGCTTGGTAATGCTGGTGGATAGTGGCCATTATTTTGAAGCTCCATAAATCGATATATCCATTATAAAACTAACCTATACCCCTCCAGGGGTTTGACACATGTCTTCTGAAGCAGATCGATGGGTTTTTTAACAAAAATATTTCTATTTTGCAGGTTACGTCGTACATCGAGTCAAATGGAAGGACTGGAAGAGCCAGGATAATTTTGTTTAAAACCCATCTGTTCATCTGAAAGAAGAATGTTATATACACCTAGGATGGCTTAGGGGTGAATAGATTATGGGGTACTTTTCATTTTTGGGTGAACTATTCCTTTAAGACAACATTCCAAAATGATGCACAAGGTTTTGGAGCTTCTCACCAAGCATGCTCCCAGCCATGAGGATGTCAAACAGGGTGTCGGCATAGCGGCGGTAGTCTAGTCTCGACCCAGTGACATCCAGAAACTTGGCTAAAGCATCAAGATCACCCCCTGCTTCGTTGAGGCCTTGAATAATAGTGTCTCGGAAAACCGTAGGCTCAAACTTCTCCTTTTCATCTGCAAGAAAGAAACCACAAAAAAGTCTCTTCGTCAGCAGAGATTCAGGGTTTACATTAGGCACTTGTGATGCAGAATATAATGCTTTAAATGATTTTGAGTCTATCCTTGATTTGTGTAGAACGCTTGATAAGCGACACTTATGCCTACCATTATGTAAATGAGTTCCCTAGCCTCACTGCTGGCTAGGAATTCTGATTATAGCACACGCTAAAGAGCATGTTGAGTGCCTTCCTGTGAGATCTCACATTTGAAGTGCCAGTCACACCTACCACACAAGCCAGTGAAGCATAACTCTGATGCCCTGCTGAAAACGCCCCCACATTTGTCAGAGTCAAAAGCTATTAAGTAACGTTCCTAAGCTGTCTGTAATGTCTAACGGTGTTCACCTTTCACCCATATCATACACCTATATGGACGATTCAAACTAGATCTATACGAGTAGATGCTGTATGAGTTCTTTTGATGGAAAAAAATTATGAATGTTTGGGGTAAGTGAAATTTTTTTGTATAAATAAATTAATACTTTGATTTAGCATGGATGCAGTAAGTTGATCAAAAGTGACAGTAAAGATGGTTGCATGTTACTTTTGACATTTTTAACTATTAGTAACTTTGAAACCATAAAATTCATACGATAGATACTCTATCGTTAGAGTATTAGTAGACTGTTTAGGATAAGACATTTAGACAGTCTACTAACTATAAGCAACTTTGCAAGAACAAAGTCTAAAGTGGACTACAGAAGTAACATGCTACTGTAAAGACGTAGTGTATTTGTGAAAAATATTTATTTTTCAACGTTTCATTATGTTTCATATTTTACGAGAAAAAAAAATTACATTTTCTACAAAAATATGAAGCAAAACAACTGTTTTCATCATTAATAATAAGAAAAAATATTTATTGAGCTAATCAGACTATTGATTCTACTAAAATGTTAAAAACACTCTACTTTGCAATCACTTTATATACATATAAAATACAATATTTTATATACATACCAATGTATCTAGAAAGAAAATACAGTTTAATTATCTTCTTAAACTTATTTAATAAATTATATTTTTGCAATATTACTATTTATTGATTTAAAAAAATAAAATAAAATACTTTTGGGACTGGAGATGCATAAATGAAACCCGTTATATTTTAGACAATATAATAAACAAATCCAATCACACAAAATTGTGTTTTTGCTTTAAAGCAGTAAATGGAATGGGAAAAACATAACTTAAGACTTGTTTTGTTTAAGTTTTTAAACGTCTTTTATTATGAGCACTGCATTTTTTAGAGCGCAGTGGTCAACAATGTCCATCTTACACGTTTACATAAAGAAACAATGGAAAAGTAGCACTGTGGAACATTTAACATGTGTAAACACCCACTAAACTTTCTGATTCAGGAACTAATGCAGCAACTATTAGGCTATTTGTTAACTTCTGCATCTCTGAGACTGCAGAACTAAGATACACTGCACTGGTACCAGTATTGTGTAATACATGAAGTACACAGTGGCACACAAACAAGCTATTAATGGAACATGTATTGAGACCCTTGCCAATGCATTGCTGAGTGAGTGTCTGCAACATGTGTACACATCTAAGGTGTGTGTGGTATGTGTTTCTGTACGTGAACAAATATTAAAAACAAAGATTGTACATTTTCCAATTAACTGTCAACACAATTTAGAAGTTAAATCCTTTGAAAAGGCCACAATTAGTTTCTATGAAGTAAAATAGGAAATACAGAGATAAAAAGTGACTCACCCCTTTTCCTGGTCTTAAACCGCTGGCCTGTAAGCACTGGCTTCTGTTGCTTACCGGTATTCATAAAAGTCCTTCACATGCAAAGAAACAGACATAAAATATATTGAAATTAGCAACAAAACATAGATGACCCGTTTTTTTGTGCTATGACCCAGTAATCTGTGGTTTCGACAACACTACACCCTCCTCTCATATACCTCGTTTATAATAGCGCACTGTACTAGGAGGAAAAAGAGCTTGCGGTCTGAAAGCTCATCAGCTGAGAGGTCCTCTCCAGCACGCAGTGAGTGCTCCAGCAGAAAGCCAGCGCTCCGGCAAGCCTTTCGCTGCCCTGTGCTAAATATAGAGGGGCTCATCCCCGACAGAATAAACTTCAGTCACCCAGGCCTGGGACACGTGTCGTATTACACCAAGGACATGTCTGATCACAGCTTACAGCTCTCTGCATGTGTGTGTGTGTGTGTTTACAAGCAAACTCGCAAAGTATACATACATGCAAACATGTACACAAACAAAATCAACTTATGGACGTGGCAGAGTGCAGGTCAACATTGTGTGTAAACTTATGACAAGAATCTACACAAAATACAGGGTAAATAAAGGTAGTTGTTATGAGCTTAAATGAGTGATTTGTGATAGAAACAAGTTACAATGGGTTAAATAATAATATGATAAAATAATTAAAATTATTCAACTAAATTAAATATTAATTAAATAACCTTAAATAATCTCATTTTACAAAAAAAAAAAACCTCAACCGAGCAAAGATTTTTTTTTTTGAGAGTCAGCTTTAAATTATATTTTTATAGAAAATGCTTTAGATAAATGAATTAATAACATTACCATTATTATAAATCTAAAAAAAAGTCCATCCAAGTTCTCTAACGCTACTCTAAAAAAAAAGCAAATAACATATTTCAAATCACACAAATAATACGCTTGATTTGTCCTCAAAGCTCTATGAACTTATGACTTACTGTGATAACTCACTGAAATCAGAACAATTGTTTTTAAACAGCATTCTACATCATGGCTTAGTGTTTTTCTGAAATTGAGTCCTTTTACGCAGCATTGAACAATATGTACTCATGAGCAAGTCCCGTGTGATTTATAAATGATATCAACAACCAAAACCACCAGGGATGATCCCACAAAGGGGATGATTTAGACGATTGTCACCAAACCTTAATCCATTACAACAGACAATGCAGTAACCTGCCCTTAGACCAGCTCAAGTGGAACAAAATACCTCACAGGACTGGTGTCGCTAAAAATCCAGAAACACTGTAAGAAACTCTGGAGAGACAAAAGTCAAGGCCAGGTCTTAATTCGGTTACAACAGTCCCTGAGGAGTGACTGAGGCTTACAACCATCAAAATCATTCCCAATCACTCTCCATTTAATGGACCACACTGCATATTCAACACAGCGCTTCGATTTCACCACTTTCTCACTGGGTATAAGTGACATTCATTGTCTTTGAAACAAATAAACGAGGAGAAACATCACATTGCACTTGGCAACCACGAGCATATGTTTTTGCCGTCTTGTGTATTCTGCTGTATAGCTGTAGGTTTATATTCTTGCTAGTTTCATCGGTCCAAATTTATAAGTGGTTCAGTGCCAAGAATAAACACGTAGGCAATGGCATTCCTGGAAGAGAATGCAACCTGGTTTCAAAGTAGGAATGAGGTGCTGGGACACAACACAGGACGAAAGCTTTGATAGGATAAAAATATTATACATAGTATAAATAACTATATTACATTATAGCTCATGCATTTTAAGATATTTTGTGTTACAAAAAATATATATTTTTTCATCTCTTACATTCAGCATTACACATTCAATAATCAGATATTTAATTTATAAACACACACATATTATGTTTATTATGCACACTTTTTATTTGGTCCACTAAAATAGGTCTAATAGAATTTGCGTTTTTGTAAAGCACAATATAATTGTGTCAAGCTATTTTTCACACAAGTGCTTAAACTCATTACAACACGGTTTCATAAATAACCCAGTAATCCGACTTCATCATTAGTTAAACGCCTCAGTCTGCTTACAAATGTAACATTTTTGCGCACGTGCCTATTTAGCTTGTTAAATTAATTAGGCTATACAGTTTTCAAGACCAGCAGGTTATGCTTTAAAAGTCGTAAAAGCTCAGAAGCTAGGTGCTCAGAAAAAACACGAAAGGACCAGACACGAATCAGGCTTATGTCAACATTGCGCATCATTACATGCCATCATGTGATTGAATTAATTTACCTGTCTGTGATTCTGCCTGTGATGATCTCGAGCACCGCTCCGCGCAGTATCTCACGCGACAGTTTGAGCAGGCAAGTTAAGTACAACTGGACTGAACCACACTCGAGAGGGGGTACTTATCACGACATGAATTACCACGGCAATTAATAATTAAATCCTCTTGTATTAAAACGTAATAAGCTGTATTTATAAAATAATTTTAATTAAATAAACATTATTATCCTAAAATATTCATTACGGCTTTTAACATCGTTTCACACGTAGATTCAGCCTCCCCCATTCAGTATCCAAAGTGGTATGACCCAAGGATGCTATCTGGGTTTTATTTCCGAGTTTTGTATTATAAGGTCAGTATTCTGAGGAAGCAATTTCGCATCGATATACTATTAGCTTTTATTCTTAACAATAATAATAAATGACTGGTGTCAATATGACAAGCATTACCCCTGCAAGAAAAGGTGATCTGACTTCTGAAGAAAGAGTGATGCTACAGGTTGCTGCTTCAGGTACTGGAAATCACTCTTTAATTTTCTTTTTTGATTTTTAATCTTAGAACATAACTTTATTCCTATATATTATTTTTTATAAATTAGCCCATTGAATTGGTTTGAGGTTTCATTTTTTGTTATCTTGTTTGATTAGTTACACCACCTTTCTGACATAATGAAAAGCTTATTTTTACAATGTTTCTCTCTTTTATTCTCTTTTTTAAAAATACTTTTATTCAGCAAAACACATTGCATTGAGGACACAGTGAATAAATTTAAAACATTTAAAATACTTGAAATGAATGCTGTTTTTTAAAAACGTTATTAATCAAACAAACATGGTTTCCACAAAAAAATTATGCAGCACAAATGTTTTTAGCACTGATAATAAGATGAAATTTTCTTGAGAAGCAAATCAGCATATTAAAATAATGAAGATTAGAGTAACAATGCTGAAAATTAAGCTTGGCATCACATAAATAAATTACATAAAATAATTTTAAATTATATAAATATTTTAATGTAGAAAATATTGTAATATTTCATAGTATTACTGATTTTAATCTACTGTATTACTGTATCAAATAAGTGTTGCCTTGCTGAGTTTAAGAGACGTCCTTCAAAAGCACTAAAAATAATCATACTTTTCAACAGTATTATATATACAGTGTCTGTTTCATATTATACACACTTTGATATTTAATGTAAGATTTGTTCACATAATCTACTTTATCTATAACTAACCAGTTTAATGAAGCTTTCTGTTTATCTTTGAACGGTATTTTAATAAATCCTTGTATAATTTGAAAAAGGTAAATAATAAAAATATCTTTAAAAATACTCTCAGTATACTTTAAGTCTAGATGGTGGATCATCATACATACTCCCAAATGTTTAGTTTTTAAACTCTAGACTGTGTTTTCTCAAAAGGTGATGTGCAAGAGGCCACCCAGCTGCTCAGCAATCCAAATGTGCGTGTTAACTGTCTGGATGAGGTAAGAGCATAAAGATGATGAATACGGGTAGTAATTTACAGGCCATTTAAGCACCAGTTATGGCTCATTGGGATTCACCAAGCCGGAAAACAACTAAACATGATATCAAACCTAGAGCTGCTGGCCAAACACAACCTGTTTTGCTGTAGCCCAACTGCATAGACACAGGCTTTACATTGGAAATAATAGTATGATTCAGTTGCTTTATGACAATCAGCACTTATGTATACAAGTGCAGTGGCTGGTGGGCTGGTGAGGTGACAGTATATGTTCCTTATTGACATTTGGCAGAGACTCTTGAGTGGAGGACGTGGTCCTTAAAGAGGTGTGATATTGGAGACATGCCACTAGATGTAACCTACAGACTACTTGAGGTCCTTTTGGGGCCAGAATGATTAGAAACAGCAGCTGATAAGTGTATCCCACCTGTCAAAATCAGATGTGCAGCTTGTTTGTTGTGCCACCAACGGAGTCATTTGACTTCCAAGGAGCAACAAAAGATTATGACTCACCCAGCTCATGTCACTCGCAACAAGTGGCAGTGTTTTGTCAGAATCTCCATCCTGCAGACACAGTTCCTCGATTTTTACAATTTGCGAGGCTATTGAACAAGGCTAAATGTCATTTGCTTTTAAGTCGTGCAGATGACAAGCCATTTCTGAACTATTTTCCTTCATGTGGTTTCAGTATGGCATGACCCCTCTCATGCATGCAGCCTATAAAGGCAAGGCAGACATGTGCAGACTGCTGCTGCAGCATGAAGCGGATGTTAACTGTAATGAGCATTTAGTATGGTTATACAGCCCTCATGTTCTCTGGCCTTTCAGGTAAACTCATATCGATATACTCATCATCTAACATTGAAAGGTATACAAAAGCTTCACTATGTTAACTTTTCAAAAGGTACGCCTTTTTATCTTATTTACCCATAAAAGGATTATATTAGCACCTTAAAGGCACCTAAAGGGTACATTTTTTAGTACCTTTTGAAAGGGCACTGCTTTAGTAACAGCTTTTGCAAAGTCATTTATGAATTCATTTCCAGAGACGACCATACATTTGGTTTGCGCAAATAGCAAAAGCATCACAAAAACACAAGAAAAGTGTGTAGAAACTAAATAATATAATGCAATATATTTTAAAGATCGATTTGCATGTATTGGTGATTTCCTTCTTATGAACTGTTTATAAGATAAAAATACAATTATCCAGTCAATAAAGCTTTTATTTAATCAAAAATATATTTAATTGTGTGATATATTATTACACTTTAATATATATGTTTTTTCTTTTTTAATACATTTTAAAATGTTATTGATTCCTGTGATAGTTGATTTAAAGCACTCCTGTCTTCAGTATCACATGTTCCTTAAGAAGTCATTCTAATATGCTGATTTGCTCAAGAAACATTTCTTATTTTTATCAGGACATTTACAATACATGTGCATCAGTAATGTGATTATTTCTATGACATGTCAGTTTCTTTTAAAAAGAACTACTGAACCCAGACTTTTGAAGAGTATTGTATATAGTGTAGATAACCTAAAAATGACATCTAAAGTTTTCCCAGCTCATCTAATCTGGATAATTCCATAGGTAACGCAGAAATAACAGAGATGATCTTAGATGCTGGAGCAGAGACAGATCTTTTCAACTCTGTGGGACGGACTGCTGCTCAGATGGCTGCCTTTGTGGGTGAGCGATTCATATACATATGCACACTTACTACGTACTAATGAATAAATAATCTTAATCTTTCGGCCGTGTGCAGGTCAGCATGACTGTGTGGCTGTGTTCAACAATTTATTTTCTCGTGCGAGGCTGAAATACTACACCAGACCCCAGGGCTCAGAGATTGAACCTAAACTACCGCCCAAACTAGCAGGATCCCTACACAAAATCATCATGACTACTAACCTCAATCCTGTCAAAGTAAGAAACTGCCAAGTGTGTTTATATAACTCAGAATTCAAGCAGCAGTCAAGCACCGTTCTCACACAAACCCCTCAATGTGTGCGTAACAAAGCAACCTATGCTTTTATAACACGGACCCATAAGAATACCATACAAGGTCACATGACTGGAGGAAGCATTAGTTTGCACTAACCAACACCCCTCCTGCTTTTATTCCATCTAAATATATCCTTGTGATATTACAGAGCAACAACATGGCCTGCATTTCAACACAGGCTTGGACGTCTGTTATACCTACAGCTCTGATAAACAGACTTCATTGCACAACATATGAAAAATAGAAAGATATTTTCATGTGACATGAAATGCAATGAAATACATAAATAACACTGTTGCACATTGCATACTATTTGCTGAATGAAATCTAGAGCTTGTTTTGTGCAAATTTTGGGGTGCCGGTTCCAAAATTAGTCAGTTTTTAGCATTTTTGCTGTAAACAACTATTTGTAAGGTGAAGATGTTGTATGATGCCTTATACACTGGTTCTTTTTAGTCCTCGGATCTGATTGGCTGAGAGGACTGCAAACTAACCACTTCATTGTTCGTATCACTTTCTCACTGCGAGTGTCATGGTGTACACCAAAGTCCTCTATAAATGTATAAATAATACAGTTTTTGTGTTGCGAAATGTGGTTTAAAGAGTTTTATGCAAGGATACACTTTAAATCATTTTGTTAATGAAGAGATCTATTTAAAAAAAAAATGGCCTCTGTTGCATTTTGGATTTTACAACACCCAAACAGCAACAGAAAATTAGTTTTGTGATTACATTTTTTAAATTTACATAATCTTGTGTTTTTGTAAGCTGTTTTGAAATTTTGACTGCTTCTGGTAATTGCTTTAAAGCTGATCCTGTATATATAATTTTAAAAATCCATTCTTATTTTGTGAAAACAACTGTATGTGATGAGAGTTTCTTATTTGTATTTTCCAACCAGCATCAACAAAATAATTAATATTAGGCTTTTTGGCTAATTCGCAAATTTGTTATCCAAATGCAGGCCTGTGAGTGTCCAATCAAAGGTGTGCGTTAGTAATTTAATACACAGTTGCTCTAGAGACGTGCGTGTGTGCTTTGTGGCAGATCTCGGATGGCATCTGTGTGCGCTATCTCAGCTGTCTCACATCCAGTGATTTCTGATGAGTAAGTTGTCTCATCGCCATACTCAGCAGGGATCAGTTGACAGAATCATGCAGCGTGAGAAACTCTATGAAACTTGCATTGTAAGTAAGGCTAGTGTCTCTCTGCTATATTGACTTCTCATATTCTGGGGCACATTTTTTCCATCATGCATTTTCAGATGGTGATGCTGGTGAAAGAGGACCCTTTATCGGTGGATGTGGTTGCCCTGGAGAAGTACTACCATGTCATGGATCTGCTCTGCGAGCAGTGCGTGAAACAGCAGGACATGAATGAGGTTCTGGCCATGAAGATGCACTACATCAGCTGCGTGCTGAAGAAGTGTCTGGTCTTCCTGCAGAAACGAGATGACAACCTGGATGCCCTATGGAAGAGGTGATAACGTCATTAAGGTCCTTCCGCCTCAGGCAGTCTTGCAAATGAAGTCACTTAAACATATATTTTGCTTCTGCCCAAGCCTTCTGAAAGGAAGAGATGGTGATGGCTTCCCTCAGTACCAGGAGAAATTCATCCGTGATTGTTTCCGGAAGTTTCCCTATTGTGAGGCAACCCTACTACAACAGCTGGCCCGAAGTATGGCGCCGGTGGAAATTGTCAGTACATTTTTAAACATAGAAAACAGACACCACAATATTAAATAATAATCACAGTTTAGAAGTTCAATTCATTAAGTAGTTAAATATTACTGTTACCCCACATGGAAGGAATCTATATGAAGATATATGAAACCTATATGCAGTATATATGCACATATATGATAATATATATGCGTATATATGCCACATATGGGCAAAATGGAGGTGCATATATGTGCATATACAGGCCATATAGGTCTCCTG